>VXBJ01007013.1:604146-667638 GCA_013400055.1 Nycticryphes semicollaris | reverse complement strand
GAGTGTAAGATGGTCGACTTACACGGGGTGAAGGTGGCCTCGTTCCTCGTGGAGGGACAGGAGCTGATCTGCCTGCCGCAGGTCTTTGATCTCTTCCTGAAGCACCTGGTGGGGGGGCTGCACACGGTCTACACCAAGCTGAAGCGGCTGGATATATCGCCGGTGGTGTGCACGGTGGAGCAGGTCCGTATCCTGCGGGGGCTGGGGGCCATCCAGCCCGGCGTCAACCGCTGCAAGCTCATCACCAGGAAGGACTTCGAAACTTTGTACAACGACTGCACCAACGCGAGGTGAGCCGCAAAACTTTGCTCTTCCTCCGCCGGGAGCCGTGCCCGGGGTGGGGGGTGTTGGGTCCCGTCCCCGCGGTGGGTTAGGGGGAAGACCTGAGCTGGGCTGGGCCGGGCCCGGGCTCGGGGGCGGTCTGGGGAGCGCGGCCGAGGTGCGGCGGGGGCAAACGAGCACCGCGGAGGTGCCGGCATGGAAAACTTTCCAGGATTCCTCTAGCCCCCGAGCGGTCTGGAACCGGAGAGCGGAGGGGCCGTGCCGCCTGCCGGTCTGCAAACTTTTCCCCTAGCTGGGAAAGCTTGTAGTTCGCGTATGCGCCCCTAAAAAAGATATTTTAAACTTTTCCCCGTTACTTTCCGTCCGTTGAAACTTGGAGTTCTTCTCGGGATCCCTCGCTCCCGGCGGGCGAGAGCAGGCTGGCGCGGCGGATGCCCGCCGGGGGAGGCTGGGCGGCTGACGGGCAAACTGTTGCTCGGTATCGCTCCGCAATAATTTTGCGTCATGCGATGGAGAGGTCTGGTGTGGCCGTAGCCCCTACCCTGTCGTGCTTAAATCACTGAGCCCAGAGCGGGTTGTATTCATGGGAGATCCCCGCTGGGTCCTTCGTATTTGGGGTTATAATCCCGGTTTGTGACCTCATAGCTGCTGCCTTTAGAAATGATAATGATCTAATAAACATAAAAACCCTCTTGGGGCTTAACAGAAATACACAGTGCAGTGGTGTAGGATGTAAGACGGGGTGTTTGGCGATGACATTTCCTAGTTTAGCAGTTCGTGAGATACCTCTTTAAAGGCATTTACATTTCAGTGTGCTCCCGTGCTTTCCCTGGGAAACTTTCTTCACAGACGTTGTTTCAGAGAGCTTTGCGTGCGAAATCTGATTTGCAGCATGCAAATATTTAGTGACTTCGGTTTTTTTGGTCACTATTTCTAGCTGTTCAGGACTGAACTTTTTGGGCGGGTTTATTTATTTTTTTTTTTTTTTAAATATCACCTTAAGTACGCGCTAATTTGGGGCCTGATCCTGTTCCCGCTGCTGTGAGTTTAAGCTGGAGCAGACCGGACGTCCATTCTTGAATAGCAGTATTTGTTTTGTTTAAAATTATTCTATGTTAAAGGTGACATTTTAGAGATATTTGGACTCAATTCCTCGATATGTTTATTTGAATTATGTTCTTTTTCTTTTGCTTATGTTCCTGTTCCTAACACCTTCTGCTGCTGCCGGTTTATTTTAATGTCATGCACCTCTGTGACATCACAACTACTGTCTTATTAAAATGACGGTGTTATAAATAAGGTCTGAGACTAATATATTTGAATAAAATTAATTTAAGATTACTAAGGGACGCATTTAATGTGTGAATGTTTTTCTGAAATGTTCCTGAAACTTGACTAGTATGCAAATTGACGGTTGAAGAAATAAGTCTTTTTAATTTCTGTGATTGTGCCAAAGTTTTTTCCTTAGGGAAATACACGATCTGATTTGATGATACAGCCTTTAGATGCAAGCTGACAATTTCTGCACTCTTATGACCTGTGATTTAAGATCAAGAAATGCTGAAGTGTTAAAACGTTAAATGTTTAAAACTTGTGTTTCATGACTTTTTTTTTTTTCCTTTAACAAAGACTTATGGCTATGATAGGAGAAGGGAATAAGTAATTCAAGGAGCAGCTGAGAAGGGAGGCCAGGGGAGTTTTAAGTGAGGAGCGGAGTGATGCTCTAAGAGGGTCTGAAAGGAGCAGTCAGTGGAATGAAGACCTGGTCAAAGGCTGAAGATATGGCAAGAGCACTGTTAAGGGGGGATCTAATAGTACAGAAGCATGTCTGAATGGAGTTGAAGCTCTCAACTCAGAAAGTACATTCAACACGTGTGTAAGCGCAAGATCTCCCTAGCTAGTTATGAAAACACTATGTATTTCTACCAATTCAGGAATAGCAGATGACTTTACATTTCCTAAAGTGTTTCTTATTTATTGGAACATTGCTCAACCTTTGTTTGTGTCTTTTGAAAACGCCACTGGATTGAATAACCTACTGATAGCAGCTTGCGTTCACAGTTTCAGATGTAATGCATGATCAGTGTTACCAGCATATATGAAACTTTTCTCAAGCATTGTATCTTAACAATGTTGATTGTGTTCCATGATGTGAACTATATGCTTATGTATGTAATTTTATTTACAGATTTTTTTTTTTCCTTGAATAACCCATACTTAATGGGACAGCATATTGGATAAAAATACCTTAATATGAGAGATCTAATTGTTGTTTGCTGTGAAGTGACCTGGGAACCACTGTAGTGTATGGTAGCAAGCAAATAAAATGCATCAGTACTGCTATAAACGCTATATATATATACCATTTAAGTTCTTTATCTGGGAAGTACAGTCTTGAAAAAATGTTTTATTCTAGAAGCAAACTGATAACGTGGTGTTCCACTGCATGACTCCAGCAATTACTTTTAACCCGGAATGTTGTGCGTTGCTTTTGTAACATGTATATTTTAATTTATAAAGATTGATATATGTATTTGAATACTGTAGAAATACTGCATACTTGAATTTACTCAACAGCTACCAGACAAAGCAATAAGAAATGCTGATTGTCATTACTTCCAATGTTAGTTGACTCTTTAAAGTAAACATTTCTTATGTTAGTGTACACTTTTAATTATTTTTTAATTGGAATGTGAGACATCAATTATAAATAATTGAAAAAAAATAGTAATTCTGCTTCTCCTGCTTACTCTGTTGCATTTTTTTGATTGAGCTTGTCTACAAAGGTCATAAGAACTGTGGAGAAATGTAGCTGTAAGCGAAAGTCTTGTGTATGTTTGTTCTGCGTATGTAATGCCAGTTACCTGTATCTAGCATCTTTGACCTTTGTATTTTTTTAAGATAGTGCATGTATAATTTTTTTGTTTACGTGGAAAAAAAATGTGCTTAACTTAGTTGTTAGTCATCATCCTGTAATCTAATTTGGAAGCAAGGTTTGTAAAATGAAACTAACTGTTCATTTCAGTACAGGGAGCATCTTCAAGTGAATAGTGAGTACAAGATATTTACTTACTAATTTGAGATACCTTAGAAGATTACTTAAATTATGGACACATGTTTAATTTTAGTAGCAAAGCATAACATTTATTGAAGTAGAAAACTATAATGAGGCTTTATTTAAAATTGAAATTTAAAACTGTAGTGAAAACATTTTTATGATGGCAAATATATCAGTCCTTAAAATTGGCATTATATGAGTGATCATAATCTATTCTACAGGGTGACTGTGTTTGATGGATGTTGTTGGCTACTGAAAAAGCATAGTGTTGGTCTGGATTAGTCAGTGAATAGTACGAATCCTTCCCAGAAAACAGTGTTTCAGTACATGGTTTATTTTTTGTGATTTGAAGTATCCAGTTAAGCTAATATTTTGTATTACTTTAGCTATTCACAAACAATAAAAGGCTGTAGAAATTACTTTAAGCAATAAGTGCAGACGCTTTATTTTATGAGATAATGAGGGTCTAGTCATGTTGTCTATTAAAAGCTACCCTATAGTCAGCAGTACTCTGTCTTTTATTAGGAGAATGATGTCAAGATTAAAATGAAAGCAATCCAGTCATGTAGCACTGCACAGAGCTTCCTTGTATATTGATTTTAAATGTGGATATCTGATTATATAAACTTCTTTGACTAAGTAAATATTTAGTATGCATTCAACCCTGGCCAAACTTGTGAATTTAGAGGTAGTAGCATGTTAAGATAAAAACAGTGATCAATTTCTCAGCTTCCTTTTCTTCCTCAGAGAGGAGGCTCACTGGAAACATTCTCAAGAGAGATCACTATCACAGTGGATTCTGCTAGAGATGCAGAAAGGGATTTTTCCACTTTCTGAGTAGATTAATTATACTTTTGGAAAAATCCCTCTTTCTCTTTGGACATCTTGAAAATCTGTGCTTGTTCAAAACTACTGAAATACTTGAATATTTTCATCAGAAGCATATCTAATCTGGAGAAGCCTTGATTATTATTCCCTTCTTTTTTTCGTAGCCATAGAGCTCCCCATTTGAAGTGTAACATGCTTTTCCTCCAAAATGGAGTATTTGTATGTTTCCTGCATGTGTATATGCATAATACATATGTAATTTTCTACTGAGACTTCTACAACTGAAAAATACTGTGTTTTTGTAGGAAAGACAAAAAAGCTAAACAATTAGGTATTAATGATATTCTTGTTGCATATTCAAAAGGTCTTTGCAAGCATTTCTTCTCCTTTTTTTCTTTTCACCATTTCAACCTGCAGAACTCTTCACTGTCACTTCAAATCACACAATTCTACAAAGATAAAACAACATTTAAACTCATTTGCTTTGGGAGGGAAATTGAGCATTTGCACCCAATAAGCCTGATTGTGGAACTGCATGCAAATTGTGTTTTGATTTATCTCTTTTGCACTTTTTTCCATTTGAATTGATCTTGCATTAATTTTGCCAAGCGGCTCTGTGAGGCTGCAGATGTTGCCCTGTGTTTAATAAATCAATGAGACAGATCTGAATGAATCACTTCAGATGGATTCTCTGCTCGGTTTGATGTCTAGATGTTATTCTTAGCTTGTTATCATGACAGATGCATTAATGTTCCCATACACTGCCAGCAATGTCAAAGAGATTGAAGCTTTTAAAGTGGCGGTATCCCCTTTTCCCCCTTCTGTTGGAATAACTAAATTGCCTTTAGGAATAGGTCAAAATATAAATTTAGTCATGGTATCATTGTGAGAAAGATGCTAAACTTCTGATCATGTTATAATACAAAGTCAGACAAATACAGTTTCTTACAGAATGATTAATTATTCCAAAATAGTGTAGATCAATATTAAAATCTAAACATAGGATAGCTTCTTAATAGAGTAACCACTTTCTCAACATTAATATTTCATTGTAATAGGAATGATCCGAATAAATAATATAAGACTAGAACATGTTAAAAGTGTTGCTATAAATAGAATATCATTGTGTCCAAATTGATTACAGGCTGAAGTAAGGCTTTTTTTTTTTAAATTCTTCTTATTAATTTTCTTTTACAGTTCCATATTCAACATCTGTTAGATTTAAAATAGGAGCACTTGTTGTTATGTTTCTGTTACTACTTACTATTTAGTGCCAGATACGTTAGAAAAGTTGTCGATCACTGTTAATTTCTTATATGTGTAATCTGGTATTCATTATCTTGGAGCAGAACCTGCAGAACGCAAATCATAAAAGAGGCTGGAATGTGTCTTTGTGGAACAGTTTTAAATTCTGGGAAAGATTGTACAAAGCATAAAGTACTCTGCCATGAGTAATGAAGATCTATTTCCCACGTAGGCTACGCACAGTCTTTATTGGCTTTTATTCCTTAGTGTTTAATAAACCACTCATGGTCTTCCTTGTTTTTCTTTAGAAGGTAAAATAGTGTTTTGTTATTTGCTTCAATCATTTTGTTAAACCTGATTTTTTTTATGACACTTTAGTTTAATGCTAAAAATTATCACAAATGCTCCTTTTCCTAATCTCTCCCCCAAACAGAAGAACTTTGACTTTTAGTCTTTACGGCTGCTGAGAATAAATTGGAGAAACTGGCTGTAACAGATCTAGATTTATGTTGGCATTCTTAGTATTCTTGCTCCAGTAGTTCCAATTTGATAAAGGAAACAATATATGTAATAGAAATTCACAGTTTATTCAAATGAGTTTAAGCTTTAGCATTGTTATATTTGCCTTTCACCAATATATCAATGTGTGGCAATAGCATTGTACTTAAAAAGCCTCCAGAAGTGGCCAGCTCTGTAGATGGGAAATTATTCTCACACTGGAGTTGTGGTTGGGCACACAGCTGCAATTTGTGTATGTGCATTTGTTTCAAAGGCAGGTGGAAATCGGCTTTGCTAGAACTGAGGAGCACGGCAAAAATCACTGAATTAGAAAATCATGTTTTGTTGTATGGCAGGGGCCTTAGAGTGAGAAACTAGTGTCTACTTACTTCAGTAATTTTGCCGAAAATATTTAAAGTTAGCATTCTGAGATGTTTTAAAGAATTGTATTTTGTTCATTTCATTGCTTACAGGCTGGAATTCACATTGTGTAAGAGCTCTATATCAGTATTAAAAAGGGTGCTGAAATCTGGGCTGTAAAGTCGCTGTTTTGGTTTTGCTGAGGTGAACCAGTGGAAGTTTTCCAGAACAAGGGCAAAGAACTTACAGATACATTTCTAAGTATCTGAGCACTTCTTGTCAAAGATGGAACATTTGATTAAAACTTGCATTTGAAAAAATTATGCAGGCGCTACATTTTTGGGTCCGATCTTGTTCTTGCTGAATGTATGATCTTTAATCTTTTCCATGCCTGTTCCAGAAGCGGTCACTTTTGATTTTCTGAATTTAGGAACAAAATTATCCAACTCCTTACTTTAAGATACCTAGGAAGTTCCCATCTGGTTTCTTTTGTAAGTCCTTCATGGATTATCAGTGTAATAAAATCCCGTAGATGTATGGAAATTTTAATCATTATTTATGTAAACAATACTAATAGCAAAACCAAACACAGGATACTGTAGAGTTATTGCTCTCTTCGTATTATTGCCCTGACGCATTCCTTTGGAGTAAGCTAAAGCAAGATTTTTATATGTTACGATTAAACATGCATTACCAATCACAAGTACATTAGTTAGTAATGATTCTTGGTGATTTAGATTTATCCTGCTTGATATTAGAACTGTCCCTTGGGGCTACATGCTTTTGATCTTTGTTCCCTCTTGGTAAAGCATGGTTATCCAAAGTGGCTTAGTAATAGGGTTTTCCATCTCCCTCCATTCTATAACCTGTAAGAAACACCAACATTTATTACCCCAGAAGGTTCCAGTATCCAAATCCTGTAAAACATAAATTTGTTTGCTTTCCTTTCTTTTTGTAGCACAGCTATATTGCTGTTTGTGTGTGCATACGAAGTTTGTCACTAGCAAGTGTGAGGCTATTGTATTTCCTTGTTAGTCCATCTTGACCTGCTAAGCCCGTTTTGCTCATTAAAATATATTGTGTCAGAGCCTTTCTTGACTCAGCTACAAATACAACTTCCCCAAAAAGTAAAAAACAAAATAAATTAATAATAGTGCTTGCTTTATTACTATACAGTGGCCTAAAGTGTAATGTTTAGCAGTGTATATTGTTGTGTATGTGTTAAGGTATAAAACGTTCGATTGCAATTGTGTCTGATCTTATCAAGTTTCTGGAAATTGATATCTGGTAACAGCATTTAACCTACATCTAGTCTATCTGCTATTTATGTGATGGGTTAAAAAGAAAAAGTAGTATTGATCTGTCACTGGATTAAAGTTTGAAATCGGCAACAGCGTGAACACAAAAGGCTTTTTTTTTATGATTTCTCAGCTTGCCATTGATCTACCAGTTTTATTGCATTCATTATTTATTAAAAGAATTTGCAAGCTAAACATAACGTTAAGCTAGTTTGCACACAGGGACTGCACTTAGGAAATTGAATGGAAATTGCATTAGAGATGAACATCTGTGCTATTTTTCCACTCGTGTGTTTATGGGTTTGTATAAAAGGTGTATTGGATTAACAGTTATAACCATTATAGCTTGCAGCAATATGTTAGAACCCTAGGCATTTAGTAGTTATTTAGGAGGGAGACTCTTTTTACTTATACTAAAAAGTGCAGTAATGCCATCACAAACAGTGCTTTTATTGGATTATTCTTTATTAATGGGCTTTTACTAGTAATGTGTAAAACCTGAGGTACCTAGCTATATTATTCACATGTTCTATTATCTATGCTACATAAAGCTCCATTAATATTGTCATTAATTGAAGGTTTCTAGTGACAGTATTAGTTAAGGATTTGGCACATAGACACTGAAGTATTGAAAGGAAAAGTATTTTATAATATACAATAGGAATGTAAGTATGAAAGGATCTTTAATATATGTTCCTTCAGATTTTTCCCAGCAATTCGACTAGTCATCTGACCTTGAGCCAGATGGCCTCTATGATGCAGTGTATCAGTGAATCAGGTGGAACTTCTAAGAACTTTGAAATATTTTTCTACTTCAGTTCACAAGTTCAGTTGCCCTCAACACTAGCAGTGGTTGTGTGTGACACATAGTGCAGGGTAGACCTAGAATTTTCAGGTCATCTCAGGTAATGCTTTTGGACTTTTTTTTTTTTTATTGTGCTCCTCCTATAAAACAAATCATTTTGCTTGAATATGTAATGATTAAATATGGAAAAACAAAGGAAAAATTAATTTGGGAGCTTTGGGTAAAAATATATATTTTTAGAATCAAGATGTTATTTGGTCTAAAAGTACGTGCAGTCTAGTCTGTTTATGAATAGAATGTACTGAAATATGTTGTTTTACATCATCAGTGCTCTTTCCTTTCAGTTATTCTATTCAAGATTCCATCTGATACATCTTACCAGCTTGAAGTCTTAATGGGTTTCCTGTGCTAAGAAGCAGAAATGTTCTTCATGCCAGAAGGTTGTGCTTACTCTTTTTGAATGATATCTCTACTTTTTTTTTTTTTTTTTTTTTTTTGTCTCTGGTAGGATGAACCCCTTTAAGTCCTAATAGCATTTTGAACAGAGGTAGCTGTGATTTTTAGTTGAAAGGATCTCAATACTATTTTTCCACATTGTTTTGCACTCACTGTTAGTAATCTTCCTCACTGTTGTTACCAGCCATAGACTCCTGTGATCACAGTTTTCGTATTATAGCAGGTAACACCTTTCAGCTACCCTGTAAATAAAAGTGGAAGACTGTTTTAATATGGGATGTATGTAATATATGTACACACATGTATTGATTGATATATGTACACACACATATATGTAATGCAGTTAATTTAAATTTCTGGATTATTCCAAAGCCTCTTTCACGAACTATGGACATTAGCTTTTATTTTTGGAAGATTTTGCGTGTGTATTTATGAGGAGAGAGGCTTTGGAATAACCCAGAAATTTAGTTGAAATTGCATATCTATGGACACGAACTAAATTTCCTAGATGAACTTATATAGCTATATGAACTATCTTGATGTTCTTACTTACAAGTCTTTAATTTTTTTTTATATATATTTCTCATAGCCATGTGAGTGAGTAATATTCTTAGCCATGTGATTTTATTTCTGTCCAGTCTGTGACAAGAGAACTTTTAGCTTGGGATACCCTCATGGTGCTTTTCACTCGGCAGAACATTGAGTCACTTCTCTTTTTCAAGACCTGTAGGAACAGTGGAATTAAACTGCTTAATTTAAAATGTCAATAAAAATTATTTTACAGCATATGTGTACAGAGTTGCATATCTAATGTGTTTTGTGGAAGCACAGAATTGTTGAGGTTGGCAGAGGGTTCCTCTGTTTAAACAGTGTCAGCCAAGCTGGTTGTACAGAACTGTGTCCAGTTGCATTGGGAGTATCTCCAAGGTCAGAGACTATCAGCAGCCTCTCTGGGCAACCAATCTACAGAAATAACTTTGCTGTGGAAGAAAGATCTTTATTGGCATTCACTGAAATGACTGGATTATGTGAGAGTTGTTGAAGCTGTGAGTAGATCTCATGGCTAGCCACTGACGTCATCACTGATCTTCCAGCGAAATGCTCAAGCAGCCCAATAGCGATCATCTGCCACCGTGTTTGTCCTTACTGGAGCAGGGTCTGAGTTGTAACCCTCTATTTCTGTATGAATCAACCATGTTGCATTCAGATTGAGCTTTCCTGGTCTCATGAATGATTTCCTGAAATCCTGTATGAGTGTGCTGTTGAGCTGACTTGTCTTATTGCCCACCATTACTTGAGAAGTAATATTTGTTCATTTGTAATTTAATAAAAAAAAATAAGTTGGGGGGAGGGGGAGTGGCTGTAAGAAAGCTCTTAGCACAGACATTGTGTCAGTAGCAGGATTTAGTTACTTGTATGTTACAGTAATTTAAGAATTGCTAATTAAGATGATCAAGCTAGTTTAAAGAAAAAGTATTTTGAATTTCATTTAGAACTTGGAGTTAGTGTTTAAAACATTCTGCATTGTGCTTTTTTTTTTTTTTTTACACATGTAACAGTTGTTTTTGCCTAGTGCAAGTTTTAGATCATGGCTAATAAGCTGTTTCTATAACAGTTAATCAGAAAATATCTGGTGTCTGTGAAACGTTACCCCTGTTGTTCTTTGCGCAGCCATGGTGTGTCTTTTAGAAGAAGCCCTCAGAAAAGGTTTAGCCAGAATGATTACAGTAAGATGCTGTAAACCTCCTCTCTCTCGTAGTCAGAAGTGCTTAAGGAAAGTTAATTGATCCTGCTATCATCCACTAGATTTGGATCAGAACCTTAATCACTGTGACTTCTTTCTGCTGTTTTTTATAAATTGCCTTACTTGTTGCACAACTGATTTTTGGCTCAAATAAATCTTTTGAGTTCCAGCACGAAAAAATAAAGTTTCTGACTTGTGATTTCAGTAAATAGTTTTTCTCTTGCATGTTAAGCTAGAGGGAGCTTTGACTGTTCAGTTATCTTGCCCTTTTTAGTATACTTTCTTCAAAATTTTACTGCCCCCCTCCCACTACTAATCAGCAGACCTCAAATACACTCCTCCAATACAGTGTTCCATCCTCTTTGTTATTCATCCTTAAAGGTTTTAAATTTTAGCTTTTAATCTTACTGACTGAAAAAAATTAACCGTTTATTGTAGTGGGAGAATCTCTGTTCATGTTGATGTGGAAACAAACCAAAAACTTTTTGTGGTATATTTATTGTAGGCATCTTTACTGATTAATGCAGTGACTGTTGTAGAGTAGTTCAGAGTATGATAGTAGACTGTTAAATGCATTTTTAGAACTCGTTCTCTGAGTGAAGGTAAGCTGAGAAACAGAGTGCTTATGCTAGTGTATTCTGATCCAGATAGATGCTCTTTATAAGAAACGTTTTTTATCTGTTTGTGTGAAGTTTTTGATAGTATAAGCTCTCAATTTTTGTTGTTTTTCCTGAACTTACCTATTAACAGAAAGCTAAATGCCTGGCAGTCTTGAGCATCTTTGCTGCTAAGTGTGGCATGTAAGCCAGCTAGGTTAGGGGCGTATTCTACCAGCACTGCATTTGATTTAAATAGTGTGTTGTATTAGGGTCTGAATAATTCATGTTTTTATGTTGCATCTGTTAAATATAGTTAGATAGGTCTTGTTGCATTGGCTTCTTCTAAGCTACAGCAAGTTTGTCTGTTTCTGTGTAACTGCTTTTCTAATGTTAGCCAAACAAAAGTAGGAATCTTGCTTATGTTGATTGTCCTCCATGTACATGTTACAAAAGGAACGTAGCCATCCTCCCAGTGCCCTTCAGCCCTCTTGAGATGGCTGAATGATTTCAGAAGGAGATTTGGTTATTTCTAAGTTACTGTCCTGCCAGTGTTAAGTAGTAATAGGTGGTCCATACATCTGCTTTCTAAGGGGAAAAAATGGAAAGGTGAAAGAACATCACATCTTATGCCCACCTGCTGCTAGCTCACAGTGAAGTTGTCTCACAAAGCATAGACCCTTAATAGGAGTTGGTTATTGATTTACAGGGAGAGGAAAGGAGGAACAGGGAGGCTGGGTTGCGTTGGTAGATGCAGTATGTTTATCTAGGATTCCTGGGTGTTAGAAAACCTGGACTGCAGATAGTGTACTTCAACAATACAGTCCTTTAGCATATGGACCACCAGGCAAGTGAGTCCCAGGAAGGGTGAAGTTGCTCTGTTTTGTGTGCAGTAGGCTGATATGACCAGAGCATGTTAAAATTGCTGCATGAGATCTGATAAGCTGTGTGCTGCATGCAGAGTATGTTGAATTCATTGCAGAATTTCTTGCTGTGCCTGTTCTGCAGTTACTGTTTCCCCCCATCCTCTGCTGCCCTGGAGTTTCTCTTTGACACCTTCAGGTACTTGTGGCTATGTGGCTACACAGCCTCGTCTTTCCCCTGTTATCTAGATTGATCTGTCATTGATAATAACAACGCAATAACTAAATACACAAATATAGCATTCCATTGGAGACAACAATTGGAAGTTCATTTGTTGTGTTGCATGGCCATTAAGCTTTCAAGTTTTAAAAAAAATCTTTCAGGTTTAAAAGGAGTGTAGTTGATTCTCTGGCCTTGTCAATTTTTTTTTAATTTCTAAACACTTGTTTCAGCGGAAGTTTGTTTGGAAGGTTTTTTGATACTGCTGTGCACTTTTTTGTTTTCTGGTAAGCTCTTTTTTAGCATCCTGTGCACACAACGTATTTTATCAGGTGATGTCACATTGTTTCCAAAATAATCCCCTTTGATGTCTACCCTGTGAGAATTTGAGTGATAGTAAACAAATCTACAGACAGTAAGTGGGCAAAGAACATTATTATTTAAGAGTCTTTCCATTCAGTTAATTCTGTATCTTGGAGTGTTGCTGCTGAGGGTGTTAAAACAGCGGTGGTCAGAAACTAATCCCAACTGAGTCATGGGATAAAGAAAAAAACAGTACAGGAGACTTAACATTTAAGGTATTTTAAGTGTTGATAACTTGATTTAAGAATGTGGTAATATTTGGCTATAAGTTTTCTATGCAACACTGTAGAGGAGACTGAATGAACATGAAGGCAGTGGATCTCATGTGAAGGAGGAGATTGCTTTGTCCTTTTGACCTCGTTGCAGAACCAGTGTCTTTCAATCGATTTCAGTGGTTTTGGATCAGGAGCACAGAAAACAATCAAAACAAAATGCATATCTACATACTAACCTGCGAGTCACTCTGGTCTACACCAGGAAACATTTTGTGCAAATTCAGAAGTGGATTAATGAAATAATTCTTCAGAAATCAGTTGTAGCCCCTCTATTTAATTTATCTCATATTTGGTTAGATTTTAATTTCTCTTTTAAGTCCATGTACTCATACAGAGGATAAGTATTGTGGAAGTACATAGTGGAACCCCAAAATATTCAGATAAAGAATCTCTATGTATTTGAATAATTCTGATGGAAGGAACTACATGGGCTAGAAGTAGTAAAAGTCAATAAACGTATGCTTGCGTTGAACTTTTGCCAAGAATAGGGGATTACAGGGTGTTTGTGCCACTTGCATAGCAATTTTCACTTCTCCCACTGTGAAAAGTGATTATCAATAGTGAATAATAGAAACTATTTTCCATAGAGTGAGTACTATGAAGTTGTTACTGTGCATATGTTGTATGCTACTGATATTCAGAAATCCTTACTTAAGTTAATCATATTTCATATATTTCAGACTCAATCTTAATTGTTTTTAATGAAGAGATTTAATATTCCAAATGGGGGTGACTGCATGTCCAGTGTAGTGGAAAGATATGCACTGTAACAGTTTTAAAAGTAGGAAATTGATAATTACTATGTACTTAATAAGCATATACATTTCATAAAATTTACAGTATCGTAGGTAGCATCCTGGCTGTTTAGTCAACTCTTCATTTATATTTTCAGGTAGAATTTGGAAAAGTTCTGATTTCTAATAGCTATTGATTCAAGTTTTTGGACATGTTAAAATCAGTTTGTTTTTTAAGTGGTCAACTGAAAATTGTTTCAGCAGAGTATTGGGAAAACTAGTACCTGAGAAACTTAAGTTATATTCAAGGCATGTTAGTTCTGTGTTTAAAAGCAAAAGCAGCCCCACAAAATGCAAGGGATTGTTCATTACTTGTATTCACTAATACAGGTGGAAAAACCATTCACTTAGGCTGAGACTGAAAACATGATGAAGAGTAAACTCCCAAGTATCTGTATTTCTGAATAGCTTGCAAGCTTAAATCACAGTCAGTGATTAGTACTTTACATGTGCATCTGATTTTTCTGGGAAGTCCTATGTACTTTCTGAACAGGAATGGCGGTTGGTGGACTATTTATTACTTGTTCTGGTTTTGGTGGAAAATTTGGCCTTGTGTGTCATTTAGACTTTGTGACACATGTAGCCTCCCAGGGCCTAATGACTTGTCTGCAGATGGGCTGTTATTTATTACAGTCATGTAGAATAAAATTGATTGTCTTCTAAAATTAATTTTTCATTTGCCTCCAGCTCTGCTTTAATAGAGGACACACAGTTGCCTGTTTGCAGAAATACTGTTTAATCACATTAATATCTCAGCCCCCCAGGCTGGTGAAGATAATTGTACAAACGAACAGCAAAATCTGTATCTTTAACTTCTTTTTATGATTAAATTATGCAAATGACTTATCTCCTGCCCTTCCAAGCACTAATCATCTAATTAGGAATGATGTGTTAAAGGGATGGTTTTGAATCAGGAGAAGGGGAGAATGGAGGAAGCAGAAAATGGGACCTGACAATGATACTGCTGAAAGTACCGTTGTGGCACAAGATAAATCTATGTATTTGTTTAAAAAGCAATAGTAAGGGCTTGTTTTGCTATTTCTAGTTTTGTTTTAGTGATCTTTTTTCATAAGAGGATAATTTTTGTTTGAACTTTGCCCATAATTTACCATATTAACTTTAAATTCAATAATTAAGGTTCAAGAATTGAGTCACCACTTTCTCTTCTGGTTCTTGTAATCAAGGTAATGCAAGTGTCTCTTTGGCTTCGATAATAGTATGGTTTGAAAGACAAAATATGTTCATTTGTAGATTGTTTGTTATACAAGTGCTTGTCATTGTACTACTAGATGACCTGAGCCTGTCAGATAGTTCTATTCAAGTATTTTAGTCTTTTTTTGTATTAGTATTTTTTGAATACCTAATTGCTAGTTAAAAACAAAATCTTTGCCTTTTAATATGATAATATGAGTGTTCAACTAAAGAGAACGGCTGTTTCTTTGGCAATGTTCTGTTCCTGGTTTGGACAGTTTCCTTTTGTATTATGAGTGAGGCTCTGTTCAAATGTAGGTGTTTAGGTAGTCGTAAATTTATGTTTTAACCATATGTATATACAAGAATCATGCCTTGAACTCTCCAAAAGCTTACGGTTCTATTTTCTGTGTTTTCTACTTGGTAAGTAGATTCTGTTTTGCAACTTGTTCAAATAAGCGGATCCTCCTTCTTAAGGTGCTTTCCCACAGAGGGTTTGAACTATCAGTGTGTTATTGCTGTTGCTAAAGGTACAACAAACCGACTCTTCTATTGGGTGATAATAATGAGAGTTTGATAATGCATTACTTGTTTTCTCTTTATTCAGTTACTGATGTGCTTAATATACCCTAATTATGTACATTATACTAATAAAATAAGGGTATTCTAGAGACTAACTGAAATTTCAGGTATTCCTGCATAAGACTGTATTGCTTCCTTTCTAAATATATGAAAGAGTATTCACACATATATGAACTCATAGGATACTACATAGAATACTAGTAGGTCCACATACCCGAAAGCAAGGTATAGACTAACCTTTCAGACACGGTAAATCCATTTGTGTTTTCTGCAGATCTGGTAAATGCCTTTACACAGTCAGCTCTTGCTCTACAGAGGTAAATAGATGAAATAGTGGAAAAGATTTGCTGTTTATGACACAATCAGTTTTGAAAGTTTGAGTGACATGTTGCTTGCAACATCTGCCTTATTCATTGAAGAACCTCAGCTTCCCTGCCTGTATGTATGGCTTGTGTTTACATGCAAGTATGCATATACATATGTACATACACAGGGGTTTACTGATATAATCTGAGAAAAGCTTAATAACTTCCCCAGGAAGGTGGGAAGGTGTCCCACATAAATTCTGAGAAGCCAAAAGCAATAATGTCAAAATAATATTGTTACTGCTTAGGTGTATGTCATAGGGATTTAAGAAGAAAAAACCCTCACACAAACTAAATTTGAAAGCAGTTAAATTGCTGAATGTGGCTTTTCTGTGTTGGTTTTTGTATGATTCAAGGTAAAGAATGCAAGTTTTGTCACTGCTGTCCTTTATCTGACCCAGATGTAAATTGCTGGTAGAATTTTTTTCATAAGCATTTTATGGATAGGGAGGCTGCATTTCTTCATACCTTCCAGCAGTATGATTGAATTACATGAGTTGACTTCTATCTTTATGTTTATTTTCACTGTTATGGTCCCAAAATTCTTCACAAAAGGAAAGATGAGAAGACCTTGTTGAAGAACTATTAGACAAAATATTTGTACTAAGAACACCTGTATGAGTAATTTCAGTACAATGCCTAAATGTATTTTGTCATAATTATGGGAAACTCGAAGAAAGGATTTCTCATTGGGTTAAAAGGTCCTGGGATTTATTGGGGGTTTAAATAGCAATGAGGGCTTTGAGAAGAATGGTTTTCCTTTTAGGGTAGGTGAATCTATGGTACTTAAGGAGCAAATAGTCCTAGACTACTTTCTTTTTTTTTTGCTTTTCTACTTGCTGGATCCACAATAGAGATAAAAACAGAGGTCTTGTATTTATGCTGATACTGTGTGAGAAGTCAATGGAGAGTGGTGGGCAGCATCCAGGTGCCATTCTTCATGTGGTTAAATTTCCTAACCTGGATGGCTTGTTGCTGATGTATTTCACTGTGGTAGGACTGCAGTACTTAAAGATCAGGATGGCTGGGATGGATATCTGCTGAGGTACCTCATTGGATCTCATAGAAACTGCTATTTGTAGATGCTAACCTTTAAGGCTTTAGTCAAAGAGGAATCCAAAATCCTCTGTGATCTGTAGTCTGTATTTACTGGCTATTACAGATAGGCAAATAGGAAGAAGGTATTCTGCAGTAAGGATTCAGGTATCTCTTACTTCTTTCTGTCTGCACATTCTCAGGTATTTATTTTATCCAGTTGCTGATTCAGATGTTTTTCTTATTTCTCTACTGGGCAGTCTTCATTGAGGAAATGTTATGTGACAACAGATGGTAGATCTCAAATCATTTTATGAATTAAATTGTTGGTCTTGCAAGAAGTTGAACTGGAAAGAATTCTTGTAAGAATTCACAATTGATAGATGCAGTAGTGGAGCCATCTCATGATTTTTTTTTTTTAAATTTTTTTTTGTGTTAAGAAAGTATTACATTACTTAAGTACATTCCCTCGAGTTACTCCTCTTGGTGGGTTAAATGTTGGGCTTACTCAGAATGGCTAATTGTCTATGCTGAGATAAATGATAATTGCTAAAATATCTATCAGCCTTTCTTAACGTAGTGGCCCACAGCAACACTGAATCAATTTGTATAATCTCTTAAATGTGACAGATTTTTCAGCCAATCTGCACCTCTCTGCAAGTTCTCAAAACTGCTTACTACCCATGTGTGACGTATTTAGAAAAGTTCTGGTGGATGTGTTTTAACTAGAACTACTAATTGGCTTTGTACTTTCCAAGTGAAAGGATTGTACCCAAGTAAAAGGGAGGAAAGCTAATACCTACTACTTTTCTGTTTGGTTGTTTTTTCTTTGTTTCATAATAATCTGACAAATGAAAACCCATCGTAAGCTCTATTGCTGCTGAAAAATGGGACACCTGAACTGGATGTTCGTTTTGCATGAATGACGAATATTTTGAGGGAGAGTCCATTGCATGGCTCTGACTATGTTCCCATGTTGCACTATTTTTTGTTTTCATTCTGTGGCAGTGATCCTGCATGTTAATGAGATGATGAGTGGTCTTACTGCAGGCAGTAGTTTTCAGGTGACTGTTTAGGGAAAAGTGGAAATGGCTACCTAAATTCACAAGCCTGTAAAAGGAATTTGCTTCATATCTTGTTCATACCTCCTCGAATGCTTACTGGTTTTGAGGAGGGTATACCTGTGTGGTATGAGCTGTTTACCTTCATGAGTATATGTTCCACCAAAGAAATATTTTAATAGAAGCATTAATTAAAAGGTCTTTCAGATGTTCTTGAGATTTATGCACTTAAAATACTATTCAGTAGCTGCTAATCTCTCACACTAATGGAGCCCCTATTTGTTAGGTAGATATAATAATCTTTACAGCAGTTAAGCTAAAGGCTCTTCTAAAATATTAATGAAGTTTGCGTTACATATTAAATTAAAACACATTATTACACAAAACACTAAATCAGCGTGCGGCTTCACTAACACGATCTTAGAGCAGCATCACATGTCAGTGGTAAGGTCTAAGCCAATTGTGACACTTAGGAGCAATGAGAACTCTTACAGAGAGATGGTCTCAAGTAAGGTATTGACCTGCCTGCTCATTTCAAATTAATTTAGTCTAGAAATCTTAAGTGTATTCCCTTCTATGGTCTTACTATGGGTCAGGGTAATTGAATATTTTTGAAGAAACACGTAATTCTGTCACTGAGAAAAGTTTTTGGCAAATATTGAGGAATAGTAGAACATCTAAATATTTGTGGCTCCAGACTGTCACTGTACAGTAAGTATGTGAAGCATGGTTTCTGGAATCAAAGATAATATGGTACAAACCTATGTTTGTCAGATTTCCTTGACTTCATAGAAATACTGCAACCAATTTATCTACACCCATGTGGGTGAAACTCCAGTTTGAGATACTGAAAGCAATAGTCTCGTGCTTTCCATAGCCGTACAATGCACACTTCTTAATCTTTTTTTCAGAACCTAAAAAGTGGATGAGTGTGGAATTTGTGTGACGATATTAATATATTTCCATAGCTCCACTATTTCTTAAAATGTATAATCTTTGGTCTTGGTTCTGGAAACTGCTGAATTGCTACTTTTAATGACTCACAAACGTTAAAGAGGTCAACTTTGTTTACTGTGGACCTGTGATTAGCTGTCTGTGACACAGTTGTTCGAACTAGAATACAGAATTGTTTTCGGACTGCAGCTGTATTAAAATTAAAAGCAGAGGGGAAAAATAGTAGGAGCACTAGTTTAGAGGGCATATCCCATCTAAACTGTAGAGATTATGCATATTTACCCTTTGAGTGTATATTTTTGCCAAATTAATAACTCTTGGTCACATTCTGCATGTTTTCAGAGCCAGGGGAAATAAGCAGTCATTAAAATAATATAGTGAAGCATTAGAAAGAAAGGTTGGAATTTCAAGGCTGTACAGACGTGTCAGTACCTTTCTAGGAATCATTCTGGTTTTGCAAGTGCTTTGGACTCTGGCGTTTACAAACCCTTGTTGGTAATTAATATTAATAACTAATTTTGGCAGTGGACAAAGCGATTGTTTGGGGGGTAGTGGGAGTGCTTAAATTGTATTCACTTTCATGAAGGATGCTGCTACATTTGCGTTTTATTTAATTGGTTGTTAAACCTTCCAACCCTCTGTCAGTAAACAGGTTGAAATAAAATAGGGCACATCAATTTCAGATCCATTTAAATATAAACAGATTGCCTGAGGGCTCTTTATGTATGTATTTTTATTCAAAAAATGCTGGTATTAGATGTACTGTAACGGGATCTCGTCTCTTCACCTTTGAAATCAGACTCGTGTCCCTGTGTCTTTAAACCTGCATCGGCAGCCTGCCTACCTGTAAGTTTATGTATCTGAATAGTTACCCAGCTAGCAAGGATATACAATATCTGTTTTAGCATTTATTAACATGGAGCAGCCAAAACAAAGTGATTGTTAGGAGTTATTTGGAAAAGTGTATAGAACAAAAAGAAAAAGTGGTTATGTGACTGTAGAGTCAAGCTGTGCTTTCATCTTGAATGTGCTACAGTTCTGGTCTCCTTCCAGCTGTCTGCAAAAGGACAGAAAAACAGAAGTATGATAATGATGGGTGAAGAGTGCAGCACCTATATTGAGGGAGGGTGGCGTAAAGCTTTGAAATCACAAATGGTCTGGAGATGAATAGAGATTCATTGTTGCTGTAGAATGTAATATTTGACTTCACTAATGAAACTTCATTGTTATATAACGAGACATTCTACTTTCAGTCTTCAAGTAAATAGAAGTGGGGGAGGAGTAGGGGATGAAAATAAAGGCAGCACAAGAGTGGTATGGGTGTAGAGCCTCTGTAAGGGAGAGATGAAGCACTTGAGGTGCCAGAGCTTTGATTGCCTTTTGAGGATGCAGTGTAGTGCCCTCTGGTGAGTAGAGGTTTGGGGATTCCCATTAATTTCCTGCTCCTCTGTTTCCTTCTCCCTTCCACTCTCCCCTCTTCAGAAAAAATTTCCTTGGTAAGTATTATACTTCCACAACTCCAGTTTATTCCCGTTAATCTGTCTTGCTAATGATAGGTCCATATGGATCACTAGGCTCAGTAAAAATAAGAAAGCATTCTGACTGCCCTTTTAAGAATGTATTCTTCTGCAAGGAGTAGGTTAACTTCACTAGTGAGCTACTAGAAGTAATGAGACTGTTCCAAGTCCTGTGTTTTGCAGTGACTACGATAACTTCTCTTCATGTAGAAAACGAAACAGTTTTCTGTAAACATGTAGAAAACATGTTTACACGTGTTTCTACATGTAAGCATGTGGAAAACTAAACAAGACCCTCCATAGGCAGTATTTGCTTTCACAGTTTATGGCAGGGAGAACCTAAACACCATCTTTTAAGGCTTTAATGCAAGAAGCTGTGATTAACCCAGGTGACTGTTGGGATGAACACTGAACAGTGATACCAAGATCCTTTTTAATTAGAAAAACATTTATAGTCTGCTTCACAGTCTGGAAATCAAAATGAAAGTGGCGATCTAATTAGTAATAAAAGCCTGAAAATGACAAATTAAATACCTTCATAAACGAAAACTGTAGCAGAAGGAAGTAAAGAGTTGAAGTGTAGACTGGCATGTGATGTATTTGCAAAGCCAGTTCAAAATGTTAAAATGCCATTTACAAGTCATGCAGTTACAGAATCACAGAATGATATCGTTCTATAACTGCATGACTTGTAAATGGCACTTGAACATTTTGAACTGGTTTTGCAAATATATCAGATTAGTCAATACATACAACCATAGGGGGAAAAACCAAACCTCTGTATTCTGAGAATATTCTGAAGCTGATTCATACAGCAGCACAAGAGGACCATCGTAAAAAGTGAGAAAGAGAGTGAGGAAAGGCAAAACCAGTTCACGTTTACTCTGGCAAATGCATCTGGTGTAATAGAAATTCCCTGGTGAACAAGGGTATGGTATTTTCCTTTCGTTCCTGGTGAAGCAGGATGGAGTAGAACCGCATGTCAGAAATATTGTGGGACAAGGAAGCAATGACTGGAACAAAACTTGTAACTCAGGGTTCTCAATCTTGTCTAATTTCTGGGGACCTGGAGGCACCCACTGGGCACCAAAGCAGAACTGGAATGCTGGGTGACCCAGGTGATAAAAACATAGAACTCTTGCAGTACTGGAGGCTGGCAAAGAAGGGAGTACTGGTTATGGATCATGGTTTCTTCATTTGGGTTTCTTCAGTGCTTTGCATCCTCTGTGGTGTGAGGAGAGAGTATTACGGCTGCAAGATGTACCACAGTGGTACAGAGAGCTTGGTAAATGGATTTTGGTAGCTGTTCAGGAAATAGCTTTGTAAATCTTGGAAAATACTGATTTTAACTTATTAAATGTTATTTAGAAATAAAAGCAGACAGTCGGTGGTAACTCAGTAACTTTTTCAATTTTATCTCAACAGACTTGGCTACAGTTTTAGCAATGGCAAGCTGAATATTTTTTTTGCATTATTAGAAAAATAATTTTTAGGCAGATAACCTTTTTGAATTAAAATGGGAATGAAGAAAAAAAGTGAATGCCTTAGTTGTTGCTGTACGAAAAAGTTTAAAAGAATGGGAAGAAAGATGTCTAGGAACATTGACAATACCTTTTTTTTATTACCTGACAACACTGAAAATTCTCATTTAACAGGATAAAATATAAACTTTGGGTAAATGACTAAAATTAATTAAAAATACCCTCCAACAACACAACAACCACACAACCACTCTGTGCATGTGTCTATATAATATACAATACACATGTAATAACCTATAAAAGTAAGGTATGTCTTCCGTAATGCAGTCTTTTGAAGCTGGGGAGTTACTAAAAACCCAATTTAAACTTTAAAAAAAATCTGTATTTAGGAATGGACTAGTTCTTTTTTTAAATGGGAAAGTATAAACTTTAAAAAGAACAGTATTTCTCCCTAACATTTTTTAAAAATTAATTTCAGGTAATTAATTTTGCTGAGACAAAGAGAATGTTATCTTCTTTCTTTATCTCCTTGGTAGATTTCCTTCTGTATTTTTAATATTTTGTCAGTGACTGGTTTGCAGTTTGTTGGGTGTTTTTGGTGTAAATTATGTACAGAATATATGGAGTATATGTGAGAAATACATTGCAAAACTCATTTGAGTAGGGCAACTGTCCTATCTATGTTGCTGAATAGCCTTGTGTTTGTGCAACCACTTCTTTGGTGCTGAGCTTCTGAACCCAGTAGTTCAAAAGATGAGTGGGGAAGGGTGTACAGAAGGCATTTATGTAGGCTGAACACCTTGTGCAATTATGTTGGGTTGTCAACCCACAGCTCATCAAGTGTGAGCTAGTTTGAGTCTTCGTTAGAAACCTTGTAAGAAGGTGCTGTGCCTGACAGGAAGTCGTGATTTTGTTTTGTTTGAATCAATGCAGACTCAATCTTGCTTGATGCTATGGAATGTGGCTAATGGAAGTATCATCTTTAAGATTTGCAAAACTGAGTTTGCATTTGATTCTGGTAATCAAAGAATTTTATCTGTAAAAATTCCCAGAAATGTAGCATGCCTAGACAAAATGGGTGTAGCATGGATTGTTGCATGATAAGTGATTATTATTAGATATATGTGCTATATTTATGCTTTTTATGTATTATAATATAACTTAAAAAAACCATAAGGTGTAACATAGTTTTATTTGCATTTCTATAGCACTTGACTGTTGCAGTGATCTTGGGATATCCCTGAGGTGTTAATTCTTACTGAATAGTGTATGTTAAATTGCTGAAGTAGTTTATGAATCTCAGAGCTTAATTTTCAGGTACTTCACAAAAAGCATGAAGATCAGATATCCCCAGGTTCACATGAAATTCAATTGGATATTGGAGCAAGATGTGTATTTCGGTGACTGGTTTTGAAAACTTAATCTGTAGTCAGTCCAAAGAAATAAAATCTAGAAAGGCAGCTGTTGCTTATACACTGAAAATACAGTGATGTGGAAGGTGTAACTTCACAGAAATCTATGTAATAGCAACTCTATATTACGGAATGAAGGTGAAAAATAATTTCCAGATTTTTCCCTTACGTTTTTATCATAACAGCAGCCTTAAATTTTATTATAAGTTAAAAAAAAAAAATTTAAATCTTTTTCTTTCTCCTAGTACTACCAGACTATAGCTATGGGTTTCTTCTTTTTCAATCTCTTCTACGCCTAAGAATCTAAGTGTGAATTGTAACAGATTAGTAAATTCAGCCCCTGAATCTTTCTCCTGAATCAGTACTTTCAAATGTTTTGATTCTTTACGATATGCAAAGTCAATTGAGCCAAACAAATAGCCAAAAAAACTGAGCTTGCCATGTCTATGGTAAAGTACTTTATGATATTAAAACAACAAATTACTTGTTCATTTATAGAACAGGCACATCATCTTTCTCAATATATCCAAATTTTACTGTTTATAGTTCTGTGAATATCTGTACATAATGTTCACTCCACAGATAATACAGACTTTTGAAGATTTCCAATCTGGAATTTGTATTTTCTTTTTGTGATGAGAAGCAGAGAAGAAAGGAACAACCCTCTCATCATTTATGTATCATGACCCAGCATCTCGGAGCCTTGGGCTATTATTTCAAAATCCAATATATTCAAACTTTGGCCTTAGAGAGCAGTAGGATCAGTACACAAGAACAATAGAGTGATAAATATAGATTTTTCATTAAGGAAGAGACTATATCCTGTCATTTTTAAATCAGTGTTCAAAAGATCTGAGAATTCGTAGCCTCCTGTAGGGTTTAACTTTATTTTTTTTGTGAGAAAGGAATTAGCCTTTTCCTGTTACTGTGAGACATCATTGACACACAGAAATAAAATTTTAATGTATGCTAAAAGAGATATCCACTAACACTGTGACCAGTAATTTAATGGAAGTCAGTTTTGAGCCATGCATAATTACCAGCATAATGTGGAGCACTGCTCATTCTTAAGGACGGTTTGTGTAGAGCGACCCAGATCCAGTTGCAGTACAGTTGGCTCACTGGGGTAAGCCAGGTTGCCTTTCTTCACTGACTTCTCTCCTACACTAGAAATTTGTTTTGGTAGTCAAATTTTACACAGTATAATTATCTTGGTAGAGCAAATCCTACAGATCTCTAGTACAAAAGTTAGGTTACTTGGCGGATAGCGTACGCTTTAGGCATATGCTGTATAAATGTACATGTGTACCTGTAAGCACGCCACCTTCGCACGAGAAGGGGTGTATCTGCTGAAGTTCTAGAAATTGCTGGAATTCTCGGAGCCGTTAATACATGTGTTAGATTGTGGGAGACTCCTTCAGATTTTAGGAATTGTTTTTCTTTTAATTTAAACAGATTTTCACTCAATTTCCTTAAATAGAGCAGCTGTGATAGTGTACAAACAATCAAAATTTATGCTGAAAAGTAATTCTTTGTGTTGTTTGTTTTATTCTCAAAGAAACAATTTATGTTTTCGTTTGAAGCAAACAGTCTTATACGTGTTATCCGAGAATGCACTGAACAGTGAAAAATTTTTGTTTCTGCAGTAAATTTAAACCTGTGATTTTTCACTGCATTCAGACGCCGCAAAAACTACGATTCACTCCGTATTTTAATGTATGTGTATCCATTTAAACACACATAATTCAGAATTGAACGTAAACAATACTGGGAAGGGTTTGGCAGTTACTTGGTACACGTGTGGTGATTGCATATTGCTGTTGTACCATTTTTGAAGTGTACCAGAGGAGACTGGTGTTTGATTTGGTGGGAGGGAGGGTGGAAATGGAGTGATAAACTATGGGCTTGCTTTCCAAGTCCTGACAGCGAGATGCTTCATTCTGTATTGTTAGCAATGCGAAAATGAAATTACGAAAATAATAATATTATTTCCAAAGTTTTCTGCTTGCTTTTAGCTGACAGGTCTCTAAGTGGATATAGCTTTTTCCACCTGCAATCAAACGTAATAAACCTCCTTCACTGCAGAAGTCAAATTCCTGGAAAAAAAGAAGTTGGAAGCTCACACTTACACCATAAAACCTTGTTTATTGCGACCATCAGTCTTCGAAGATATGCCCCACAATGGGGTTTGGTAAAGCCATTACAAGGTGCCGTATGAGTTCCATTTGCCTACAGTAAATAGAATGTCAGAAGTGTCAGGGGGAAATAAATATCGGGCTGGTTAAAAGGGAGCAGAGATGGCTCAAAGCATCATTGAGAGGATTGATTTATCTGGCATGCTGTAATGACTGCAGATGTGGATCTGTTATTCTAGATGAGCAATGAATTTGATGAGCTGATAACACAGGGCCAGAGAGGCCTGGTTTTAATTACTGATGAGGAATTTATTTGTGAAGCACTGTGATTTACTGAGGGTTTGTTCTGTTATTGACAGGTGACCTTGGGGCTTTTCTCTTTTGATGAATAAAAACGCGGCATTTTTTTAAGGAAAACTGTTTTATCAGCGCTATGAATACAGCGAGGTCATTTTAGATAGAGCATTGTCTTTTAAACCATCTTTATATATAATTATTTTTTTGTAGCAGCTGTTAATTGCCTCTTTCATCGAGACTGTTGTGTATACTACGCTGGCTACTTGAGATAGATTAATTTTGGTGCAGATCATTGTTAGTAAGAATATGTTGTTTATAACTTTTGTGGTAGAGATCTTAAGTAAGAAAGTCACATTATCCAAGTATGTATTACTAAGTTGTTAAGCTTTTCAGCTATCTGTCTTATCCAGCATGTATTACGCTTACTGTTACAGGCCACTAAGGGAGAAAAAAAAAATCCTAAAAGATAGAAGGAATATGGTTTTTGTTTTGCTTTGGGGGTTTTTGGTAAATACATTATCTTAACTATTTTAAATAGCATTCTGTCTGAAGTTAAGTTTTTGTCAGGACACTCTTGTTGGGCAGAATGATACTGACATATCTATAATGTTTGTACACTTATTTTACTTTTTTTTCCCCACAGAATATACTTTTCTTTTTGATCTGTACTCGCAAGAGAATTTGAGTGTTGACATTTGTGCTTATGCTTTTAATTCTGTACTGCACTTGCAAATTGCAGCATATTAACATCGGGATAAATCAAAGTCATTTCTGTCTAAACTGTGTCAGAGCTGTGTGCAGGTGCTGTCAATATTTTCCAGTTTGTATATACTATTTGCTTTTAAGTAAACATTAAAAAAAAAAAAGACAAGTAGGAAACCATTTGTACTCAGCATTTTGTAGATGATGCTTCAATGAGTATATACCATAATCTTACACTCTACAAGGGAGAGGTAGGTACTAGATCAGGAAGGTAGAAGACCTTCTTTTTTGCTTTCCTTTTTTGAGTGTCACAACAAAGGTGGTATTATCCAGAAACTTCCTTTTTACTGCTTTACTCTTGGCAATTTTTTTAATAAAGAGAAAGCTGTTAATTTAGTATTTACGTTCAATATATTTGCTGGAAACGAAGAGACTTTCCTGGTTTACCTAACGAAGTACCATTATTTATTTGACCCATTTACACTGAAGCCTATTCAAACTACTTAGATATTATTTTCATTTATTGAAGCAGGGAATCACCAGCTAAGTGGTGTCAGGCAATGGTAATGTCTGTTTTGATCCAAGGTTAAGGAAGCTGTTTAGTAAAATAATGCCACTTAATGAGAATTTTCTGCAGTGGAAGGAAGAAATGGGGAAATAGCCAAAATCTGCTAATACTGGCTGGAGTTCCAAAACTTCTAAGCAAAAGTGTCACTCTTAGTGAGCCCATATAGCATGAACCAAAGGAATTCCATAGTGGGCTGAAATAAAGCGTTATGAACTCTCTAAATGATGAAATTTTATCTAATTGTGAGGTAGGTTTAAAAATCTGTTTTAGAACAATGAAATATGTGTTTTCAAAAAGTGCTTTTGTTCAGTTTTTAGAATTTCTTAGATTGACTTGAGTTTTGTTTGAGCTTTTCGTATTAATTAAAACCACACTGGAAACGTCCATGGAGGGAAAGGTGAGAATTGGGAAGCAAGAAGAGAGGAAGAATGTTCCTTCATTTTTATATGAAGAATTATTTCTTGAGATACTAGAGAAAACAAAGATCACTTGACTAAATGTGGAACAAAAAACCCCAAAGAAGCCCACCAAAACCCCCACCCCCCTAAAGCAAACACCTCCCCTTCTCCTCTCCCCTGTACTGTCATTTTGTTCCCTTACTTTCCCCCTTGCCCCTTCCCTTTTTCTGTGGGTTTTCCCATGAAAGGGGAGCAGTTAGCTATTCATTAATAATGTGAATCTAATTATAAAAACACAGGGTATTTAGCTGTAGGGATAGTATTCAGGCATTTGACAAATTTAGATCTATTCATGACTTGAATATTGCTATTAAGTAAGCTGCAGTTAATAAGAGCCTTAAATAATATTCAGTTTTACAGATTTACTGCTTTTAGGTCTTTTTAGAAAAGCAATGTGTTTTTTAAAATAAGTACACTTCAGGACCTGTAAAACGGAGTATTTGCTTTGGTAACAATGACAATAAAAATCTGTTTCCACCCTTTTTGCGGGACTTGGTCTGGTTTGTTCAGAGACAGAGACTACCGGTGCATTAAAATGTGCTAGCATATTTTGTCAGTGGAAATAGCAGATTTTAGGCTTATGCAAGAGTTTAAATAGTAAACTTGGACAGTGCAGGGTCATAGGAGAGGTGGCAGGGTTTACTTTAATTTATTCACCAAGAAAGAGGTTCATGTGTAATATGCTGCTGTTTGCTTGCTAGTTAATTTTTCAGTGAGCGTCAATGCTTGTAGATATTGTTAGTAGCTTAACAGAGGATTAATATATCATAAAGTCTGAAATATTTTGGGTCCCATTTATCACTTTCCTGATTATTGTTTTTAGTTGGTTCCCCTGCCTTCCCAGCTTTTATTTTAATATTATTATTGAATAAAGCTGGCTTTTTTCTCTTCCTGTATCGAGTGTCTCCCAGCCTTTACATAGGAAGAACGACTTCAGACCTTTGGAAAGCATCCTTGAAGCAAATGACAATATGGTTCTTTATCTTCTTCAGTTAGAAGGGGCTGCTTTGCCAGGTGTAATGGCATCAAGGAGCTGTGGTCACTGACCGATGCGTTGAAAGTAATGGGATTTGCATTAATTTCAGATGCAGTTTGCAAAGCAATCTTAACATTTGATAAAGAGAGAAATACGGGCTCAAAAGGTAGAATCATGTCCCCAGATTTGCTGCAAAGTTCCCATTGAACTCTATATTGTGACAATCTTATCTTTAGCGAGATTATGAAACTAACGGGCTTTGTGTATTCTGGAGTTATGGTGGTTCTTGGTTTGATGCTGTTCAGTGTCCTTGCTGGTACCCTGGGACGCAAGGATGGACGTACCGAAGACTGATCTGACAGAGAAGCACGGGCAGCACAGGCCTGTACAATGTCCTGATTATCCTCTAGGCAAGTCAAGTACTACTTCAGAATATTATTTCTAACTTCCTTGATGCTGATAAACTTAAGGGATGATGTTTGTGTGGGTTTCCAGCAAGGATTTGGGCATTGACATACAGTGACTGCGAGCCTGAATTTCATTTGGTAGGAGACCCGCACCTGTGGAGTTCAGTTGATTTTTGTCATTGATTACAAGAGGAGATGATTGCATCCCACAGTTTCAAACAATTGCAACGCTATTTATAAAGCTTACATGTTTTTTTTTAAAAGCACTTCTTATGTAGCATCTTAACGTGGAATAAATACAACAGATAGAGCTTCTGTGGGATTATGCCGAACTTGGAAACAATGCTCCAGAAGACACATTCCGTATTATTGCTTTCCCCAAAGTGCCACTCTGTTTTGTGTCACTGTAAATAGCAATGATGGGACAAAGAAAGTCCCTTCCACCCCTGGAAGTGTTCAGGGCCAGGCTGGATGGGGCTTTGAGCAACCTGCTCTAGTGGGAGGTGCCCCCGCCTATGGTAGGGGCGTTGGAACTTGATCTTTAAGGTCCCTTCCAACCTGACCATTTCATGATTCTATGAAAGAAGCTGTTGTATAGAAACGCTGCTTGCTTAGAGCAGCTTTTTTAACTTTCTTTTTCCCTCATGGGTACTTAGTGGAGTTCTTAGTTTAAGATTGCACTCTGCTTCTGAGTTTCTTATTGTTATAGAAAAAGTTCCATAATGGTTGTGTGCGTGAAAATAATTTTTTATAAAGTTGGCATTGTAAATTAGTCAAGGCTTTTCCTAATTCCATGCACTTCTCTAAAAGCTTCTTTTACTCTGTGTCAATACCTGTAATCCAGGATGTTGGTATAAAGGAATTCTTGCTTTAACTCCCCTTTCATCCCTGTGTGGCCACTTTGTGATTAGCTTTTAATACCTTCAGCTTCATTGTCTGGATTTACTGATGCTGTCAATGAAGAGAGTGGAACTTGTGAATTTCAGGCCACTCAGTGAGGTGTAGCAAGAAGCTGTCTTGGAGTCTGCGTTTCATGAGTATTCTTGGTTTTTTTTAATTAATTTTTTAGTGGCGGTGGAGTGGACCTGAGATGGCCACGTGTTGCTGCTTGCCAGTAAAATTTCCTGGCAACTCTTTGTGCTATTCTGTGTTTCAGAAATTGAATTCTGAGGAAGTAAATAAAAAAATCACAATTTCTATTTCACAAAAAATACTTTGTTAAAATGCTGAACCCTGCTTTTTGTCGGCTGGCCTACCTAGGTGTAGATGTACATACATAATGTATATATAGTGTGTCGTCTGTTTGCTAGGCTGTGGAGAGACATAACAATATGTAAACTTAGGTATTTGAATTGCCCTCTGCTGTTACCATATGACAACATGCAGCATGTAGCAGGTGCAGCAGAAGGCCTGTCAGGCAGATAATCAAAATTATTTGGAATATTAATGTCTTGGTAGCAGTATTGTACTTGAAGAGAGTCTGTAAAAGGACTTAAAGATTGTATTACAAAATTATAATAATTATTTTAAAAATATTTGGTTTACGATTTGATTTGAACATGTATTACATTGTATTTTATTAGGTAATTTTTTTCTAACGTTCATAGGAAATCTCACATAAATACAAACTTACAGCAATCTAGAGAAGAAAAAGGATTAGCACTTTTTTTTGATGTTTAGCTCGCAAAAGCTGAGGTCTTGCCCAGTGCAAGACAGATTATGAACCTGTCTGCCTCATCCAGTTGTGTACAGGTGGTAGAGTGAATTACTGCATTTGTCATAATTAATGTAGAAGCCTCAGAACAGAAATTAAGACATTTAAAGTGTATTGAAGCTAGAGATGTTAAATCATACTTAATTGTTAGTATCTGGTGGGTTGCACTGTGCTGTTTAAATGTAAACAGCCAAGTCTGTTTTAGGGCAGATTTATTCCTGGCCTTCCCTTTATCCTGTGGGATGGAACAATATTTCAGTTTAACAGTTCTCAGTAGTTACATGAAAACCGTGATGCTGGAAGCAAACGTTTTTTTCTCTCATTGAGAGTGATGAGAGTTTAGCTAGTTGGAAAGTACTGATCCTGTTCAATTGAAATACCTGACATCATAGTACGAAGCAGAGCGATTGGAAGACATAAAAGTGAAAAGTCCATATTTAAGTAAATGTCAGGTGAAGTACTTAAGTACTTCCTTTAAAAAGTCATAATCTTGCAATGTGTAACAAGGCACAAACATTCTAACTCAGTGTGGTAATATCTGAAAGTGCCACGTGCTCTGAGCATGGCTCAAAACAAGGAGCTGAGCTGTCCTTCAAGACACACTTAAACTGGTTCTGATGTGACGCTGAAATCACTGGTGGCTTATCAAATGTGCAGTTGTATAGAGTGGAGCAAATATGGCTCGTGTTGTCTGTGGAGTTTTATTAATGCAATAAAACTTGGCTATTTTTGTCAAGGTTTCTTGTAACTTGTGAATGGTATAATCAGAAAAGGTTACAGGAGTGCTACTTGCATTCTAGCAGTACCTGATGTCCTGTTGTGTTTTATTACTCTCTGGGTAGTTGTTTTGTAAAAATTCCAAAATACTCTGATTTGCATAGTTAATAAAATCAGATCTATTCTGCTTAGTTAAATTACGTATTACTCATATGAGACCTCTATTTTTAAATGTTAGGGAGATTGTGCTTTTGCTTTTGTACCTTCCACAGAAGTAGAGATCTGCAGCTGGTGTTTTTTCTTGATGCCATATTGATTATTGGTATTGTTAGAAGGTATGCAAGATCACTTATACCTTCAAATATCTATGTATTTAAAACAAACAACCCCCCCATGCCTTAGTGACATTAATGTAGTGTTTGAAGGGATGTAAGAAAAACAGTCTAGAGGATGATGGGTGTCTGTATGCTTGCCATCACGATCTTTTTTTCACGTGAAGCTTGCATTTATTCATAGGTGCTCTGTACATATCTGACCTGATTTAAAATGGTGTGGATTCAGCGTGTGTAGTTTCTCATGAAATAGGTTGTTGCGCTGTCAGGAATCAATAATACCCTTGTGCACATTGCTGCCTAGTGAGATATCCTAGAAACTAAGAAAATCCAGGTACAAGTTGAGTTTGAAATTAATAATTATCAAACTCTTGGAAGGGAGAATATGGCAAATATACAACACAAATACATGGCAGAACTGGGTTACAGGTGCTTTAATGCTCTTTACGGTACCTGTAAAAGATAAGTATTTAAGACAAATAGGGAAATGTTTGTTTAGTTTTTATTTTGATAAATTTCTATACATTTATGCCATATGAAAATTAATTTTAATTGTTAGGGTTTATTTCTCAGTCTTTTACCAAGCATACCTCTAAAATTATGTAGTTTAATGTGGGGTGCATTTACATAATTTAGAAGTGAATAGTAAAATGTAGTTTTGGAGAGATCTTTTTCAAAATACTCTTATTATTGACATCACCAATAACAGCTCAGATGGGATAAAGCAGCTCTGTTTATAGACACTCTCACACTCAACATAATCATACGTTCCAAGTTTTTTGTCACTACATGAAAAGTCATTTTTTACTTGTGTCATTACTTTGGACTTCTTTTAAGCCTATTTTTTTCCCTTGTGGTACGATGAAAGAAATACTGGTTGAATAGTTAAACTTTGTTTTTGGAAGAGGAGAAAAGTGTTCAAATTTCAGGAGCACTTTTGATACCTTTCTGGAAAACACAGAAATCCATTCCTTTGATTTATGAGCTTGTGGTGTTAATGTTTGAGCAGATACTGGATATATGTGGATATCTCTGTAAGTCTTTAAGGTTTCACAACTTCATCACAAAACTGTGTTACTATGGAAAAGTGGTGTTCACTCTTGACAAGTGTCACACTTAACCAAGGAATAAAAATAATACAAAACACATAATATACAAACTGAGGAAGGAGTTGTCTGTGCAGACAATTTGTTGACACTTTGTTGGAAAAGATTTCTCTGATCTGCTTGTTGAGTAGGATCAAAAATACATCTGAATTGGACAGGGTTGTGAACGTTTTGTTGGGGATGTTGCTACATATACGTACTTTCTAAATTGAGGCATAGCTGTTCAGGGCCTAAATGTTAAACAGACTGGCCTGGCCTGATGAAATGCTGGTGGCTTGTTAGAAAAAGCAGAGTCCAACACATTTTTAGACCGAATGTATTTCTTCCCAGCTCTCCATAAAAACATAAAATGTGTAAGGTGTGCATTTGTGTTCAATTGGAAAAAAAATAGCATGTCTCTTTTTTTTTTCTTTTTTTTTTTTTCCTTTTAAGATTGTTTTCCAAACGTGGATGTGGTGAAGACAAAAATGTGTAGGTTTTTTCTTGGTGTAGGCTGTCAGAAATGATACTCATGAGGTTGTATTTCTGCACAACATAAAAATGTGCTCATAAATGTCATGCTTTATTTTCTTAGAGTTGGCCATAGTGCAGTTGAGCATTTGGTGTTCTTCCCCCCCTACTTCCCTCTCCTAAAGATTTGAGAGCAGGGATGTAAGTGTTTGCATATAGGGTGGACTCTGGTACACCTCGGTTAGAAAATAGCCAGAGAGATTCTTCCTTTGTTGTCCCTTTCCTCCTAACAGGGTCTGAGTTTTAGGGCTCTGAGCCGGACCAGCTCAGTGTGGATGTTGTTTTGGAGTCTTTTGAATGTGGATGTGAAGCAGTTTGTCTGTCCTTTGCTTCGCAAGAATTCTTTTTTAAAAACAAAGCTGTAGCTATGAAGTAGCCTATTTGTCCTAAAACTTATGAAAAGGAGGGGGAGGGAGTGCTGGGACCCATCTTTATAACAACAATCAGCCTTTGTAAGGTTTCATTCCAGGCTAATGGCTGGTGAAATTGTTCTGGGTAGTTAAAATGAAATGAAATGAATTAAAGAACATGAAGGAGAGCAAGCAGAATGGTTTATTGCTTTTCTTTGAAGGCACAATAGCTATACTCTGTCTCTTTTTGTTACTCATATCTGTGTGGCGGATATTTAAAGTCAGGGTTTTGAATAGCATGATGGCTAAATGAGGGCTATAAATCGAAGGCTATGGTGCAAAATTCTAGTGCTAGCAAGTACTAAAAGACAATACCAAAGAGGCTGGGGTCTAAAATTGTTTTAGACTGATGAATATGCAGACATAAAACCAAGAAAATATATGTATTCTCTACTAAAAAACCTCAAGAAAACACTAACAATGAGTTTTTTTAAAAAGGAAAACAAATATTTTAAACACGTTAATGCTTTCAATTTATGCTGGAATGTCACCGATATTTGCCTAAAAGCCTGAAAATCCATTCTGAAGGATTTTAATTAAAAGTGTGGAAAAAACATGAAGTAGTCAAATATTTTTATTAATGTGAAAATGTCCAGAAGTTGATGTATAGTATTTCATTTATAAACCTACAAATTTTGCCAAAACAAAACATAAAAAGAATGTGTTAGCTTGCTGATAGCAACACAAAAGTTTCCCAAAATGGGATAATACAGTGTAGAAAGCACCTAGCTTAAGACTGCTGTTGCACAGCTGAAAAAATAAAGTGTCATATCAGGTTGAGGTCACGTTTGTCAAAGAAAAACTAACAGGAGGATTTCTATTGTCAACACAGGAGATGAGCAAAGGCAAATTATACTCTCTGGTCCACCCCTCTGTTAGAGAAGTGACTACAGATTAAAGCCTCAGCTGGAATTTCATTACTCTTATACCTATTTCACAAAGGCAGTATTCACAAAAATACCACTAAAAAGGGCTCAGATATTTTAATGAAAGCATGAGATCCTTTTTGACTGCGTGTGCATGTACATATGTGCATGTGTGTGCTACTATGAGCATAGGTAGAACCAAAAATGATACATAGTGTTGTCCATTAAAGTTTGTATATGTGCCTAGGTTTTAGGCTCCATAATGTGAAAGTGCATGTTTGCTATTTAGTTCACATTACATGAAAGGTCTGGAGTTTTTTGTTTGGTTTTAATTTTTTTATTTTTTTTTTTTTGAGGGGGCTGGGGATTAAAATATTAGCTTAAGGACATAAACTGAAATTGAAGACAACTTAAAATATTACGAGTTAATACAAAGTGAAAGGCTTTTTAGGCGGTGAAGAGTACAGAACTTGGTTACTTTGCAGACAGAGAAGTTTATTAACAGTACTGGTTTTATTGCCACTCAATTAAGCAAAGCCTAGAGTCTGGGAGTGTGATTTTTCAGACTTTTAATAAACAGTAGTTCTCAAGCCTTTTTTGTAGATGAGTCTCCATGAGAAACTGGCAATGCTGAATCCAGGGCTCTCCCTTTCTTTCCCTGACAAGTTGAGACGCCTGAAGCTTCACAGCTCTCCTTGTTGGTCCCAGAACATGCACTGACTGTGTCTCTGCTCCAGAGGGGATTGCTTATTTCCAGTGGTTGTCCTTGCTATGCCAGAGGCTGTAAACCTGGCTGGCTCTGGCTGACCTGTCGCAGAGCCAGTGAGGTGCCTTTGTGCTCCAGTTTTTCTCCGTGTTTGATGAGCAAACTGGTCTCCGTGGATCCTGTTGGAGCTGAGCTTCTACACTGGAATAGATGGGCACCAGCCTTTTGTTTGTTATTGGGGTCACTCAACAGAGTGGGTGAACTTTCATTTTCCTCACCTTTTCATGCACTGTAAGTTAGGACATTTTTCTTAATTTTTTTTTTTTCTTTAACAGTTGTGTATTTAATAGTGACTGTGTCTGCCTCTAGTGAAAGGTAGCCTTATCTACCTTTGAACCAGCCAGATTGCCCCCTTGCAGCAGCTGACCTGAAAGAGTTTATTGCTCAGGGCTGCAAAATCTGTGGAGAACAAGATACATTATACTTGGTCAAGCTCCCTCCTGGTATGCTTAGGCTGCTGCCTCCCTGCACTGGATGGAGTAAAGTTGCCTTGGGTATTTATACAATTACAGTGGAGTCACTGCAACGCAGATAGAGTACTATAAGAGTATTATGTGTATATACAGTTCCTGTAAGAGTATTATATTCTCAAAAAAAAAAAAAAAGTGTCTGAGAGAGCAAACTACTAAATCATGGTTGTTGTGATATTTGTCCTGTGACTGTGGCGTGATGAGTGGCACCAGGGAGTGATTTTTCATCTCCAGAGTGTGCAAGTATATCCATATTAGGTGGAGAGTCAACCAGCACTGATACCCCACCACTGTGTCTTTTGCTAAAGGAGGCCTACTGAAGAAAGAAGGTAAAATTCTCAGATAAAACTTTGAGGCACACAGAAGTAGGAGCAGTTGTGGCATGTATAACCAGGAAGCTAGTTAAAGGTGTGCCCCACTTTATGTAATTCAATTGCTAATGAACTGCTTTTAGCTTCTCACTTACAGGCAAAGACTGCATTAGGATGACCTATCCAATTTTATCAGTAGCAAGTGTGATAAGCTTTTAGAGCTTCATGAAAAGAGTAATTTGGGGAGTAGAGGCAGGAATCTTAGTTGTATCCTGAGCATTCTGCAAGCATGAAACTGCCGCACAACTTTTGATAGAAAGCAGCACTCATAGTTTTATCATGTGTTAAGGAAATTCATCCCTCAGATTAAAGAGATGGATTAATTCCTACCTTGTGGCTGGCTGTGAAACTGCTATTTGGCATTGCTTATCTGTTATTGGAGAACACTTAGTGCTGCAACTGGTTTTGTTTGTAGTTGCTTCCTTTCCTCCTAAGTTAATACGGAAGGTATTTCTTTTCAGATGCTGTACCATGAATAGGAAGTACAAGAATGTGGCACAAACCTGAGCTATTCACTTTGTGTTCAATTGGGAAGAAGTCTGCACTGCCATTGCCGAATAGTAACATTCTTGTTTCCTGCTTGGGAAGCTTTTTACATGTCTAAAATCTAGTAGGTGACTGACATCTGCTTAGGCAGACACCAAGGAAAGCTTCTTACGCATTTAAAACTTCCAAAGAATAGTAGATGTGTGTCCATGAAAATATTTATTACATCCATATGAAATGGCCCATTTTTTACTGACTGTTAGTGTATTTCCATAATGAGCATGTTACATTGGGATTGTGTTTACTTTAATAAAATTCTTCACTGCTTCACTCTGATTATATCTGTTCTTGGATAAGAATAGTTTGCAGGGCAAAATGAGTGAGTGGCTTTATGCATAATACAAGAGTATCAAATTAATCAAAATGTAAGGTGCTTTCTGCTTTTTAATACTGACTAAATGTTTTCCTTGTAGAAATAAGTACTTGGCTGCAAAATAGATCGTAATATTAAAATGTGTCTTTTTCATCTCACTTGAAAAAACGTTGCCTTGTTCCTTATAGAAAAGCCTCCCACCCCCACTTGAGCAGCACACAAAAACTGTTAAGATTATTTAGCAATGGGAAGAATGCAGTACTACAATGTATGTTTTTGAGGCTTAAATATGACTTTGAGAAGCTGTGACAAATACTGAGGGCTGATGAAAATCAAAATGGTAGCCTTTGAGTTAGGTTTCTTGGGTTTCTAGCCTGATTATTTGTAAGTGAAGGATGTTGGACCCATTGAACCAGACTGTTGTATTGCAGTTTTCATTGCAGCTGAAAGCCATTGCTGATGTTCTGAACAGTTAGTAGTGGAAAACTGGAGCCATTTCGTACTTGTGTGCTTTTTAAAAACTAAATAAAAGTGAATCAAAGCTTTCTACAGACTGTTAAGCAACTCGTGGAATAGTATACCAGTTAGTGGTACCATACTTTAGTGTAGCACTGTACAACAATGCATACTTTCATTTTGATTAAGTAAAACCCTTAGAGGGAAAAGTATATGGATTAGGGTCTCCACCTCTGCCTCTTTTTTTCCTTCATATACTTTGGATCCTTCTACAACTGTCCTGTTTTCAGAAACAAAAAAGACTAGTGTGTTGCTTCATTGAAGTTGCTTGCTGCATCACTAGTACAGCTGTTGTCTGGTCTGTAAACCAGTAACTGAGGCGAGAGGCTGATTTGTGTTCTTACTGTCCTGAACCAGTTGAGTTTTTCAGCTATTTTGTTGTTGATTTTTGCACAAATAAGAACAGTATTGCCAAAGTACTTTTCTGATAAGTTCTTACTGTTGATCTGTACCATTGTAGGAGTTCGAGAGTGTGTAAGTAAGGACAACTGTGATGTACTGTTTGGCATTAACATTTTTAGACAACAGTGTCACTGATGAAATTCTGTAATAATGCAATGAATTCACAGTAATTTAGCATGGAATAAGGAACTTAGAATATTGATCTTTCAGGGTTATTATATATGGTTTTAAAGGTAGATGAAGCATTAACGCCTGAGTCTGCCACATTGATCATAACGTTGTCACTGTAAAAGCCTAAGGGCTGTCAGTTTACTTCAGAGATAATACAAAGTGCAGCCTACCTTTAAATCAGGTGATTAACTTGCTTATCTGTGCTGAAGCTGGAAGAGTGTTTCCACAGAGTTTCAACAAAGGGCAAATTCACAAATTCTGTTTTGACCATTCAATGGAAGTTTGCCGATGATGGTGATGTGAATCTTTTATTGCTGACCATTTCTCAGGGAGGCTTCTCGTGATGAATACTCCTTTCAGGTGTTGATTTGAAAACCAGTTTCAGGTGTGTAGGAATAGAAATATTCACAGATTTAGAAAAAAAAAATGTGATTTTTTTCTGTCAAAAAGTGACTTCGTAATGTCACAGGCTGACACCAATCTCTTTTGTTAAGGAAAATCAAAAGTGATTAGGCTTTCAGAGTGTCCAGTTTTGCACCTGTAGGTGAAAATTGTTGAGAAGATTCCACTGTTATCAGTGTTGCAAGTTTTTTTTAATAAAAAATGAACTATTTGCAGGTGGAAACCTTTGTTTTATCTTAATTATATAGTGCTAATTCTGCAAGGATTATTTCAGTTTTGATAGCTTTAGTAGGTTCCCATACTTTAACTGTCTTTCAGAAGTTTTATTTGTTGGTTTCAACAAAAAGAAGAGTTTGCGTGTGTTTTCTTTTTTGATTGCTATGTTTTTGATAAAATATAAATTTTTCTGAAAGCTTTTTCATAACAGTCTGAAATGTAAATTTAATATCCATGTAGTTCTAGAAAACAGAGTTCTGGAGACATTTTGATGGAAAAGTAAATATTAAAATTTTTATAGTGTTCCTTCAGGAATGCAAAGAGAGCTGTGTATTAATACAGGACTCTCAAAGGCATCTCTTTCTCTCTTCTGCCATTTTTTTTTTTCTCTTCCTTGTGGTGTGTTTGCCTTTTTTTGATAAGGAAACATAAAATGAATTTAGGGATTGTTGAGAGGGCAGGAAATGAGAGGAGCTGACATTTAATATTGGTAGTAATAAGTATTTTGCATGTGAAGCCATGAATTTAGAGGCAAAAAGTAAACTAGATCAATGGAAGACGTTACTGTGATACAGGATCTGAAAATGGCTAATGAGCAAATACTGTAGAGGTCTCTTGATTTCCCATCCTCTTTTTCCTGCTCCTTTGGAGCCCTGAATGTACCTGGCAGCCTTCTAGGTTGAGTGTTGATTTTTTTTTTAATCTAATAGTGTAATAAAAGTCTAATAAAATAATAAAGGTCATTTGGTTTAAATTTTTTTTTTGCTTATAAGCAGTTTAGTGGAAAGCAATTAAGAGAGCTCATTCTAGTGGCTAATCAAAATCATAAACCAAAACACAAAACAAAGGCAAAGTATAAATTAGTGCCACTGAAAGATGCTCCCAAAACAGCTGTGCTTACATACATAAAGTTTACATTATTAACTACACCATCTCTCCAACCAGTATGTTGTCACCACAGTGTAATGAAGCCCTCATCTTTACCCATTATTTCCTTTTATAAAAACTAAAATAACTCCATCATAAAATGAGATGGAAGATAGTCACATAAGACTTACTGTTGCAAATGTGTATTTTCATTCAAATATATTTCTTGAAAAAAAAAAAATAAAATGGTGAAACTGCATTTGGAGAGTTTGTTTAAGAAGAACTGCAGAGCTTGGTGAGATAAAGATGAAAAATGTGTGTGTGAGATAGCGGTGCTGTTAAGCCTCCCTGTTGGGGCTGACAGATCAGTCCAGAAGTGGCATCAGGGCAGGGAGACATCAGCTTCAGTAATGGAGAGATGTCTGGTGGAAAGATTGCTCTATCACGGTGATGGGTTCCTCACATGTTATAAATCTGAGATTGTTCTTTGCTGCCGTAGAAATGAGCCGCTCTTTCTCCTTCCTAGAATGAAATGTCGGGTAGAGAAAGAAACAGAAATGAAAACGAAAAGTGAGGAAAGTTATCTTTTTAACATAAATCTCTAGTGGAAACAGTATCAGACCCATTAGTGATTTGAAAAACTGCACTATGCCAATCTTCTCCCTGCACATGGAAAGAAACAAGCTGCTTTATGGCATCTCCTCTCTCCCTTCCCCAGTGCTTTTAATCTAGGAGCAGTAGCGATGGACGGCTCTAAATTTCTGTGTGGGAACTGAAGACCCAAGGTGGTGACAGCTCAGGAAGCTGCCACCTATGCAGCAGTAAAAAGTTGGGAAAAATAGATCCTAGTCATTGCCTTCAAATTGCAATAAGGAACGATCAAGGTGTGCTTATCCAGTTCCTCCTGCCCCCAGAAGGGAAGCACCTGAGCAGTGGTTTCTAAAAAGGACTTGAGCAGTAAAAAATGATACTGTGGTACATGCTTGCCAGGGACTTGCTTGTCTGCTTAGATGTCTTTGAGAAATTTGAGGACTATCCCATGGCACATAAGCACTGCCTATGAAGCTAGCTCTAAATTCAAACAAATTTCTGCTCTTTTTGCATTCTTGGCGTAGCTTCGTTTAATCTTGTATGATAACTTGATAACAAGTTTTGCTTTAAGTCCTTCTGTATTCAGATTGCTTTGGGAACCCTGAAAATAAGGGTTGTGGTTATGTTTTTCTCGGGTGGAGGCAAAACTGGTGAACTGCTGGGTTTTTGTTGCCCTAGTAAGCAAGTGCTTTGGATCCTTATTCCTAAGTATAGATACACAAATGTAACTTAAATTAACTTACCTTATAGGAGCTTTGATTAAGCTTAGGTAGCTTGTCAGTATAGATTTTCTAGTAGAATACATGGAAATTTAGATGCAGTCATTTATCTAGCATGCAAGAGGAACTTAAACCAAAATTTATTTGTAAATATAATTCAAACCAGGGAGAAGAGTGGATAGCTACATACAATGTAATGTGGTTTTCCATGCGTAGATCTTGCTAAATTGACTTGATAGGGTTTGGTAAAAATGGAGGAAATGGCTTAAGGATGCAAAATGTAATGTGAAATTGATAGGCTTAAGGACATTTTGTGATAGAGTTTTCAAGGATGGTTTTTGTGACTGGATTTTATTTAATATTTTTAATGATCACCTTGGCACAAAGAGTGGGAGTGTGGTAATGCAGTTTGCTGATGACAAATGTAAAAAGATATTGTCAATAAATAGGAGGATTAAAAAAAGAAAATGCAATGGCTTGAAGGACTGGAATGATGGAAATGGAATGAAAATTAGTAGATTATAGGGGCAATAATTGACTTAGAGGACTGCTAAATACGAAACACTAGGCCAGACAAAATAATATAGTTGATTAAAAGAAAAAGGCTATAAAAGAGACCAAGAGAAGGTGTGGTACAGACAGGTGAGAGGAAGCAGCAGGCTCCTGTTAAAACTCAGATGATCAGAGCTGTTCCAGGTAGGGTCTTGCCAGTGTTTTGAACAAAGTTGTTAATACTTGTGCCTTTACAAGAAGCTCTTCTATTATTTTATCTACGTAATTCTTATTACCTGGAGTTATATTTGGCTTGTTATGCTCTGCTTGCATTGGTGACTTGCTGTCAGCTTACAGACAGTAACAGATGATCTGCTCCTCAATGAAGACAGTGGAAAGCATCTGAACGAGCTTGGAGCACTCTGTTAAAATGTTTGTAATTCAGGCTTAACTACTTTAATTCATCTTGTTAAATGTTTTCAGATATGTTTCCTTATTGGTTTTTCTTCACTGCTTAAAGGTTTTTCTGCCTTCTTTGTATACCATTTCTTCTCTTTTAGTCTCTTAATCGACTTCCTTGTCATTGTAACATCTAATGTTTCAGATTTTTGTACTGCTTCTCATGTGTTCATCTCTTGATATTTTCTTATTTGTATATATTGTTCTACATATATGTGTGTACATTGCACGTTTTTGTTTGGAATATCTGTATATTCTGACTTCATTATGAGTAATCTTTTGAATCACTTCTGTGCCCAGTGGGATGCTCGGTTGTATTAGGAATTCCGAATGTACCGTCTTCTGCCTCCAGACTCAGACGTACGGTCCTCAGTGACCTTTGGTTTTTTTGGAGAGGGATTTTTTTTTCACTTCTCTGTGTTCAACAGAGAAGAAGAACAAGCTAAGCTTGGTGAGCATTAGGGTATTAGGACTGTGGTGTTTACTTTGCCTTCTTGTTTCTACCTGCAAAAGAGAGGAAGAAGCATTCCCATTGTACTGAAATAAAGAACAACTTTATTCAAATTGGTCAGCATCCCAGGAGAGTGAGGGTGAGGTTGTGCTTTCACAAGCAAGCTGTTGATTCTTGTGGTGGGGGCTGCTTGGTACCATGAACATGGTGCCTGGTACATGGTTCCAGGATAACAGCCTTGGATTTAAAGGGTTCCAGGCACTTGTAATTTAGTGAGAATGAACTTAAAATAGGTTCTTCAAAGCCACCCAGCAGACAAATATAAGCGTAGGGAATGGAAAAAACAGTCACAGAATGGTTGATGTTGGCAAGGACCTCTGGAGGTCATCTTGTCCAAAACCTTGCTCAGGCAAGGTCACTTACAGCAGGGTGCCCAGAACCATTCCAGACAGCTTTTAGATCTCTTCATTACAGTACCTCAATTACTATTGCTCTTAATATCCCATATTTATTCTTGGACCATGTGTGTAGCTTAAAGGAGGCCTTGTGTCCCAAATATTTCATGGGAGAGGAACAGACCCAGAGGCTCCTCTTCCATAAAGAGGAGAGTAATCTCCTCCCTGGTCTCCTTTTTTCAGGGTTTCAAGCAGTAACTCTGCTTAAGTATGGTACAGTGTTGTTTTGCAGTGAACATTGTAATGATTTGTATGATTTCTCAAAAAAATCCCCAACACCCTGAAGTCCCCTTGTAACAATGACTTAGGATTTGGTGACTAGGAGCATAGCATGCATGTGTGGTGTTTTACTGTAGTTCTGTTGTATTCTATATTCTAAACTACATACAAGGAGATTATCAGCTGTGAAAATATATGGATATCTTCTGAATTTATTTAAAAAGACCTTTGAAAATTGTGGTTGTTTCATTCAGAAATATTTCAATAGTTTGTTCAAACGTAGTTTCTAAGTTGTCTGCGTACTGTCTGCTGTGTTGTCTGTCCGCTGCTCCTTCTTTTAGCCATAGGACATAGGCCACAGGCTACAATTTCTCTTTTCTATGTGCCTGAAACTGTTAAAACTGGAGATAATAGATGGACAAATGGGTAAGAAGTACCGAACAGTAAACAGCAGTTTACATGTTTTATCTTTTTAGACAATTGTTTTACATGCATTAATGTAACTTCTGAGATTTACAAACAGCTTTTGGTTCAGATAGTGCAGTTCTGCTTTACTGTCAAGAGTATCTCATTCACCTCTCTGTTTGCCAGTGTATATTATTTTGGAGCTGATCAGCTTTCCTTCTGCATGGTTCCTTTCTCACCAGCTTTGGGAGGTTTATTTGCTCTTTCCCCCAAGTTTTCAGGTTAGTAATGAAGTGTTGTCCTCACATAAAAATGTCATAATCCTTGAATGATTTAAAGTGCTTCTGGATCCAAGATTGATGACATAAGAAATGGTTTGCTGTAATACAGTTAAAGGCATCATGGTCTAGTTACCAGAACTAGGAGTCAAGGAACTTAAGTCTCATTGCTGACTCTATAAATGATTCGTGTTGTGACCTTGGGCAAATCACCCAATATCTTTGTGCCTCTGATTTTCTGGTTGTGAATTGGGTATACTAATGCTCATGTAGCTTCATCAAGTACAGTGTGAGGAGTGCTGTGTACAAAATAAATTTGCCGTGAGGGGACAGCTTAAGTCTATAAATTTCATATGAAGTAAAATTTATCTGCTTATCTGGGTTTATCTTTACTGGAGCCTGGAAACAAGTGCATAGAATTCTGTGTGAGCTTTCTCATCAGTCTTGGCTATTTCAGGATCTCGTCCTTTTCCTGCCCTGGAATCGGACACTTGCTTTGCCTGCAGTGTGCATTTTCCATTTTAATCCACTGGAATGTACTTGGTTTATTTTTCAAATTTATAGTGCCTGTTAAGAAAGCAGCTTTGCCCAATGGGCCAGTTGCTGTGTTTTAAAGTACATATTTATTGTATAATCGATTTCACTTTGCTGTTCTAATATTCAGCAAGGGTTCATTTTTCCACCGCTCTGAACCAGTTTTGTGCTCACATCCTGCATGGGAACTGTATACATAGACTACTAATATTGACCTGTTGAGGGTAAAAAAAGCAAAGAGGACAGATGAAACATGGCCAGTCAAATTTTGCAGGGAATTAAAACTTTATTTTTCTTGATTCTTACGGAATTTTCTCAGTTACAATGGCCCAAGATTTTAAGAAAGAAGGGTTAATATTATGAATTTCACAATGAAATATGAGTTTGGCAGCAACAGGTAACTCCTCATGACCATTACTTAGCTTGTGCCATGGAATTGATAAATCGATTTTAGCTGCCTGAAGGTAAAATGTCTCCCTTCCTTTTTGTTCTTCGTTAGTACCTTACTGACTAATCTGTTGGAAGCTGTGTGCTTGTGTGCGTGTGCTTTCATGGAACATCTATTTTGATTGTCTTTTAAATCCATTTCTATTTTAGAACAAAAACTTGGAACATATCTCTGCATTGATGCTATCAGCTGGAGAACTTCCATGATCCTCCAATTGGAGGTGCTTTTTGTTTATTAGAAAGGACTGGAAATACATAGGAATGTAAATGGTTATAGTATTTTAAGGCTTATGTTCAATTCTTTATGTATCAAAGAACTCAACTAGAGAATTTAACTTAATATGAAATTATTTTCCTGGTCTATTAGGGGGGTTTTGTCTATTCTGTAGGAAGATTTTTATTACCATTCAACCTTACCTTTTGAGTCTTCACGTTTTCTTTTAAAAGGCACATTAAAAGGAATGTCTCAGACTCAGAATGGACATGCCATTCAGGTTTAAAAACGGAGTGTTTAATGGAATCATGAATAAATGGAAGCAGATTTGTCTGTCAAAAATTAAATAGGAGTATTCTTTGATTAATATCAAAATCTAATCTAAAAATAGTTTTAGCCATTTCATACAGGTGACATCTGTGCTTAAATATAATTTCCTCTCCCTGTTCTGGCATGACTGTTAATTACTTACTCAATGTAGTTCAACATTTAGTTAATAAATATGTCAAGCTTTTACCATGGTGTTCTTTTTGCAGAGTTGTGAATTTGCAATTAGTTTTAGATTTACTACATGGTGACAGACAGTGCTGTATAAATAGAGGTTAAACACACAATTTACATATTAATTTCATGATTCATTTATTCAATGATTTATGTGGATATAGATTGTATTTAATCTCTGTGCTGTAGTTGTTTCAGGCATGACGAACAGAATCACTATACTGGCGGAGAAGTAATGATGTCTGTATTGAGTTACAGAAAGCAAAGAGGAAAAAGAAGAGATTTTGAAACCCAATGATTCATTAATCTCAATACTTCCTGAGAGGCTAGTGAAAAGCAATAATAGGTTTCTAAAGCACGCATATACAGATACATATACATGTGTACATGTGCACATACACTGAAGAGTTTGATGTTCCGTCTTGTCTCTATAATATTGCATATTATCATTAAATAACGGTTTGTGCCCAGTTCTGTTAACCCTGGAAGTCAGGACATCAGTCACCATCTTCTTGTTGTAGGGATCATACTGCATGTGTCGTATAATTGTCTGTTTCTCAGATTTACGTGCATGTGGGCTTAAAATTAAGTGTATGCTTATTATTGCTTGTTATTATTGGCTTGAATTTTATATATCTACTTCTTGTAGTCAAAACATTTGCAATAGCTCTTTCTTCATTAATTACAATGCGGCTCCAATATTTTTGCTAATTTTAAAAAGGGGTTTTAAGAGGTTTTTTTAATTATAAAAAGTATTTATTTTTTCTTATCCATAAGTTTCAATTTTGTCTGTTTCATTGAAGGGAAGAGCAATGTATTCATAAGTGAGATGAGAATTTCAGAAAATTCCCTCATTTTATATTTGCCTGTTATAGATACATGGCTATATAAATCGGTAGAGGAACTACTTTGTAAATACTGTTAGGTTTATAACTACTTAAGTTCACACCCATGTATTTGATATTATGAATGTACTAACTTAAAGCATGTTTTTGGTTTAGTGTCACTTTCCTTCCTGCCATTTCTGAGAAAGTGTAAGAGTGTCTGAAGTGAAAACAGGTCTTTGACCTAATTTAGCAGATTACAGCCTTTCAATTGACTTGATGTACTTCAAGCAGTGTTGAAGTAAAAAGTAGCTCTCATTTTGGTCTTGTGCTTAGTACCTGTTCCTTTCTAGTACAGGGTGTGTAAATGCCCTCTGCATTGCTTCCTCGCCCAACACTTTTGTGCTAGAAAGGGGAGGTTCTACCTTCAGTGTGTTCTCTGAAGTTTAGCACCAAAAAAATAAGCCCAGTTGAAACAAACCAGGGTATCTGAAAACAGATTAAGAACCTGAAACAAAAGACATAATTACTCCTTTAATTCATTAAGTGGCACGTTATTAGTTGCTTTTTGAAAAGACAGGGACCTTTTCCCTGGGAATGTTCTAGATGCATCCTTGGCTTTCTTCTGTCAGGCCCTGTGCTAAGTGACTCTCCCAGCCTGTTCACATATGTTTGAGTAGATTGTTATTGGGAGAATGCTTTGATTTTTTTAAAAGGACTGGAAAGAGCTACTGATTAGGTGAAAACAACGGTAAGATTGATCCTTTCATTTTGAGATAACAAAGTGATAGAGTAATAACGACCGTCCCTCTAAAACATTTACCTTTAAAATCTGGGAGAGAGTGAGAATCCCATTTTGTTGCTAGGAATTGTAGCAGTGTGTTGAGCAGTGCCATCTAGAGTATACCCATGGGGGACGATTCACACGGAAAACCTCGGGATACTTTTACCCTTCAAAGTGAAGTGAAAGGAAAAAAATAATCTGAAATGATTTCCTTTTAATAAATGTCAAAGAAGCTTCATGGGGACAAGCTGAAAACTTTAGCTTTATTCTTAAGTCCACACTTTTTCACGCATTTGTTCTGTGAATTCTTGTGTGTTCCCGAAGTATGCAGATGTGTGCAAGCACATGTGTCTTAGTAGCATTGCTGTTTACTTACCTGGCAAGACTTGCAAAGTGTGTATTGAAGCGTGTGTTCTGAAGCAGCCATTTCTGCTTTTTAAACTGAGTCCCTGAAATATGTTAGTAGATGTGGAGAGCTGGAACCTCACTTCTAAACCCCTTGAAAGTGTAATGTGCTGAGTAGCTGACTGCAGGGAGCAGGTGTCAAACAATATTTAAATGACATTCTCAACAAAATAAATATTGAGCTGCCCTGTCACTTTGGTGGGAGAATAATCTGCTCAAAAAAAAAAAATCCCATTCATTGTAAACTGCCTCTGACATTTGTTCTTCAGGAATTATTTGCAGTTTATCTTCTGAGCTATACCCTTTTATCAGCACAGCAGTTGAACTGCAGTGCAAAAAAAATGGTAATTGAGTATTTTATCAAACGCTTCCAACAAAACGGACTTTGCAAGTCGTAAATGAAGATTAAAACCATTGTTGGCAGGGATGAACAAATTGGAATGATTTATTATCTGAAACATCAATATGTCACTGCTCAGAAATAAAATAAAAAGAAACAAACAACTGCCCTCCTCCACCAAAATGTGCACTTAGTCTCAGTCAAGCGATGGAAGGTAAATACATGTTTTAATTATTTGTGCTAGAGAGGCTTTTTTAAAAAAAAAAAGAGAAAGCATCATCATAATGGCACAGCTGCTGTGGGACATTATGTGAGGAAAAGAGACAGTAATAAAAGAACTGTGTCAAAGGAAAGCAACTCTGAATGTGTACTTCAGCTCTCCTGATTACAGAAGGAAGATTAAATATTATAAATGGGGCAGTTTGACAAAGTGGATATACTACTTGTGTTTAACACCTAAAGAGCCAATGTTTTTAAAAGGGACCTCATCTTACGTGAAATAGCTTCAAAATAATTTGAGAGGAAAATATATTACAAAAGTGTCCTATTTAAACTATATAAATAATTGAATGGTCAGGATAAGATAAGTGGATCTGTTACAAGCTCAGTATCAGTTTCAAATTCTAAAGGGGAGGCCATGAGAAGAGCCTTATGAAGATTGTAGGGCTTGGGAGTTTTATTTTCTGATTGTGTTCATAAAACAGGAAGCTATATAGGACTGACCTAGGGGCTTGTTGAACCCAGTTTAAGAAAAATTATCCCCTTTGATAATGCAGTTGTCTCTACAGTGAGGCCACGGTTTGTTTCTCTTGTCAACTTCTTTAGAAGTTTCTGTGTTGCTCCTACTGCACACAAGGGTATAAGCAGCTCAGGGGATGCAGACTGGTCTTGATGGTGTTACAGTGGTGGTCCTTCATAGCCAGGAGCAGGCAGATTGTGCTGGGGCTGCAGCTGTGGTCTGGAGGAGGCGGATGGTGGCTCTGTGGGGATGGGCGCTGCTTATTCAGTCTCAATACTAGAAGGTGTGGGAGATTTAGGCATGATTAGGGAGTTGGGATTTTCTGAAATTTTAATATACACTTGAGCAGTTGCTGATTTCTTACAGTTCTTAGTCTCATGCAGCTATGACTTTGAGTTTCCCAAAGATTTGTCATCTGACCAAATTCAGGGCCAGAGCAAAAATATTCCAGAGAGAGTTCTAGTCGCTACTGAAAAAGAATTGTAGCGTTTCCAAATAAAGCAGTGAGTTTCAAAGTTTTAATGTTGCCAAATGTCTGAAAGAATTTGAATTTTTTCATAAATTCACGCTAGAAAGTGAAAAGAATTTAAAACTCTAGTATTCCCAATTGGGCAGGGTTATAGAACCAATTATTCTTATATATGAATGATCTTAATACAGCATTTCTAATTGTGCAGAAAGCCATCAATGGATTTATCTGTTAGAAAGCAAGAAGACAGGGTTTAAGAATAGCTTCTGGGATGGGTGCACTTTTTTCTTGCCCATAAAATTAGGGAAGGTGGTGTGGGTAGAATCTTAGAAATACTAGTTTAAAACCAAGTTTATCCTTGTTTCTTACATCAGTCAGGATCAAAGAGTTCTGCTGGATCCTTTGTTTATAAAAAGATGAAAAAAACTGGGGAAGATTATTTTCTGGTAGTTTACCAGCTGCTGTTTCCATTTCTCAAAGTAATCATAGAGTTAAAATTTTTTGTAAGTTAATGGTTATAGAAGCCAGTGCTCTTTTCACATCCCTGCTCCTTTTAATTTTCTTTCTCTTTCCCAGTGCTGTGTTTTTATATGGAACACCAGATTTAAAAAAAAAATAAGGTGGAGGAAAAAGCAAAAGGCACTAATGTGGGAACAGATTCCCCATTGCTGCTTTAGTTTTAGTCTCTCACTTAAATATTAAAATTAGACAAAACTAAAAAGTAACCTGAGCAAAAAAACTTCAACCCCCCAAACAGACACAGGAGACCAAAGCAGTAGAAAAAGCCTTGCCTTCGATGAAAAAATAATTTTTGCCTCAAAACTACATAGTTCTTGCCTCTTTTGAGCAGCAGCAGTCTGTATTTTATGGAGGCAGAAGGCATCTAAGGAAATCTATCTCACTATGCTAGAGCAGAAAATGCTATTAGAGGAGACTTGGCTACTGCTCTCATACCTTGTATGTGAATGAAAACATGAGCTCAGGAGCATAATCTGGCACTGATGAGGGCTCACGCTGGTTGAACTAGTCAAAACTGGTAAAATGGACACCCTTCAAGTTTGTGCTTTAAAGTGGGTGGTTGTTTCTGAGAATTCCAAATTCCGGAGAACATCCTAGTGAATGATTTTTTCCTATTTCTTGGTTCCTGAGACAGTAAAATCAAAAGATTAAATCAAAAGTGTACTTGACATTAGTGAGTCTTGCACCTCATGGTTTATTAAGAATGTCAGATCTCACTGGCTTTTAACTGGATTTTTACCAACCCTGATAATGGGAGAAGATGCACCAGTTCCACCAGCGCAGCTGTCTCTGGTGAAACTTTCACAAAGTTCTATTTGAAGTGTTGGGCCACAGTGTGTTGAAACATGGGGTGTCAGTAGCGCATCGGCTGCCTGGGGCTGTGATGGGGCACGGGGTGCATTGGTTCATCTTGCTTTCTGAAGAGCCTTCTCCAGTATAGTTTGCGAAATCAGTCTTGGTGTGTGATCCTTTTGCTTTGCTAATACTCTGAAGAAATTACTGACTAGTAGAGGATTAGCAGAACAAAATATTTGTCTAAACTTTTGGAAGTGCAGATATGATAAAAGCTAAGAGTGATTAAACCTTTCTACACTTCATTCTTACAGTACAAATGTTGCTGTTTTTCTGGTATCAAAATTTGCATGTGTGTTTTTCTTGTATGTATTCAAGAAACAGACATACTGAACTTGTGCCTGTTCAGTATGACATTTTGCACCCATTTAACAAAATTTAGATATATCTGTTCCCAAGAAATTTTCTTTTATTTGTTGTATCTTATGTATGATATATTATGTTTGGGATAGTGACATATATTACACTACTTCAAATTCCTTGTCTTCCTGGGCTGAAGGATCTGTTTTTTCCATTTCTAGCATGAGGTATCATGGATCCATAATATTTTTTTTATCGGAATATGTAGGATTTAAATATGTGAATGTGCTTCATGTGACAACACGCTGGAATCTGTGAAGAACAAATTTACTTTGACCAACAAACCCACTTCCTTGTAGAACCATGGTTTTCTCAGAGGTGGAGTCTCTTGGCTTAAATACATGTAGCGATGTGAGCTCTGGATGTGCTACAGGGATGATGTAAATAAGAACAGTTTCCATGTAAGGTAGGCACTGGAAGGGAAGGATGATAGATGTCACATGTCTTGCTTTTTTTTTTTTTTCCTTTGCCTGCCAAAAAATGAATTTTTATGTTACCTCAATGTGCATCAAAATCCTTCATAGGAAATACTGGTCGCAGGCCTTTTTCCTTGATGTGCTGTGTGCAAAGCTAACGTATATCTATTTACAGCCAGATTCTTTCCGTAACAACTGTGAGTTGTTGTATCTACCGTGTTGCTTCTGAGTAAAACTCTGACATCATATAAAGAAATCTTAGATATCTTTCAGTACCTTGCAATAAAGATGATCCCTGGGAATTGCTTGCTGAATAATTCCTTGGTATACTGTACATCATTTTTATTTGTTGTAATAAAGGTGGAGAGGCTATGCACCATCTGTACAATGTTGGTTGAAAGTTTGTTTAAAGCATTATGTTCCAGAGCCATTTGGAGTTCAACAGAGATAATACTCAATCTTCCTCAATTAAAAAAAAAATATCTCCAGTAACATAATATTAAGATTGAAAAGTAAAGCTCTTGGTGAGTGGGCAAATACCAGATCGGGGAAATATGACCCTTTTTATACAATAGTTATGTAATTGCACGATTTTTTCTTTTTTAATGCACCAACTCTTCCACAGATTTGAGTTACACGTAATTTCTTTAGGGAAACTGCGTCCATTGAAGTTGATGTGCTTCAGGAGACCTGACTTGAGAGCCTGTTCTATCCAGCTTGGAAGAGAGGGCAGGAAGGCTATCTTTTGGGACTAGCCCTCTGGAACCAGTCCCGAGATGGAGACAGATTATGAGTGGTAATCTCCATCCATAGCTGGTCCTAGACATCATTAGAAATAATAAATCCCTTAGCAATCATACTTAAAATCAGTATATATCATGAAAAGGTCCATGATGGCTAAAATTCCCTACTACTGCTTGCTTCATTGTTTGGTTAAAGAAATGTCTTTGAATGCTGACAAAGACTTGCTGACTGAGGAACGTTTTATGTCCAACCTGGTACATCTCATACAATGTAGCCATTTCTACATAATAAATTGGTCATATCATAGATTTAGAGCAGGTTGACAGGCCTGTATGTGGTGATTAATCTTCATCATCCCCTTTTTTCTGTACATAAATTTAGTGTAACAAAGGTAATATGTTGGTACAGTTTTAATTGTTTTCCTTGAGAAACTAAAATGCATGAAGTGTAACTTCCTGTCCCACCTATTTCACCTTTCTAACCCACTAGTTTAAAATATAGAGGTAGTGTAACATTAGCAAATCAGCAAGACTTGAAGCATTCTATGAATAGTATCAAATGTGTTCTGCTGGCTGAATATAAGGTAGCTTTTGGTTATATTTAGCTCTTCCGAGTCAACATTTTGCATCAAGTTCTAATATAACTATGTATGTAATAAAAGAAATACAATTAAAGTAAGTTATTTATGTAGCTATATTTTTCAATCAGAAGTCCCAGTGACCTTGAATTTTGAGCAAATAAGTAATAGTACCCATTAAACTTTATTGTCTTCCTCTGTTACTCAAACTAAAATGAAGTACACAAACTGGGATATTCCTGCAGGTTGTAGGAATCACGTTTTTAAGATAGCTTCTTTATTGTACAACTTCTGATTTAAATTATATATAAAATGTGTGATAATTAGAACAGACATTTGGAAAAAACCAAACATTTATGTTTTGGCTTAACCAACATTGCTTGTCTTCTGAGAATGCGCTGAATGATTTTTTTGAGAAGGTAGTTTGATATTTTGCGAAGGTGGCATCAAGAAATTATTTTTGTCTCTTCAGAGAAGACCAAATTTTCAAGAATTCTTTTGACAGTCTGAGTGGCAGTGATTTCCTTACCCAGAAGAAAAACCTGAATTCGTACTTCATGGTATGATACCTATAATGAGCTGTGAGATATCTATAAGATCTGTTCTCTTGTTGGTTTGTCGTCTTAGACTGCTGGCAACAGTGCTAAGTTAGCACTGGTCCTGTTCATGTAAATTTTGAAAAAGCTGGACAGAATCTGTCAAATTTGGTCTCCTTTTGCATCCAGGTCTGCTGATCTCTGTGGCATACTGCTAAGTCAGTCTAATATTAATTCTTTGTCAGGAAAAGGTGATTTGGAAGTAGGCCTCTCCAAGCTGTCTAGGAGGATATCCTTCTATAAAGCAGTGCCTGTGTGTATCTTTCTCTGGATTTTGGAGTTGTGTGGTCACCTGAAGGCAAAATTTATGATTATGCTGTTGGGCAGAAGATGTCTGAAGCTCTTTACCTTCATTGTACCAAGCAGTCTTCAGACATGAGTGACTAATTCACTAAGCAGGTTTGATACTGAACTAGTTATTAGAAGCTGAAGAAGTTCTTACATGCCTAGCTGAGTCTTGTTTTTACAAAACCAGATTTATTTTTTAAAAAATCAGCCTTAATCTAGTGGACATCATGGAAGGGAATTAATATAACAGTAAATGTTGCGAAACTTCATTGTATTATGCAATATATGAACAAAATAAAACCCTGCGTGCCGCATTGACTTATGTTGTATAGGTCCAGTTTTTACCTTTTCTTGTTCTTTCAAGGTAGCCTTTTATTAGCTGCTGTAGGAAAACAGATACTTGCTGAGAGGGATCAGGTTTTCATACGGAATCCTGTATTCCAATGGGAAATGCATAAATAAATGAGGCACAACAGCATCTGGGGTAATACCATGCAAAATAAAATGGTACTGACTCCCTTGAGTCCAAATAAAATGCACCAAACAGAAATTTTTTCATGTAATTACTATTAGATGCTGTCCATGATGGTGTCTGTGTCCATAGCAATGCTCCTGTCCTCAACAGAATTTTGACAATCGCTCTTCCTTAACGTCCATATGTGTGTTAAATATTCAGTAGATGTGAGGAAACCATAATTTATTTGTTTCTGGTGTAAGCAGTCTGATGCTAGAGCTGAAGGTCCACTGAGGTGCCAGGGCTTGCTGTTGGAGGGCCCTGCCCAGCAGCTGGGGGGTGCAGAGTGACTGTGTGGACCTGCGGGGTTTGAGGGGGCAGGTCATTGTTCTGCTGCACAGACAAGTGCCAGCTGAAGGACTTTGGGACAGTCAGTGGGGTACCTGCCAGAGGAAGGAGGGTGGTGGAGCTGTTAACACTGCTCATTCTGCCTTGTAGGTACTTAACCTCCTCGTAATAGATGAGTATCATCTCTAATGAGACTAATAAAATAGCAGACCTTTCCTGATTTTTGCTAGAGCAATGCTATATGTCTAAAATGATCTATACAGTGAAAAGAGACATTTCCCATTTGTTACAAAGATCTCATCCCTCCCTCCTGCAGAGTCTTCAACACACTTGCCCAAATGCATGCATGATGTCCAGCCCTGCCAGCCTTTCTGAGGTGAGGCTCTATTCCTATTTCAGGCATCCCACTGTAGTGCTTAAATAGGTTTTTGGTGGGTGATCTCCATTTAAAGAAGAGTTCAGTGCTTCTGCTGGAAGCTTCATTCAACCAAAAATATTTTTCACAAGTTGGACTGGGTTACAAAGACTCAAAATTGCTGCTTTATAGATTCCCCTGCTGTGTCGTGTTGTGTCGTCCCCCACCCCCCTACCCTGTTGTGTCATGGCAGCTGCAAGTGTTGGGAATATGCTTAAAAAATAAATAAATCCCAAATTATGAAGTAGAGCAGGATTTAGAGCATAATTTCTGTCTTCAATAACAAGAACTCATTAGGTCATTTAGAAATAATAATGCTAATTCTGGTGATCCAGGCTTTGTGTGTTCAGGACTCTCTAGATTGCTAATTCATATTTTTGTTCTTCTTTGTAGGTGGTGTGCATGTATGTGCAATGTGATCTCTAGGTTTTTATCTTTTTTTTTTTTTTTCTCTTATGTATCTCTAAGGTCAAAGAAAGGATGTATAACTACCGTATCTATAAGTCTCAAGGGGGTCAATTTGGGTGCAGTATTTCTGCTCAGCAGTGGAAAAAACTTCTCTGTGTTATTAATTTTTGTGTTTTCTGTTGGTGCTATATATGTCAGCTTTTAATTTCATACTGTGGCTGAGTACGAGGCTGCTTCAAATTCATACATAATTTCATTAAATATGTGGAGACTTCAGAATTCTTCAGAATGTGTTGGCGTTACAGGAAAGATGGATAGGTGAGGTCATATATATGTAAATCTTTTAGAAGACCGAATATTCTAGACAGCTAGATGTAACAGTTATGAAATCTGTGGTAAGGTTGGAAAAAGATTTCTAAGATGTAGATGTTTATTTTATGCGTTCAGTTGTATCAAGTCACATTTGCACTAGAGAACAAGTAACTTTAACAAGACCACAAGAGTGATGGTTTTCTTCAAGTAGCTATTGAGTCTTTTGAAGCGAGATGAAAAATCCAAAGAGAGGGCATGAGAATGACCCCGTGCTAGTAAACAAGCAAATTAATTGCTTAATAATAGTGTTTTTGGGTCTTCCTTGTGCACTGTCTCTGCTGCCACTGGTTGGCATTGTGATAATGCTCTGTGCTCTCCAGAAAAGAGAATGGAGGAGACAGAGTGAGGAGAATAGTGGATATAAAAAAAAGTAAAAATCTAACAAGCGATCCTCGCTGAGAATTTTAACAGTAATTCTTTTATTATTGCCTGTAAATAGCTCAGGTAGGTTATTTGTGGACAGTATATATCAAAGAGAACTATGCAAGCTGCAATTTGAATTTGAAGGATTTTTGTGTTGATGGTGGGAAGCAAAGTCAAAGATGGCCTTAAGAGAAGTCAAACAGCCAACTTAAAGACTTGGGGTATATTTTTCTTCTGGGGATTTTTTTTGTTTTGCATAATCTTACATACAGGATATGGTTATTTTAAGAATTGATATGAAACTAAGTATGTTTCATGCCCAAAACTGGGTCCTGATCTTCATGGTAGCTTACTTCTGATGATCTTCGTCTTTATTCCAGCCATCTCCAAAGAGTTTTTTGTTTAGTTTTCTGAGAACCAAGAATGGGTTTTACTTGGAAAAGCCTTTGCAATCGACCCTGTCAGATACTGGGGAAGAGGACCCAGGGAAGCTGTCTTTCCTTAGCTTACCTTGCTATCGTCCCTGGATAGGCAGGTATAGCCTACCTGCCAGGCAGCAGTGCCCAGCAGGTCCAGGGGAAATATATGCAAGTTTGGTGCTGTGAGAGGATTGTTTTATAAGTGGTGCAATGAAGGAAATATTCATTTTATTGGTACCTCTAGTACTATAACATGTTTGATTAATGGAGTTGGTGCTGGCTGCTGTTTGAATCTCAAGTTTGAGTGAAAAATCTGCATTGAACATGAGGGAACAAGGAACTGTGGCATTACATGAAGGTGACCATTTTATTTCTTGCAACTTTCTGTCTGTAGCAAAGTTAAAGAAACCCAAGAAATGGGGTGAAGTCTTTGTGCTCTTGCAGTTGTGCAGAGCAAGTTCAAGATGGAGATGATTTCAATTTATAAGGCTGTCAGTCAGACATTAATTACAAATAGGCAAAGAGTTCCACAATGAAACAAGGTCTTTGACATAAATTATATCTCATCATTAAAATATTTAGAAATGTGTAATTATGTTATTTAGCAATGTTATTAAAATTATAATTAATAGCCTCAATAATATTACCTCCTCTTTAGCAACTTCACATTTTGAAATGCTTTCTTTTATCTTTATGTGCATTTTGGATTTAGATATCCTATTTAGGTATTTTTTTATACTCTTCCTTCAGGGATCATTATTCTAGTGCATCGTGTGCAGAAGTTTCAAGGTCAGCATTACTTGAACAGTTGTAATAGTCCCAACAGAAAGATAAATATATATTGACTAAGGCTGAAGCTTCAATTCTTTCAGTTGCTGAAGGTCAACAGCCCCTCTGAGGTGCTCTCCAACCTTCAAATGTCTATAGGTTAAATCACTGATGAATTACTGCACTTTCCTAAATGAAGGAAACATATTCCAGTCGGAGGCAGCTCATAGTATCATGCCTGTTGACTGATGCAGTCTTGAATAACTGAGAGGAAACACTGTTCTCAGACTTCATAGAAATAAGTACAAAGCCAAACATATGAATTTGGTGCATTGGAGCTGCAATTCTTTTTCATGTGAAAAACCTGTTCCTTGCATACTGGTTACACTGAAATGCATTTATGATAAAATAATTTCCACTAACTTGACTGAATCCGTAGTTATCATTGAAGGCATCGGTAGTTCTTTGATTGAGAGTATTTGTGAGATGGCAGTGACAGTACTTGCTCTCAATATTCAGAGGCAGATTTCCTCAGTATACTATACTTCCCGGCTTCCCAGTCACAGAAGAAATACAAACGTGCCACACCGTAAACAATACAGAATCTTCTCCTTCACTAAAAGTATTTTGAAGGCTGGAAGTAATCCTCTTACAGAGCACTTGAAACCTGCACAGTAGGGTATGGTGAGACTAAGTGAGATATTTGGCTTTGCAAATACTCCAGCAGTATTCCAGAGAATATGATCTGTAAAGGTCAGTGTGAGATCACTGGCGGGGCAGAATAAAGGATCTTATGTTGTAGCTATGTATGTTATCTCTTAGCCTTTTTTATAAGCAAGCAATGCAACGTTGGGATTTAGACCTTACTGCAAGTTTAAGGGGCTTTAAATATATTCTGATTTAATAGTATCCTAAAATGTAATTTCTAAATTGAATACTGATAAAATTTCATTTTGGAAGGTAACTAATATGTTTACCTTTCAGAAGATCTTTTAAAAATAACTTCTGAAGTCTGAGTTGTTCCACAGAGGTTATCTGCTGCAATTCTAATACAGCCTGTATCAGGAGGTACAGGTTGAGCATAGCTGGTTTAGAAACGATGGCTTTATTTTTCACATAGAGCTATTTATACTTATATAAGTGTGTACCTATATACTTTAAGATTTATAATGTATATAAAATACTTTATATAGGGATATATATCTTCATGTTATTATTTTTATAGCAACCTTACTTGTTTCTTAATACAAATGAAAAAGCTGATATATTTACCAACAGCCTATTATCATATATAGACTGACTGTGGCCAAAATTTTGAAATGTAGGGAAAATGTTAAGTATCATGATGTCTGTGATACTAAGAATTCTGACAACTTTTTTTTGACTGATTTCATGGGGACTAGTAATTTCATTGCTAAGGAAATTTAAGACTTCATTGTATGACACAACAATGGGCTTACCAAAAAAAATTTGGTGACAGTACCCTGAAGTTACTGGCGGAGGCTGTAATGCCTTGGAACTCGGGTGTAGTCTATTGATTATAGTGTACACTGCTTTTTCTGGATCGGCTGTGTAAATCCTTTATGAAATAGTACAGGGTGCTTAAACTCTGTAGGCTTCATTTTGCCTGCTCATAAGGCAGTGCTGTAATACATCTTTCAACTGGGGTACTCTTTAGCATAAGTAATTTGAAATAAGGTTTATGACATCTTATTCTGAATTCCTATTGTATTCATATATGTGAAGGTAGATTTTGAGCTCCTGACTTCCATTTTCTAAAACTGAAATGAAAATTTTCTAAAACTAAATAAATTTCAAAATGAGTAGTTTACTGTTTCTTTTGAAAATGAGTTTATTGCAGCATTATTTTATAATTTAGCTTTTATGATGTTTCAGTGGTTGAACGAAATACAGCAGTAAGACATCTCAACTCTATCCTAATCATAAAATTAGACAGTGTACTGATACATACATTGCATTTGCTTTACTCTCCAGGTAGAAATAACTTTTGAATGTCTTTATTGCTCCAGTCTAATTCTGACTTACATTATTTTTCTGTCTTGTGTCATTTCATCCTGTTGGGCTATGAATTTGGAAAGTTCCTCTTTTACTTGTCAACATAATATTCTCTCATATCCTGTTGTCAAAGCTTTTCACTTTTTACACTGAGCTCTTAGCTGCCATGTTGGTATGTAATTAATAGCAAAACCATTGCAACTACAGTTTTCCTTGTGCAAGTATAGCTATTTAGTATAATTTCTGAAAGAATAGGTGTTTGTGAAGTTAAAACACTTCACAGTGTAGGTTTAGAAGTATGGAACATGTTTCAAGAAATTCAGTTTTCCTGATGGCAGATGAAATTCAACACAAAAGTAGAAGTGAGTGTAGCCATTACCATTATCTTTAACAATTGAGAGGAATTACATATACAGTATAAAACTTCAGAAGCTTATTCTACACAAACGACTGTAACATGTTGGGCAACACTTTTCTAGTTTCACATTTCTTTTCCAATTTTTCATTGTGACATTTTATGATATGCCCTCATTATCTGAATACATCTCTTGAGGTTCAGTCCAGCAGTCTGTAGGAACATGAGTTGCTAAAGTAAAGAAATGTGGGATAAAGGGAGGTTAAAAATAATTGGGTATCGGGAAATAAACACACTTTTAAAAATGCATACATTTCATAAAAATCAATGTTAAGGTTTTATTTGATTTCAGCCTGCTGTTTGTTTGCCTTCTGCAAATGAAAATTGGTTGCCATAATTTTGACATGACTCGTAGGGCTGAGAACTTCTATAAAACACTGCATACTGTGAAATTTATGAAAAGAACTCTGAGCATTTGTCACATAAGTCTTGGATAGGATTTTGATTACAACAGTATACCCATAGGGGGAAATTAGGAAATACTGAAACCAAAGAGTGTATTAGCAGACAAGTGTAACCTTCTGTTTGTGCTAGTGACCATATGCTATTGTCTCAACTTCTGACTCATTGGATTCTTCCTGAAGGATTAAACCGCAGACTTCAGAGTTCAAGTGACAATTAATATGACTACTGAAGACTTCTTAAATTCTGCTCAGTCCCTTTGAATAATTTGGCATTAATTGTAGCACAAAGGGGAAAGAAATTACTTGGCCACCAGCTGTGTTTTAGACATGCTTCAGGTGTACCAAATCTATGTGACCTTTAACTTACTGTGGGTAGTCCTTGTTTTATTTTATTACCATTAGACTTTCTGCATTTTAAAGGACTTAAAGTTTTATTGAAATTTTATTTGATTTATGACGACTGTAATATTCTTGTCCAATTTGTTTTTGGAATGTATGTTGTTCATCCTTTGTTATTCTTGATCTTTAATATATAATACATATATAGAAAAATAAAATCCCATTCAAAGGGGGCTGAAAGTGGATTTGGCCAACTACAATCCTCACTTTGCTTCCTTTGTCCTCCTGAGCTACAGCAAATGTTGCCAAAGCAGGGAAGGATCAAGTTAGATTGGTCTGTCCTATTGCATGATTCCTTTGGAGAGCAAAGCTGTAGATGACAACAGTGGTCATGAATATTTCTGACAACTTACAAGTGTGTCAACCTGGAGGGCTGTCCCTGAAAGGTCATTCCTCTCTTCAGAAAAAGCTTACCTTTGGTGAAAAGGCTAGAGTTGCTGCTTTACGTCTTGTCTCACTTCTCAGCATATTTTTGGGAGCTTTTTGGCACTTAGGTCCCTCCACCCTCAGTTTCACTGAGGAACTGCCTTGTCAAAAAAACATGGTTAAGGTGATGTCTGATCAGATGGATGGTAATTCATGTTGCCTGTTCTTTTAAACCTGTTGTGAACAGTGTTTCTGTTGAGTTCTGTGAGTCTTCTGCTGGATGGTCCAGACCATCAGGAATGAACCCTTATGAATATCCCCTTAGACATTCTTACTGGTGGGATTTCATTGTAGTTACCAGTATTGATTTTAAGCATTTTTATTGTCTTAAAAAAAAAATAATATGGAAGGGAAAAATATAAAATCAAAGCAGTTTATTTCTTTAAAGACCTAAATGCTAATAAAGAACAGAATAAATTTCTTTAATCAATCAAAGTTGTCACTTAAATGCAGTAGCTTGGGCAGAGGATAATGCAATTCAGCAGAATTTTCACTGTCTTACATGTACCAAATATAGATTAATATATAGTTCAAAACACTTTAATTTTTAAACTCTTGTCTGTCTTCTCCACTGCTGAAAAATTATTCTTGAAAAATAAAGAAACTGCCCTGTGGTCAAAGATAGTCTTAACTACCTGTCAATCAAAAGGAGAAGTTTGTTGAGACATTTAATTACAAGATAATGTAGTCATCAAAATCTCGTTGTGGTAACTGACAGCTCATTTTGGACTGAAAGCGTACAGCTACCTCCCCTGAGGTCAGAGATGTTCCGAGGTTAACGTAGTAATGACAAGTCCTTTATTATCGCATTATGACATTGAAAAAAATTGCAATTATACTAATAAATTAATAACAGTAATAAAATGACAGTCATAATTGCATAATATACATGTTGTCAACTGCATTTTTGTTACATGGCTGGAATTCATATTTTATCTGCATATCTTACACTATATTAAATTTTCCTTGCGCGGTATAAGCATGCAATGGCTTCTGAAATTTCTGAGAGCCTGAGCAGTTAGAATAACTGCTGTAAATGAGACTTTAAGGCAAGGATTCATTTTTAGCCATATTCCTAAAGAAAATACGCCTTATAAGACATAGTATTGGATAAAAAGCCTGAATGGATCAGACATGGACTCATAAGCTGTTGGTCCTCGGTTCCTAAAAAGGAAACTTGAACCACTAGGGACTTAAGTTTAAGCGTACACTGTAGATCAGTATGGAAAAGGGACTGTTCATATTGAGGTTTTACTTTTTGTTATCATCCTGAGAATGGAACAGCTATTTTCTCATTTTGCTTACAGTGAAGACAAAGTCTCTGCTCGTGTAATAGGCACAATATATTACCCCATGAACTGGTGGTGTGCCTGGTTTCCAACAGACGATGAATGTTCATTTTCCTCTGCAAACAGGGAATTTAATGGAATTTTTAAAATTCACATCTTCTTTAATGCTTTGCCCTAGAGTGGGGCTGAATTACCTATGGACAGGACCAAAGGAAGAGGGTGGGTCCAAGTTGTTGCTGGTTTTATTTCAATATTGTTGAAATTCCATGATGCCAATACAAATTAAGTAAATTCCAATTTGATACTCACCCATACATTTAGTTTGTGTGTAACTTTAGTTGTTATAAAATAAGTAAATAGTGAAATAAGTAAATGATAAAATAAGTAATAGTAAAAACAGAGTTTTGCGCACTTACCCATCGGCAGGAGGTTTTCTTCCAGCGCTAATGCAGTTTTTTCTGGCATAATGCTGACATCTTGGTCAGATTAAAATTAATAAATGTCTTTTCCACTTGCACTGAGGACAAGCGCACTTCATCCTTTGTTCATCTGAAGAGTTCATATGAGTTTTAAAGTGATACAGACTTTAAGGCCTCTCTTCCTGAATACTGAAAAGAACATTGTCCTGACAAGCAATATTTGTTTCTAAGTGTTTTAAGCTCCAACTTCTGTTTTTGTGTGGATTAAGCTCTGTATAACTTTTTGTCTTCAGCCTCCTGTTTTATTTTCTTTTTCCAGCAGAGTGTGAAAGTGCTACTAGTTTCCATGACCTACAGTTGCTCTTTGGTCAATTTGAATTAGGTTAATTCTTGCTTCAATTCCTTCCTCCCTTGTCCCTTGCTTTTTCCTTTTGCTTCTTGTCCAAATTTGCTTTCTTCCCCCAGTAGCTTCATCAGGTGTTATTAAGGATTTGTATCCAAAGCACATTAACATGTCCAAGTGGTTGACTGTCTTCCTTTGCTTCTTGGGAACTTTTTTTTTTTTTTTTTTTTCTGTGAGGGCTAGACCTAGTGATGGCATTTCTAACTTCATGGACACACATACTCTGATCAGTGCTGCCTTGGACTCTACAAGAGCTTACACTGGTGAGAAGCTGAGTGTGGTTCAATGGAAGATTGTAAAAAGATTCTGATTTTGTTCTCTGTGTTGGGGAAAATACATTTTATAGTCAGAGATTGATAGCAGAGAGCTAAAAAGATGAAAAGAATTTCTATGAGATCCAGAGGGAGAACATCTCTAAAAGCAAAAGTAAGGACAATAAGGATGAGGTTATTTACAAATGTAATTAGCTAATAAAGAGAACTTATGTATTACTGTAGTCTTCAGGACTCTACAACTAAACTTGTGTTTGTGAATGTTAATGCTAGTTTTTATTTAATGCTCTTTGTGCAACTCCTTTTGAGCCATCATATAGAACATCTTGGTAATTTAAATACTGTATAATTAGCATATACAGTACCAGATTTACTCAAAAGCTTAAATAATTTGATTACATATATGTGAGGTGGCAAAGGATGAGTGAACATATTTGTATGATTCTAAAATAAGTTTCTAGGAAGGGTTCAACCCATACTTCAATATATGGAGTTCTTAAAGTTTTGCAATAGAAGGCTTACATTGTATGGTACTCAATGACTTGAGGTCCAGCTGGAGAGCAGTAACACCCTCAAGGGTCCGTGCTGGGACCGGTACCGCTTAACATTTTTATCAACAATATAGACAGAAGGATTGAGTCCCCCATCAGCAAGTTTACAGATGACACCAAGCTGTGTGATGGTGTCGATACACCAGAGGGAC
>VXBJ01007013.1:345030-603908 GCA_013400055.1 Nycticryphes semicollaris | reverse complement strand
TAGGAATAGGTTCTTTACTATGAGGGTGGTTGAACACTGGAACACGTTGCCCAGGGAGGTGGTTGAGGCCCCTTCCCTGGAGATATTCAAGGGGTGACTTGATGAGGCCCTGGGCAACCTGGTCTTGTTGGGGGTGTCCCTGCTGACTGCTGGGAGGTTGGACTATATGACCCAAGAGTTCCCTTCTGGCCTGGACCATTCTATGATTCTATTAATATGGGAGAAATAACCTGTTTTCCACTACTTCTGTCACAAACTTGATGGAAGCAGATACTAGATGTGGAAAATTTTGATTTAAATTATTAGAACTTTGCAGGAATGCAAAATAATAGCTGTATGATAATACTGCTCTCTTCAAAAAAACAATTGAGAACAAGATCTTAAGAACATGATTATTTTAAGTATGTTACGCTGATGTTGCTTTTAAGCAGTATGTAACAACAGAAAAGCTGTGCAATGAACGCATAGCCTGTATGAAAGGTAATTCTGCTCCAGACACAAAATTTTATTTTCTTTCCTCCTGTTCTGTGTTTTAAGCAGACCATTCTGCTTGGTGGCATCTGTCCCGTGCCATTCCCTTTATGCCTTGTATGTTACGTCACCTCTTGGGTATGCTTAAGAAAGATCACCATCTGTGTGCTGGGGAAGAAGTAACTTGCCCCTTAATGCAAAGAGTTTGAGATTTTTTCTGATACCAAGCATGTATGCAATATGTCAGTAGCCAGAGAATAAAGAATTACTTTTTTTTTTTCATGTATTTGCAAGCAGCATGTAAATAGTATGTAGCATTCTACATACACTTTTTCCTTCTAGTTTTTGTTCTTTTTTCTTCTATGATTTTTTTCTTCTGAAAGGGGTAATATATAATATACATGAGGAATACAAAAATGACCCACAGAGGACAGCTTTTATTGCAGTAGAACGTGTTTTATTTGTAGGTGCCCCTTGCTATGTCCTTCCTGAAGAAAGTGGAGTCCAAAATCCATGTTACAATATGTGGTTGGAAATTAATTATTGACTGTCACATTTAGAGAATATTAAAGGTGGTTGGGCTTTTTGAGCTCTGTTTGAAAAAAAAAACCCTAAACAAAATACAAAAAACCCAAACACAAATAAATCCCCCACAAAACAACAACAACAAAAAGAAGCAACAAAAAAATTAACCAAATTTTTAGCTTTCTAATACTAGCTATAATTAGTGCTGAGTACTTTTCTGAGGTTTCTGACACAACTGATTTTTACATTTTGTTGCTTTTTCCCCCAGCTGCACACTTCCTCATTAATAGTTTTTTCAGAGTAAGAAATACTAATTTTTTTTCTTTATTATAATATTATATATATTATCGAAAACAATTTTTGAATTTGATGACATCATTAGAAAATAAATAATTTAATGTCAAATAGTTCTAAGTGGTACATTAGTTGATAAATTCCATAATGATTAGTTCAACAAAATATAAAATGCTAGAAAAATAAAAATTAAAACTAACATTTCATTAATGTATTCATCTAGTTGTGCAAGTCATATATTTCAACTATTCAGGTACAATTTATCCAATATGAGTGCTGTTTTACCGATCGTGTGCATGTCACTTATTCTCTGGGTTACTGATGAATATAAAATAATTAATTCAGATGAAAATCTTTCTCTCTAGCAATGGGTGGTTTATGAACCTAAGGCGAAAAAAATTTTTAAACTATCCATGTGTCCTAAATTTAGTTTGTAACAGTGACAATTCCCTATTCCAACAAAAATGATATGTGAAAAGGCCTTTTATTTGAAAGATTATCTGGGTTAAAAAGTTATTTAAATGGTAAATATTACCAAGATGGCTAATATTTTTGCAACAAAATAAAAAAACCCCAAAGAACCAAACCACCCCAAATACATCATCTTTTAAAGTACAAAGTGTTGGGTTTGACTTTGTATTTGAATGAATTAGTAAGAAATCTGTGCATACTTCAGTAACATACTTCTCATATCATTTTCCTATTACATTCTGGCATTTGCATGCCAGACTATTCAGCTTCACTTTTCTGAAGGAAGTTAGTTGTTGTACCATCTTTTGCTTTGGTTTTGTGTCTCAAGTGAAAGTAGACGACTTAATTTTTATCTCCTTCTCGGTTACGCTGTAATGCAGAGGTTATTCCAGCAGAAATGGATGCTCTTGAAAATGCATGAATGAAAGCTAGAAAAAAACCGGAGAAGTAGCACCTTGTTAGTTGAAACAGAGGAAGCTCATACAGATTAAGCCAAGATAATGGATTTTGAGTGGAAGAAGCACCTAACAGTTTCTGAATGTACATCAGGGGGGCTAATCCAAAGCCAAGATGTTTTGCATAATGCTGAATAAAAGTTTTATGAGAAATGATTAATACTTCAAAACATATAAAATATAAATAATAATTGTTTGGCTTCTCTGTGGTGATACAATACAGATTTCAGGTCTTTTTTACATACCAACGGTGTATGCATATTGCTTTGTGTATTACTACTTCATACATTAATAATGCAGTGATGTTAACAAATGTGTATATAGAGAAAGAAATACTTTCAGAAGTCAGTGTAGTTTTCTAAGTAGGGAAGTGAGAAGAGAGTTTTGTAGAAGTGTGTTGAATCTACTGAGATTTGTTTGTATTCGAAGGGACGTCAGTCAATAGAAATGGTCATATTTTCAGGTGATGTTCTAAGACTGTGATGTTCAGTGTACTAGTCTGGGTAATCATCATAGTTTTCCATGGCCTTGTTGTCTGTGGTCACAGGTGTTAAGCCCTACCTTTCCCATTGCCCATACAGGTGAATGTCATCTTGTGTTTTGTGCTGAAAGATATTTGGAGTTTTCAGTTGCTATAGTTTAGCCTGAAGTTGGCAAGAGCCCTAGTGTTGTGTCTAAAGTCCGCTATAGGGGAGGATTTATCTGCAGGGTGTCATGGATTGCAAAAGATAAGTATCCCTAACTGGGAATACAGGAATTCCTGTATAATAATCAAATGTATGAAAGCAGCTCTTCACTGCAACAGGCTGGGCACATCTTGAGCCTCTTATTTCATTTCATTACACTGCATCTAATCAACAGCTATAAAAATTGGATGTAAACCATTACAGTCTGATTCAAGAGTGTGCTTTGGTGTGTGGTTTGTTTACATCTATTTTACACAGGTATAATGACTACATGAGGAATGTGGCAGATGCTGTTGCTGCTGAGTGCTTCCTGAAGGCAGCACCATTCCCATATTGTGCAGGGTGAGTCACAACCTGCGCTTGCATCCAGATCCCTCTCAGTTTAAGTCATTCAGTAACTAATTGAGTGGATAGAATCTTGTTCACATTTAAAATATGAATAGTTTCTTTATTGTTTTTCAGTTTGTTTTTTTAAGGGAAGATAGTATTTTGATGGTTTTATGCAGACCTAGTATTGCAATTCTTCCATTTCACAAGAAAAACAGGTAGCAGTTAAAAGTGACATTGCAAGAGTACTCAGAATATTTTGTAAGAAGAGCATGTCAATGTCAGATAAACAGAAAGCTTCACCCAAATTTCTATAAGCATGATTTTGTAAGCTCTGAAGAAATCAAAGGTCAGATGCGTGTATGGGCATTCAATGATATTAATTCCTTTTTCTTTGCAGTTGCGTTTCTGTACAATACAGCTTTTGAGGGCTTTATAGGAGTGTTTTGATTTTAATTGTGGAATTTACTTTCAGAAAATCTAGTTGACATTTGTTTTAAACATTCTTATTTACTACAGTAAAGATATTAACCTTGCTCAAGACTTTATTTAGAAACATATTTAGGACTTAATGTTGTATTGCTGATATCTAAATCTACAGATGCAAGAAATCCACTGCAGGGGAGAAAGATGTTGTTTCTGTCAAAAGTTTTATCGTTCTTTTGAGTCGTTGGGAGTTAAACTCACAGAAATTCAGAGACTTTGCAAGTATGTTTATAATGTACACCATGCACTGTCCCCTTTTTTCTGTTCTGTTTGTCTGGTCTTTAAAACATGTATACTGTAAGAGCTTATTGATCTTGATTTATAGTGTGTGTGTTTTTCTTTTCTATGATTGAGTTTAAACAATCTAGCACAAAACTCAGAATTTAAGAGCTTATATATTGGAAGGTTTGTATTTTATTAATGTCTTACATGATGCCATATCTGGACTGTTCCTTGGAGTACTTGATTGCTTTAATGCATATGTCTCTATGGAGAGACTACAAAGTGTTTATACATTAGTGATTCTCTGGTTTGTTTGATGTTAGATGTTAGCTTCATGGTCAACTCAGGCATGTATAAATGGTTATACAAGGGGCTAAAAAGATATAAGAGTTATGGCCTGTTGTTAAGATTTTTAGACTTACTAGAGACATCTGGTTCTATGCTGTCTACTTTTTGAAAAAAAAAATTTATTAAGCTTTCCCTACATTTATTAAAAAATAGGAAGTTACTTTTGTCCTTTTTGCATGTAATCTTGATTTTGTGTCTCCAGTTTGCCTTTATTCCTGGTGTCTGAGGCTGATATGCTCCTGACTTGCTGGTGCTGTGTTCACATGAGTCAGCTTTACAGGAGGTAGAATTTTCTTTATGATGTTACTTTCTACAAAAAAGAAGTTTCAAAAAGAATTCCGCTTTGTGGAATTTTTACCAATATTGCTTCTCCTGTAATGGGGGGTGGTGGTGAAACCTCAACAAAAATGCCCTTATATAATTCTCACTTGTTATTATAGAACCATTGTTTTGCCTGTGACTTATTTTATCCTCGTTACCTATGTTCTTTTCCATCTGATATTAGACTTCCTGAATCCCCTTTCATTTTCCTTTCTTATTTTGTTTGTTTCATTTCCCTTTCATCCTTTTCTGTTCGATCCAGGTAGTCCTCAATTTAGTGAACAAGTTTTGATGATAGTGTGAACAGTCTAGTCCTTGGAGCACACTGAAAAGGTGTAGAACTCATCATCAAGGACTATAGGTAGTGGGGACATGTTTGCCTTCTGCAAGGGGAGTATGCGGCTGGTGAAATAAATACTGGCGAAATGGCATGTAAGCCAGAGAAAATAAAACTGAAAGCCTTGATTCCTGTATGTGAGGTGTAACACTTCACATTCTGTTTTCAGCTTTAACTTCTAAAAATGTTGAGAGATCATGGTAAGAATCAAAACTGGTAGAACTATCTTTCTCATGTGGAAGCAAAATAACTCTACTGAATATTGTTAAGATATTTATTTCTGGAAGGAAGAAAACTCACAAAAAACATAACCAGAATGTAACAAAATTCTTTTTATTCCTTCAAATTAACACTGATCCCCTCCCATTTACTTTTAATTTTTTTTATTCAGACTTGTTTTGTAGTTGTAAAGCAGTCTTGGCTCAGTTTTTAGTTGATTTTGAAGATGTGGATATTATATGCTCTTGCTTAGCTTTCGAGTCATTCACCTCTAATTTCTGAACTGCAATTAGAAACAAACTTTTTTCTTGCCCCTACTTTTCTTTTTGCATTGTAGGGTAGCAATTAAGAAGAACTGGGTGAATAGGTTACCATTTTATCCAGCTCTATTACTCTGACTGATGGAGCTATTAGATAAAGGCAAACTGTAATTCTTTATTACCTGCCCAGCTCGCTTCTGCACTTTGCCCTGGAGAAGAGCTGCATAAAAGATCAGAGTGTTATTGAAAACTCCTGAGCAAATATTGAACAACTTGCTTGGTCACTTAGGTAATGACAGAATTTCATGGAAAGGTAATATGCACATGTGAGTGGTGCTTGCTTGTTTGGGTAAATATGCCGTGAGAAACTGCTGGCATGGTATAGCTGAAGTAAGATGGTTTTAGGAAAGAATAGCTGAGAACACTTTGTATATGATAAATACGCTTATAATTAGTGAGATCATTAGCATGGGCACCATGTACTTAAGTATTCACAAAGAAGTCTTTAAGCTAAGCAGTTAGCTTCACAATGAAGGAAAGAGACAAAATGAATTATATACAGCTGAATAAGCTTTTCAGAATCTCCAAGGAGGTGACTTGTCTGTTGATGGCCAGTGGGGGTCGAAGAGTGAAATAATTACTTAACAGCGTGTAAACAATGTGAGATGTGAAGTGTGCATTTTTTTCCTTTTCTTTTTCTTTTCCCTTTTTTTTTTTTTTCATTGAGAGAGTTTCTTGTTGCGATGGCTCCACTGGGACAAGCAGCAGAGAAATTTGATTAAATGGATGCCTGGGGTCATGACCCTGTCTAAACATGCTGCAGCTCTCAGCATTAATCAAAGAATGTTAAAAAAAAATTCTGACCTTGCTGCGTATGAGTATTGGTGAGCTCTGAATGCAGNGATAGCCCATCAACATTTTTAGCTCAGTGATACGTATGAGAGCCATGGGTTCTTGGCTGCCTCCCCTTAACCGGATCTAAAAGTTCAGAGAAAGCAACTCTCCTTTGAGTAGCCAAGATGAGTATTGTGCTTATTGTTTAAGTGTGTACTCATAAAGAGTTCTTGTAGTAGCAGGGTGAAAGGTCTTGATTTTTACTGAGCAAATTATATAGTAATAGAGGTTACAACAAATCAGAAAATGAATTGTGGCCAGAAGTCCACAAGTGATTTTATTATTGTTGTTGTTGTTATTAATATTATTCAGTCATATTCTGGATGCTACCTGAAAACTTCTAACTAATTTCATTTAGCTCACAGCACCAGCAGTTTTCATTGGAGGCTAAAATTTTTTGGGTAGACAGAGTTATCAAGTGAGTCAAGTCTCATTAATGTCCAACTTCTAAAACAGTCCAAGATAAGGATAGATCTTTCATTTGTCTTTAAGTGATGGGATATTGGAAGCATTGCAATCACAGTAGCATGCTAATTTCTTACCTGACAGTAGGTAAAAAATGCTACTTCTCTGAAATGAGCTTTGTACTATTTAATAGTGTTTTTCACTTGTATTAGATTATGTGAAAGATACTATGTAAAGAACACTATTAGTATCATAGGCTGTGAGTCAGAAATTTGACCTGATTAGTAGAAGTCCATATTTTGAATTGTACTCCTTCAGACAAGTGTTTACAGGGTGCAATCTGACACACTAGTGTAGGTAACCCAGGTAATGAGATGGTGGAGTTAACACCTGGAACCTTAACTTCACTTAGAGGTAAAGGCACTTTGTTTTTTTCCACAAGGCACATGACTTTAAATTTATTTTCTAATGCCATCCAGGTTCCACTCTGTACAAGGACTTTGTTTGATACTACTTCTTCTTGAGAGAAATTAGTAAATTATGGAGAAATGACTTGTGCTTAATCTGAGTACAGTTTAAGAGAAAACAAAATACGACAGTAACGTAGACTTTGGTTTTTGTTTTTTTTTTCTTTTCAAGATGGTGAGAAGATAAAGGATATTATTAACTCCATGTTTGAGGCATTTGTTTGGGTTTTCTGTCAATTGTTCTCCCTGGTGGTATCACCAGTATAAAAGATCCTTGAGCTCATCAATGGAAACAACTCCCATACATTCACATGTTGGATTCTGGCCAATAATGAATGCCTGAAATTAACAAGTTAGGAATTATTAAACTAGGAGCAGGTGGAAGTAAGTAATGTGCATCTATGTGTGGAAAATGAAGGAAATATCCAAAAGTTTGGAAACACCTGAAATAACTGGTTAGGGAAAAGAGGTAGTAGAGATCACATAGAGTGCTGCAGCAAGAACAGAAAGTAGATCCACATTGTGAACTGTAGAAACCTTCAGCTGAAATTTCAAGTTTATTTTCAAAGTATACTGATGCAGCATGGAATTCACCATGGAGCATGGACCTGCAATCACTTGTTTTTATGTAATGATGTATGTTCAAAGTTTTGAACAAAAGGCCTAAGAGGCCAGTTTTCCGTAGAGTGATACTGTACATGTCATCGTAATAGGAAAGTCATAAAAAGCAAGCCCAAATACTTGAATTTCAGTATTACAAAATAATAATATGTGAAAATCGGTTTAAAAGATCCTGTATGTAATCTCAGGAAAGTTGCTTCTTCTTAGACCTAGCAAGAAATCCCCAGTTTTAGAAAAGGTTTAAATTACAGTGTAAATTCTTGATGATAAAACCAAAACTTGGTCTAATTGTTGCTGACTTCTGCATGGCTTTGTGAAATTGAGATCCCCAACACAGGGGCATTTGTTACCGTTATTTTTGTTACTTTTCTTGGCCTTCTGGCTTTTACCTTCCCTGAAATTCCTTCCTGAAGAACAAAGTAACATTATCTTAGCTCTGAACCTTCTCATAGGCATAATACATTTTGGAAATTCAGTGGTTGAGAGAAACTGAAAAATATCCAGCCATGCTAGTGGGTTGGGTTTTTTTGAAGTGGAATCATGGAAAACTTGGAGAAGCAGAGTTGCATGATACATGATAAAAAATTGGAGGGGCAGTTCAGATTTCACAAAAAGATAGTATCAGCTGCGTATGGCTATCATCTAGAACATGACATGAGGCGTAGCCTTTGGAAGGGCTGCTCTGTGGGCAGATGTATGAGCTGTTACGCTATGGAACATGAATTCAAGTCAAGGTGAACATTACTGAGAGCTAGCTATATGCTAGTCCCAGTGCCTGCTGGGCGGTGTATTTAACTTCAGCTGCGACTTCGCTGTTTGCGTGGGCAAATCCTTCCTGTCTGGCTCTCCTACACTGTCTCTTCCAAACCAAGCTGTTGTTCCTCTGTTCCCTGCCGAGTTAGAACCAATGTTCTTGGTTCTTGTGCTTGGGAAGGGAACAAACCTCCTATGTTTCCCCATTGTTCCTGTGTATTATCAAATACTCTCTTCTGCATCTTGAGTGATGTTGAGCATCAGTTATTATGAGAGCAGTAGGAATTATGGCGTGGGTTTGGATTGAATTTCTGGTGGTTTCAAAATGGATCTAAACAGTTGTCAGAATACTATTTAAAGGAGTTTTGGTCTTTACTTGTCAATGCAGGTTTGAGTCAGGAACAGCATGGCCAGCAGGAGTAGGGAAGTACCTCTGTCCTCAGCGCTGGTGAGTGCCAAGTATTGTGTTCAGTTCTGGGCCCCCCATTACAAGAAGGACACTGAAGTGCTGGAGCATGTCCAGAGGAGAGCTACCAAGCTGGTGAAGGGTCTAGAGAACAAGTCCTATGAGGAAAAGCTGAGGGAACTGGGCATGTTTAGTTTGGAGGAGGCTGAGGGGAGACTTCATTGCCCTCTACAGCTACCTGAAAGGAGGTTGTAGAGAAGTGAGTGTTGGCCTCTTCTCCCAAGTGAATAACAACAGGAGCAGAGGAAACGGTCTGAAGTTGCGGCAGGGGAGGTTTAGATTAGATATAAGGAAGAATTACTTTACTGAGAAGAGTGGTCAGGCAGTGAAGCAGCCTGCCCAGGGAGGTGGTTGAGTCACCATCCCTGGAGGTATTTAAGACACGTGTAGATGTGACGCTTCAGGACATGCTCTGGTGGCCAAGATTGTAGGGTTTTTTTTGTGTGTGTGTGGTTGGACTCAATCTCAGAGGTCCTTTCCAACCATGATGATTCTGTGGGTCAGAAGTCAAAAGCTGCCATAGGTAGGCTTGTATTTTCAGAGAACTGCTCCCCTTGAAACTAAAGACAGTATTTATATGATGTTATTCAGTCTTGGCTTTATTAAGAAAACTGTTAATCCAGCAGCAGGTGTTTTTCAAAAATCCACCAGTTTCCCTCCTCCTGAGCCTTTAAGACATTTTGAAACTCCTTGAAGAGATTTGGACAAGGTACGATAATAAAAGCTGCCATGATGGCTTTATTTTGTGCTCTTTTTGTGTGTCTGATTTTCACTGGTACTCGCTATGTATTTCTGCAATTTCCTGTATTTGTCTTACAGAAATTATGCAGAGGGTGGATGCTATTGAACTGAAGGTGATAGAGGGCGTCGTGTCATGTCAGACTGTTTATATTTTTATAATGACAGTGCAGAAGAGTTTTGTTCATTACAGATCAGATTATTCATATATAAATTCCTTTCTGTAAATGTTTCTGAGAAGGAGTTAAAAAATCAGCACGCATCAGTCTCCTTTCACCATTACCTCATGACAGTCATATCACACTATGCCATTACTAACTGTTGCGGCTTTCCCATTTATGAGACTTTTGTTTCTGGCAAGGCTTCTATAATGTAAAATTTATTTACTTCAGAAATGGTATTTTATATTGTAAAGCAACCTAAATGGGCGGTGAGTGGAAAATATTTAGCTATGTTAAATGTAATTTATGTTATTAAAGTTGAAAGTTCTGTTATTTGACCTTTTTTTTCCACAAACACAAAAATGCTTGGTTTTGTTTAATAAAAACAGAAGAGGAAATTATAACCAGGTCTTAAGTTATGCACACACTTTTAAGACTAATTTAATGTGTGTTTTTTAGCAAAACAAGTAGCTTGAGTAGGAGTTAACTGATTAAAAAGATACACTTACAGAAGTTGTTATAGGTTAAAGAAAAAGTGATCAGTAAATTTTTTCAGACAATAGATTTTTTTCATTGGCTGGTCTTAGGTATTCAGTATTTCTTACCATAATGATTAGCTTTGAAGTTTTATTGTAAACTTGTTTTTTCTGTAGAAGTGAACTTACTAAATATGAAAGTGGAATTGATACATCTGTAGACTGCAATCCCTAGCTTCTTTGGCAAATAAACCCCCTGCAAAACATACTTAAATACCTATGGTTTATCCAAACACCAAATACGTTGTGTGAACCATTTCAGGGTTAAGAATGATTTTTTTTCTGTTCTGCCTCTGCAATGCTTAATCTCTAATGAGTCTGCCAAGAAGCACGCTTGTCATGGCTGAAGTACTTCTGATGGGTTGTTCTGTTCACTCTGGGCTGGACTGACATTGTTGATGATATTTTCATTGGTCATCAAACATCTGTCAGATGGTAAAATAATAAAAAATTAAGTTGCACAGACCTATACCTACAACTGAAGCTGACTTAAAATAGTCTCTGACTTCAAAGGATTATTGCTCTTGCTTTTAGCTGCTTGGGTCAGTACTTTCTCTGTCCCCTCCTTACATTCATCTTATTTGTGAAACTCTGCTTCTGTTTCCTGCTTTTTGGGTGTCTTCTGTAACACTGTGGGAGACTCAACGTGCAAATGATGGGGAATTTTTTTTCTGTTCTTTTTTTCCCCCTTTTTTTAATGTTATTCCATGCTATTTTCTTAGACCCCCCACTGAGTATGAGTGTCAAATGGTAATTTTTTGGATATGTGACTAGAGACAATAGAGTGCAATTACCAAAATTTTCTTTTCATTAAAATTTTTGATTAGTGTGTGTCATTAGGGTCACCAAGGGCAAATACTGTGTGACTGTGTCATTAGAAGAGGATGGGGAATTGCATGTTGCAGATTATGATTAAAATAAAGCGATTCCTGTAGATTTCTTAGTTGGGGAGCGCATAGAAGACCAATTTCTTAGTTGGGGAGCGCATAGAAGACCAAAGAAGATTTGTAATCTCTGTAAACATACTTGAATTGAGAGCCTTGAAGTCATGGTTCAGTTGCATTACAAGTTGTGTTTATTCAGATATTAAAAGGAACTTCATGAAAAGCATACCTTTTAACAAATATTTTGTTGAAAAGAGTTAAAATTATTCACCATTCTTGCTAAAACAATTCTACAGTAAATATTTTAAGTAAGTTTCTTAGGGAACACAATGGGCCATCTAGATTCAAGTCATAGTGACAGCACTAAAAGGCATTGCTCGATTTACGAGAGCACTCTGTTTACCCAAGAATGTAGAAATTTCCCTTTCTAAATGGGACAGCCTTATCTTTATTATTCCAGTGCCTTTTAGTTTACAGTTCTGCTGTAAGCAATGCTTCAGGAGCTTATTTCAGGATTCCTAAATAAATGAACAGGCAAAATTAATGCTCAGTGCTAGCAATCTACATTTTATATATTGTGTGATTGAAAGTAAGCCTTGCTGAATAGCAGAAAAGAAAAATGATGGTGGTACTTTATTTATATGGAATTTATGTGATAACAGAAGGTAAATTGAGCTTCTGAAAATAAACCTTGCTTACCAATCTGGGTGTTTTAAAAAAAAGCAGACCACAAGCCAAACCGTGATGGCAATGAAAATCCAGTTCCAGGAACATGAAAGAAGTCATCCCTCTTCTTTTTAATCAAGTACGTGTCAAAATGGATGTAATTGTACATCATATTTACTCAATTCATGCAAGACCACGACCAACCTGCAAATATTGTCAGTTGCTTGTAAATACCTGTCTGTAACGTGAACAAGAATAAAGCAAATTTCCCCTTCAACCCCCCCCCCCCAAAAAAAAAATAAAAAAATAAAGCAGCATTGCATTGCATAAACCAAATAGTGTAATGCTAATTGCGTTGTTCATATCCGGATGTCCCCAGGAAGTATCACTTCCATGCATTAGTACGGAAGCAGGGTCTTTGTGTGCATAAGAAAAGTTTTCAATATGTTGTGTCAGTAGTAACTGGAAAAACAGCTGATGTGAGTTCAAGCACAGAGCGTTATTTTCTTGCTAAGATTAAATTCTACAAAATACAGCAGCTGATGGGAGCTAGAGCGATGTGTACTGTTTCCATCTTAAGATAAAAATCTGATAAAGAAAACAGCTGATGTAAGTTAAAACAGAGTGTACTATTTATATGCTAAAAATAACATTTGGAATGCTTTTGTGTTGAGTTATCTTTGCTGTCTTGAGCAGCAATTAATAATTTATTCTACCTTTCTTAATCTGTTTTTCTCTCTTTATCAATGGACATTCACTGAAAAAGCACTACGGCAAGTCAGTAAGATTCTGTGATTTAGTGTGTTTATGTCTTTAATTGATTGGGTGTTCTCTCCTTTAAGCATACTGCTCCTGAAATACCTCTCTCATCTGCAGCTGAAATTTTACTTAGTGTGATTTTCTCAGTTCTGTTCACTTTCGCATGTGACTGCTGCTTCCTTCCACCCCTTTCTTCATCAAACAGCCCATCATTCTTGAACGAATCTTAAACCAAACCAAAACAAAAACTCACCCCACCACAATACCCTACCACCAGCCCCAAACAAAACCAAACCCACCCAACAACCAATCCTAATGCTTGTTGAACCAAACTGATGGCTTCAGCTGATTTAGGGGAAGACTTTGGCCATGGAATATAAGGTATTCATCTAACAAATTAGCTGCCAAAAAAAGCAGCTGGTTTTATCTACAAGGTAGACAAGCATTTATGGTAAAAGTTGTTTGTTTATTTTTTAAAATATTTAAATAATAATAAAAAAAACTTAAAAACTATTTTCACCCCTTCAGTAATGTTTATTAGCCTCCAGATTTTTGCTTGAGCTTGTGCCTTCTTATTGTAGAAATTTAATATTATTTTAAAGTTCATGCGAGGCCCACTGTTTAAGAAAGAAATCTAATCTCAATATGGGGTTTACAGTGCACTTTGGAGAACAAAAATCAGTGATAACCTGTTTGCTGCTCCGGGGACATTGAGATTTAACAATAGTTTATATTCTTAGTCACATAACACTTTATGATGAAATATGGAAAAGCTCTCACCTAAGTTCTTAGTGTACTCATTTTGTGCACTTTCTGTACTTTTTAGGTTGTATACCAATTGAAGAAAATCATTGAAATGTTTCTTATGTTTGCCTAACTTGGCTTTTTCCCCTCAAAGTGCTTGTGCTGCCTAAACGCATTTTGAATTTTCCCAGGCTTGGAAACAAGTGATGAATCAGCCAGTGAACAACAGGGCGTGCATTTAGGACTTGTCACAGCCTCCCTACCCATCCCCTGCGTCCTCGGTGCAGGGACACGCTCGCATGGTCTCTTTCGTTATAGCCTAACTTCAGATGTTTGTCTTTCCCTAATTAGATACACGTAATCCATTCACCGGGGTTGTGACGTTCCCCTTCCCTTGTCCTCGCTGTCTTCGGCCAGACAATGAGCACAAAGATACAGTAGGACTCGTTTTCTCATTATTGATTTCACGCACCAGCTGGCAGCTGTTTTAGCTTGTTCGTTTTTATAACCCTCTGGGCAACTTTTTAAAAGTACTTTTCTTTGACCATCTGCTAAATGCAATTGGTTTAATAATTAAAGACTTGCTATCCCTTTTCAGATAACTACAAATGCTGTTTCTCCAGTTGAGAGTGTAGCATTTTTGTTTTGAGCGTACGTGGGATGTTTTTCGTCAGTGGTGGGAATGATGCAGTTGCTCCACTGATACAGCCACAGCTCCTTCAGGGATCTCATCCCTTGTGTTGGGAGGGCTGGGGGAAGGGATTTTCCTGCTGGGTTCGTTTCACAGTACAGACTGAGCACGGAGTGTGGGGAGGAGGCCATTGTGTCCAAGCTGTGTCTGGTTTTAAGTCCTTAGAATTCCCAGTTCTTGCTTTTATAGGAAGTCAGGGGAAACCTCTCCACTAAGTGCCCAAGACATGTATTTCACTTTGAGTTGCGTATCAAGTGCTGGTAATATGGAGCAGAAACATTTGGAGGTACTTTGCTAGTGCTAGCTGTGACTGTAGCAGTAATTGCAGGCTTTCGTACCACCATCTGCATTTTCCATGGCTGGGGTCAGGGTGGCAGCAGCAGAACCCCTTCTCATCATAACTATTGGAAACTATAAAAGCTTCATAATTTTTCTGGTACGTTCAGCCTCTGTTTTTGTTTTAATTACTGGGACTAATTTGGGATACGGGATTATAAGGAGTATATTCAAGTTGTTTCTAAAAAAAATAAAAGGAAAGAAAAATATTTTATAAAAGTAAAAGGAAAGACAGTAGGACACTAATATGATAATGAATGGGTCCCTTGGAGCTCCTGTTTTTTCAATGTTGTGAGCTTCATAGGCAGGATGCATAGAAAAGATCCAGCCTTAGTTGGAATTTATCTTTATGCTGTGATTAGATGTAAACTTTCCCATGATTCCTTCAAAAAGGACTGCTGAAAAATCCTTCTGTTTACCAAACAGTTTACCATTTGTTTCAGATGTACCTCAAAGCTGACCTGAAGGATTACTCTCTTGAGAGGTGAAAAAGGGTAATTCATTTTTTTGTTCCTTTAATCTTGGAATTCTTTCAAGAACTTGCTATGCAGGAATCAGTGCATTTTATTTTACTATGGCATCATTTATCCACCAAACATTCTTTCCTGCACAGTGTATGCTTACAAAATTGATTAGAAATTCATCTGGAAGAAAAAAGCCTGTCTGAATTTGTGAGGGTTTTTAAATACAATTGGGTAAGACTTTTTCCTTCAGAATGAAAAAGGAAATAGTCATATGTTTTCTTAATAAGATGAAAGATATCTGTGTTTGCTTTAAGATTTTTATGTTTGTTTGTTTTAAAAGTATTCCCATCTTTAATATTTTTGTACTTTACAAACATAATCTTGTTCCAGACAGCTGTGATCTCTGGTCTCCTCTAATTCCTAAAGTAGACAAGAGCAAGTAAGACTTTCCAGAGTATCTGGCTAAATATCCCCTGAAATATAATTGAACTGAAAGTGAATGCTTACAGTAAAAGTTCAGATTCGAGTGCAAAGCTTGCATGAGAAATTCCTTTCTTGAACTTAATCCTGTGGTGGTTTTCATATGAAGCATTCTCATCATAGATTTCATGGTTGTAGTATTTTTTTAGATTGCAACAAGTACGCCCTAAGCTGTATAATCCGTGCTGTGCTTTGGATAGGTATTTTTCTTTCAAACAAACCTCCTCACTTCTCTTCATTTTCTGCCGCTTAATTTCACAAGCTGACTCTTTTTGTGAGGCTGTTAATTACAAGACTGTTGAACTATATATAAATGTGAAATGGGCAGAGATTAATATAATTTCTTGTATTTGTTGAGATAGCAGAACGGACAAAATCAGTGACAGCTGAACAAAGCACATTGAGGTCAAAATGATGTTTTTCTTTAGTAGGTTAGAATTACTCTTCCTTGAATGCTCTAAACCTCTTAAAGTGTTTCACAATACTTTGTGTAGTTTCTTTGAACTGTTCTTTTCCTGTGCTAAGTTTAGTTACAAATGAACTGCAGACAGATGAATGGCTTATAGGCTGAGGCAGGGAATTCAGTTCAGGATCAGGCCATGAGTTGTGGTGCAGGCTCTCACAAGCACAACTCTGCTAGATATTCTTTACATTAACTTACTCGGGAGTGTGGAAGAAGCTGCTCATCTTCTTCTCAGTGCTGATCTACGCCGAATACTTCCTTGCTTCGGAAATCTTTGTAAAGAGGTTAGGAAGGGAAAGTCTTAAAAACATCTCTCCTGCTGACCTTTCCCTGGTTTGGAGCTGCAGCACCTTTCCCAGGGAGAAGACAGAAACCCAGGCCAGGCTTTATGGTACAATGCTCTATAGGTCTAAACCTGTTGAACAAGTAGATTTATTGCATTTTTTCATACCATTTTGCAAACAATGTTTTTTCACTATGAAGAAGGCAAATTCTTCACAAAGAATAATGCAGAGAGAAATTCGGGGTTTGTAAAAGGAACAGTCCTAATAAAACAGATTTTTGTGTCTGCAGTTCCCAGAATAAATATTTTTGTTTGTGCTAAGTAATGATGTGACATTGGTACAAATTCTGAAAGCAAGAAGTGGTGTTTCATAGTGATTTTTCCTTTTTTTCTTTCAATTTTTCTTATTTTTTCTTTTTTGCTTTCTTTTTTTTCCTTTTTTTTCCCTCCTTTTTTTTCCTCTGTCAAAACTTACCTAGATTTGTTTCACTCTGAAGTGGCTTTTTTGGTTGCTGGGCTGTGGCGTGGCATTTCTGACAGGCAAGTTTCTTTGGGATGTGGCTACAGACAGCTGTCTTCTTTTGAAAATGGACTTCTGGATTTGAGGTGCAGTTTGAAATGGATGTCGACATGGGTAAATTAATCCAGTTTGTCACATACGTTGGAGTGTGGCAGTGAATGGGTTTTTTTCCCTCCCTTTCCTCTTCAGTATGTCCACTTATAATAAAAATATAGGCAGAGTTTTTCTTAGGCTACAGTTAAGAGTCATTATGTAATTATTTAATTGATCCCTTATGGGAAGTGCCTCACATCTCTGCTGCAGGACTCTACATCATGGTTCAAAATAAAAATGTGAAAGGATTCATTCTCCACTAAAATGTGTGTTTTCTGTACCATGCCATTGATGGTTTTCAGATGGCGAACTGGAAAGGATTTATGTCCTACCGCACCTCTCTATAAAGATTGCCAGTAAAAATGGGGCCTGCCTGCAAAATTTAAAGTCCTGAGTAATTCCTGTGCTTTTAAACCTGGAATATAGACTCTTCAGTGGAGTAAACCATTCATAATGCCATAAGGATTACAATAAAAATTTGGTATACCTAGTTTTGGCTGTAGTCTAATAATATTAATACTTATAAACAGAATGTTTTCTGTTACTTATGGCATTGAAGGAATTTATCTCATTAAGTGATAATCTGGAGTAGGTCTAATTTTGTCAGCTTTATTCCTGTCTTCATGATAGTTCAATACATTGGTGCTCAGCGGAGTTAAACCCAGCTGGCGGCCGGTCACAAGTGGTGTTCCACAGGGCTCGATATTGGGACCATTTCTGTTTAATGTCTATTGATCATCTTGGCAAGGATATAGAGTGTACCATCAATAAGTTTGCAGATGATGCTAAGCTAGGTGGGAGTGTTGATCTGCAGGAGGGCAGCGAAACTTTACAGAGGGACTTGGATAGATTGGATGGATGGGCCAATGTCAACGGATGAACTTCAACAAGGCCACATGCCAGGTCCTGCAATTGGGCCACAACAACCCCATGCATCGCTACAGGCTTGGGGAAGTGTGGCTGGAGAGCTCCCTGGCAGAAAAGGACCTGGGGGTTCTAATTGACAAGCGGCTGAACATGAGCCAGCAGTGTGCTCAGGTGGCCAAGAAGGCTGATAGCATCCTGGCTTGTATAAGAAATAGCGTGATCAGCAAAAGTAGGGAGGCGATTGTCCCCCTGTACTCAGCACTGGTGAGGACACACGTTGAGTGTTGTGTCCAGTTCTGGGCACCTCAACCCAAGAGAGATGTTGAGGTGCTGGAGCGAGTGCAGAGGAGGGCAACGAAGCTGGTGAAGGGCCTGGAGAACAAAACTTATGAAGAGTGATTGAAGGAGCTGGGACTGTTTAGTTTGAGGAAGAGGGGGCTGAGGGGAGACCTCATCGCTCCCTACAAGTACTTGAAAGGGCATTGTAGGGAGGTTGGTGCTGGTGTCTTTTCCCAGGTAATTAGCAATAGAATGAGAGGGAATGGCTTCAAGCTGCAACAGGATAAGTGTTTAGGCTGAACATCAGGAAAGAATTTTTCACAGAAGAAGTGGTCAGGCATTGGAATAGGCTGCCCAGGGAGGTGGTTGAGTCCCCATGTCTGAATGTGTTTAAGAGTTGTTTAGATGTGATGTTGGGAGATCTGGTGTAGGGGAGGACTTTGTACAGTAGGGCAGACGGTTGGACTTGATGATCCCCAGGGTCTCTGCCAACCTGAATGATTCTATGAATCTATGCCCTTATTTTCTGTTGTATAGAATGACTGATGCCCTCACCTGTGTATAAAATGTCAAACAAGTTTTGCAGATATAATGAACTGGATTTTTCAAATCTTGTCTGTAGCTTGTGGCATTTGTGCAAGCAATTTATGCTGATCTTAATGATTTGATGGTGCAAATAATGCCAATAGGACAGAAGGGGAAAATAAACACTTTGGACAGGACAAGAGAAGATGTAGTTGGTCAATGCTTCTATGCTATAATCTCTAATTACAGATAATATAAAAGAAACAGAGTTTTATAGGGAATGCTAACATTACGTTTTCATCTCTTTTTATTACTTGCTGTGCAAGTAAAATGTTAACTTTAATTAAAGGCTTGTTTTCAAAGGAGAATTCCATGGAAACTGAGAACACATTGTTGAAAGTAGTTCTGTGTAAAGACGTTATGATACTTATATGAAAGTATGAAAAATTATTTTTTGTAAATACTATAATTGTTGATGTGTTGTTTCAGTTTTATGACAGTTCAGTTGCCGTATCCTAAGTTCTGAAGAACCTTTGAGAAAAAAGTCATGACCACAAACACTACTGGGAAGAAATGTAACGAAAAACCTTCAGTATTCTTTTGGAAAAAAAATAACAGGTCATTTGTAGATCCATCATCTAAATTCTGTTAAACTGTAAAACTGAAAAAGAACCCTTAAAAAAATTCGAAGTAATTTATTGGGATTGTTGATGCTTCCAAGTGAGTGAAGTGCATAATGTTGAAGGTGTCTAGATAGTTATTATTTGTCTTTTTTACGTACTTTGTAATCGAACAAAATAGTTTCTTGAAGATTGTTTCTATTTGTTTGCAAGTTATGTCAGATACAGCGAGATTTATAGGTGCCATTAGAAGTCCATATTGATTTCCCACAGTCAACAGGGAGTTTACTTGAAAAGCCAATCATTAGTTGAATCAGTGTCCAAAGCATCTTCTAATTTCTACTAGTGGTTTAATTTTTAATAAAAAAATGAATATTTTAAAAAGAAAACACAGAGGGTCTTAAGTTTTCTTACGTAACGATTTAAATTTTTCCTTCAGTGCTACTGATGTAGTCACGGGTTTTGCCCTGAGTGTGTTCTTCTGAAAGTGATGCTTGAGACTTCATTATTGTTTCATGTTTTAATTCATTTGGATTCAGTCTTTGAGCTTTCCTAGTATGCAGCTCTTTATTGCCTGAGTATATTTGTATTTAGCCCTGCAGTGATTCATTGCACTGTGCAGCGCTGTACACTGATAAATCGGAAGCTCTTGGCCCTGAGGAGCTTGCAAACTACACGTACAGGATAAGGGACGATGGGGGAAGCAAGGTTACAAGCAGAGCGAACAAGGTAATGGTAATGCTGGTGATGGTAATGCCCTTTTCCCCCTCTAATGCCTGGGGCTAGCATTTAATTTGAGGGGTTAGAGGAGCAAATCTGGAAGGAGACACAGAAGAGAAAGATGCAAGCAAGGAGGGCAAAGCAAGGGTTTTGGTGAGGTGACTGTACTGTTGAAGGAGACAAGCACGGTAGCAGCTGGGGAAGGTTCTTTGGAGGCTGGGGAGCACCTGGTGCTTAACCCACTCTGTGAGGGTTAAACTGCCTACTGCAGCTCTTCCAGTTTCTTAGTTACTTTTTGTAAAGTGATGTGGAAAAGGAGAGGGGAAGGTATTACAGTAGAGGAAGTCGATGTTTTTGAATTATTCCTGTTATCCCATCTATGCCTTTGCCAGTTGGGATGGTGTAAGTTTGGATATGGGAGACTGAAGGAGCTAAAGCTTTGCTGTATGTGTTATCTGCCTCCTGGGATGGAATCACGCAGGTTGGCCTCGTGTATTCATGGTGTCCTGGAGCTGAGCAGAAGGATTTTGGCCTTTCATCTTGTTTCTGTTGACAATTTCTTTCTCACACTTCTGAGGAGAGATTTTTGAGAGAGGAGTTGTCACTGCCTCCACTGGTCAGGTAGAATGATTATAATTATTTGATACATTCTCCTTAAACTTACTTTCACAGACAGCTTATGGGATCTCTACGCTAATAGATTGATCCTGTTTAATGTATATTAGTAATTAAAGAAAATACATTTTTAAGAGGCATGGATATATTTAATTTTAATAACTACCATTCTGTGAATGAAGAAGTCTTTGCACAGAACTCTAATGGGTAACATTAGTCAAATGTATGATAGATCAAATTGTTAAGGACGAAGGGTGTTGTTAATGTAACGCAGAAGAGAAATCTTGTGAGGTAACTCTGAATAATGTAGAGAAGGAGTGCATTCATCATAGTATGCTGACAAAACATCTGACTAATGATGGCCATTAAATCTTTTGTCATGGCTAAGATATGAAAAAGGAAAACAAAGTGTGAGCCATTTAGGAAAGCTGCCGTTTGACATGTAAACCTTTCTGCCTCTATGTATTTGTTTTTTATATTATGGAATAAATTTGCATTTTAGGAGGAAATTTGATTTGCCTGGCAAATATAGGGGAAAAAAAGTGAATTTCAATCTCTAGTTAGTTAAATATTTAAGAAGAAAGAACAGGGCTTTCTTCCTTTTCTCTCCAACTTGATCCATGAGTTTCGTTTTAACACAGTTTGGAAGTGGGGAAAACACCACCCCACAACACTGAAGAAGATTTGATTTTTTAATTATTTGTTTTTGAGAAAGACCCAGTATCCCACTATCTGTATTGTTTTTGCATGATCCTGTGTGTGAGTAGATTTTAATTGGGCCATCTTAAAGCTGGGACAAGGGAGCAATTCAGAACTGCTCGCATCCTGTATAAATAAGCATGCTGAGTTTCGTGTTCCGGGACTGGAAGAAGACTGAGCAAAATTCAGGCAGAAATGATATCATCAACTATAATGTCAGTGATGATACAAACCTGTGAATAACTAGTTTTTGCTGATGCTTGTGTTCACAAATAATGGTCTGTGTTTATTTGTCTGGGCATAGATGTTTTTGTTTACTAAATTGTGACTTTATTCATCAAAGACAAAACCTAGTCAAGTTCCTGCTGTAGTGAATGTTCACCCTTTGGCCATACATCATCAGGATTAATCCTGTCTGGATTTTCTTAATACCTCTACATAGATGACAAAACAGCGTGAGCCCTGAGCCCAGACACCCCCTCCACCAGGCAAGAGCAGGGATGGTGTGAAACCAGCTTTTCTGGAGAGGAGAACGGATCAAACTGATGTAGTTTATACAACTCTAATCCTATATATGGATACGTGTAAGACACTGTTTGCTTTTTATAGAGAGTGTGTCCCTTCCAGTTTAAATCTCGACTCTGTTCCAGGAAAAATTTCTATTGAAGAACAGGAAAATGAGCACAGACACCACCAAGTGAATTTGCTGAAACATCAGAGGTGGTTCATTGCATTTGGATTCCAGGTATTGGATGTCAAGTGTAAAGGGACCCCTAGATTTTTTTTAATGGTTAAAAATAAGCTCTGTACTTTTCTTTAAATTATACCTTACTCTACATCTTGCAAATTTGAAAAACTTATAAAATCGTTTCTGGGAGGCATGGGTTCCAGGGAGGGGATGTCTGTCCTGTCTGAAAGTGATGGACATACCTCTATGTTACCACTGCTACCTTCACTCTACTGGTGATATGTGGAATTTAGTGGGTGGTATCTTCTTCTTTTGGTGATCTTGATATTAATTGCCCTTTAAGTTTTATCTGGTATAAGTCATGAAAGGTTGTGGTTCTGGCCACACAGAAGCGGACAGAGAATAATAATTAATTAATAATAATAATAATTTTTTTTCTTGATACTTGCTTGATGTTCTTTTGGCCTTGCACAAGTTGCTTTCAAGGAGAAAAAGGTAGTATTCTAAGTAGTTGCAGCTAGGAAAGTATATATAAGGAATCACGGTACTTCACTAAAGAAAAACATGTGCCTGAGTAGTACAAGGCAGAATAGGAACAGATATCACATAAAAGTTATACTAGACATGTTACCACATTTTGTATTTTTTGGACTGCATGTGCTAAGTGCTTTGGTGGTAGTCTTGTGTCCCAAGACTTGGAGTTGAGGCAGTTCACTGCTATATTGTTTGGATGAACGTGCTGTAGCTGCTTTTCTGCTAATTTCTATTTAGTTTTCAATCTAGCCACTTCTGTGGCATCTTATATTCACCTGCAGACCAGGAATACTGCAAGGAGTGTTGCTGTTTCCTCCAACAGATAGTTTTTTGTGAAAAGAACAGCCTTAATGAAACGACACAGGAAACCCAAGAGAAATTGGTGTTAGGGTGTCATCTCAACTCAAAACTAATGCCTGACAGTGTAATGTGAGTAATGTCTGAATGTGAACTACTTGTGTGCATTAGGATATATTTAGGGAAATTAAATGACTTCTAAAAATTAGAAAGTTTTAATTATTGAACTGCTTGACAAAAGTAATTTTTTTTACTTAATTGTGAAGAATATAAACTGATTTAGTGAAAACATAAGAGTGTCTGAGAAATAAAACAAGTAGTGCAGTTGGTGAAACTAGAAACGAATGACAAGTGGTGACAGCAGCAGTCTTGGAAGAAGGGGAAGGTGCCAAATTGAACAAGTATTCAGAAAAAGAAGAATGGGGGCAATATTAAACCTGGCTTTCCTCATTACCATATCTCAGCTTTAATGTCTTACACCAAGTTAAACATGCAGTGGGCTTTCAGGAGATTCTTGGATTTGCTGGTAAGAAATAGCCAAAGAGTGTATTGGAAGATGGGCTCTTAATTTGTAAGCTGTGGTTTGTACTGGTAGAATACTCGATTAGAATAGCTGCTCACATAGATAGAAATGCTTGCATGAGCATATGTGTGAATAAAGCAATGTATTTGCTTAAGTTACTGAATCATAGTTTATAAGACAGTGTTTCTGAGTTGTTGCAGGAGAAATAAGAGACACTGAAGAATTGCAAGAGTACCCAGATGTTCTGCTGTGGTGACTGAAAAGCCAACCAATTGTTTTCTAAAGTGAATGAACCCAAAAATAATTAGTTATCAATTTCAGGGCATTGATGGAATTGGCATTTTGTAGCAGCTGGTTCCAATATCACATTTTCATAAGAAGAAATCAGTGATGTTGAAATGAAGAAAGAGTGTGTGGTGAGACATTCCGAAGTTGATAAAAAGGTTTGTCAGGTCACTGAAGTGTATCCGCACAAGCAACATTCTGTTATTATATTAAGAGGAAATGAGACAAATTACAATAAGAACTACATTTAGCCGCGAAAGAATTTGTAGCAAAATTGTCCAGATGGTTTATCTTAACTCTGACAGCAAAATATGTTAACCAGATTAGAAATTTAGACATCAGTGATATGGGAGGGACCGTTTGGAGGCTCAGAAAGCCCTTGAGGGAGAGATGTCATCTTAAATGGCATAGCTGGTGAGTCATTGCTTTGAGATAGCCAAAATCCACGACCAGCACTAACCCTTTAGTACTAGTAATTAAATTATTACTGAGTTAATGTGTTTGGAGAGAGTAACCCAACCAGTAGCCTTTCTCTGGTAAGGAATCATTAGGTTTAGTAGAAACTTTTTTCCTGTGGGGGTGGTGGTGAGAGACAGGGCCACTGGTGTTGTGCAATAAGCAGGATGATTAAAGATGACAAAAGTGAGTTCCTTTAGGGAACGCTGAGTTCTGCCTTAAAATAAAAATCTTCCAGATGACTTTGAATTACTCCAAGTTGCATTCAGTATGCAATCAGATAAACTTTCCCCTTTTGCACAAGTGCTTATTAAGGGTCTTGTAGTTGCTCAAAACTGACCTTGAATTCTTCTGTCCAAGACCCAGCATTGTGGACTATCTGTGACAGTGAGCACAGTGGGACTCAGTTGTGTATGAATTGCTCAGGATGTACATTGATGCCTCTCCTACTTTTAATGGTTTTGAGTAGCTGCCAGTTTAGCTCTGATTGAACTGAAATCAGAAGAGGAGGAAAGAAAGTTAGTTCCATTTCTCTTTGCAGGTGTTTTCTTTCAAGTGTTTTATTCAAATTATGTAAAATGAATCTACCATTTGGTTTTCTGGGGTTTTTTGGTGTGTGGTTTTTTTTTTCCCAACAATATAAAAATTTTAAAGGTACTTTGCTAAGAAATTTCCAATATTTCTGGCAGTTGGATGTATCTTCATCTAAGTAGGGAAATGGCAGCACAGCCTTGCAGTAGTTAGGGTTTGGGATTTTATTGATTGGTTACTTGATTGAGTTGCTGTAAAAGAATGGTTGAATTTCATAGGATGAATCAGAGAATCACAGAATGGTTAGAGTTGGAAGGGACCTTAAAGATCATTGAGTTCCAACCCTCCTGCCATGGGCAGGGACACCTCCTGCTAGAGCAGGTTGCTCAAAGGCTCATCCAGCCTGGCCTTAAATACTTCCAGGGATGGGGCAGCCACAACTTCCCTGGGCAACCTATTGAGTTTGTGCAGGTTTTATTTTATTTTCAGAAAACTAAATTTGATACATGCAACTTGGAAACAATCTGCAAGTATAACTCATGCAAGTTTATTAAGTTTGTTTTAGCGTAATCCCTTGTAAAAGTAAACTTAAGACACTGTGGTATTTCATGAGTTGTATTTATAGAGTAAGGGAAGACAGGCAGTCCTGTGAATTCCTTTGCAAGTTGTTACAGAGAAGTAGCAGCCCCAAAATAATTGAAGTGGCCTGCATCTATTTATAATTTTAAAGTATAAAGCCATCAGAAAGATAGCTGAAAATTACTATGAAATCTGGAGAGAGGAAAAAAATTGGAAGGAGAAGAGATAGCCGGTAGTGGAATAGCCAGTAATGAAATAAGAATGTAAGGGATATATGTAAAGGTTATGAAATCTTCTGACTTCACTTAGGATATTAGTTTTGTTCTGGTTACCATATTCTTTAAAGATGTAACATTTGAAAAGGGGAATTTGATTGACCTTATGACTACAAATAGGAACTCTGAAGAGAGGCTAAAATCATGAATTCCTATAACCTTTAAAGACCAAAGGTTGAAAGGCATTTAATTGAAAAATATAAAATCTCCTGAATTATATATCAATATATAACTCTATTTCTTTTATATCAGAAATTATTATAAAAGGAAGACTATATGTCAGGTCAGGAGCAAGTAACTCAGCAGCCTCTGTGCGCTGGCTCCTTTAGCCTTGCTCTTTCAAGCAGGTCTAACAGGCCCAAAGAAAGCATGCTTTCCTTTCACTTCTAAAATTGCCAAAACTTACTTGGAAAAATGTAAAAATGTATTAATAAATGAATATGGGGAAAAAGTCTGAAAAAGTCTGAGATTACTCTGAAATATTCAAACATTCTTATTTTTTGTCCCTGGAGACAATTGCAGGGATTCTTCTGGATGTGCTGGGGGGTTGTAATGCTGGTCAGCCTTTTTAAAGTGTGCCCAAACATCGGGGACAGACCAAAAACATGTCAGGGCACTTAAGGTATATTACTTTGGATATTGTCAGAGCAGGAGTATAGCTATTTTCCTTCCAGCAGGGACATGAAAGGACATTGAGGGTGCGTGGGTTTTCTGGAATTGTTGAACCAGACGTTGAAGTGGATGCTGTCAGTACCTTGAGACTAACACAGAAGACCATGAGTGTTGCTAGCTAATGCTTTGGTGGTTGGCTGGTATGAAAGAACTACTTTCATAAATGTATGACAGACTATCAGGAATTGATGGAGATTATGGTAGGAGTTTTCAGGAAAAGCTTGCGGGACTTGGAAGTTCCCAAGGTAGAAAGAGGTTCCACACCCACTGGATGGCTGGGTCCCACCATTCACTCCTCAGGACAAATCCCTCACATTCTGCATGCAGTGCTCTATTTGTCTGCTAATGGAATTTTTCTTCTGAAATAGCAGTGGAAAATGAGCCAAATCTGGAAGAAGGTTTGCAGCACTATCTTGGCCTAAAACCACAATACAGCATTTAATTTAAAACTCATCACTCTTGTAAATAGGCTCTTAAAAAAAAATGGTATAACTAGGTAAGTTTTGAAATTGTGCTATTAGAGAAGTATTTTGTCTGGTTATGTAATATTTTAGCTTTATTTAGTCACTGAAGATATTCGCATAAAGACAGGCTGGTAAAATTGACGAGCCTGAATATCTGAAAACAAATATACCCAAGAAAATGAGATACATTTATGGCCTCATGTTTATTAACTTAAATGTCTAACTTGGGAGTTTGAACTTGAATTTTTCACATATAAAACTGTGCTTTGTTGTTTACCAAAAAGAAAAATATTTGTGGTAAAATGCCCGGGTCCAGGACAGTCTGCATCCTTCTGTTACAGATCATCCAAGAACTATGTTTTAAAGTAGTTGGTAAAGATAAGATGCTGATAAAGGTAGATAATCATCAGCACCAATATCTTCTATCATGTAGTTTGGTAGGCTTTTTGGTGGCACCAAAAAAGAACTGAATTTACTTAACTTCGTTGTTACCTTGTAGAAATGAAATCACTTTTCTAGGAGATTAAGAGCTCTAAGTAGATACTTAGTATTTCCTTTTGTTTTTCATAAACATCATTTCTTGTACTGTTGATCTAATGGAGCTTTTGCTGCTGACGTCACAATAATTTAAACGTATTAATTGAGTTTAAATTGAGCAACTTTAAAATACAGTTCCAAAGCGATCTCGTGCTGCACAGTAGCTTTCTTATTTGCCTGTCTCAATATGCAGTAGCATGACATAAATACTTTATGCTAAGAAAGTTAGGATGTTTTTATTTTTCTATGTAAATAACTAGCATTTTGAGAAAGACTTCTGATCACTTCAGCTCATGTATTGATCAGATCTTACTGTTGAATAGAATCCATGAGGATGCTGAAGGTCCCATTAGAAAATACATAGCTTCATTTATACTTGATGAGAGCTGCATTGATTACATTCACATACTGAAACAATTATTGATGAAATCTATGATGAACAAGTCATTCTAGTTGTGATGAACATTGGCTTCTAGCGGACATTTGACACTGAACCATGAGATTCTTTGTTGTTACAGCACATCTGAGAAAATCATTAAGCTTTTTGAAGCCTTTACAGGCTGAGTCTGGGAGTATTATTTGCATTAAGACTCATCAAGTTCCTTTCACATCAATTTTGGCTTTCTTCTAAGAGTACATTATCAACTTTGTGTTAGCAGTAGTTATAGTGTGTATTACAAGCAGAAATATAAATGTAGTTCACTTAATTATTAGACTACTTGTTTTTCCTTTGTGGACAGTACCAAAGTACCTCTGAGAAAAAGCAGAACATACTTAAGCTGTTTGAAATGTGCTTGTAACATGGTGAAGGCAAACTGCAGCAATTCTAAAGAACTGGAAATATTTGCAGTTCTAATTTCTCTCAGTTCCCGTTTTCTTCCTGTGGAAAGGAAGGTTGAAAATCAGAAGACAAAACTCTTTCTAGGTTGTTTTAACTCAAGCTTATGTGACTGAGAAGAGCGTATACTACCATTTAAAGGAAGTGTGTTTTTCAGTGTTTTTCATGCTGCAAGTCACAGGATTTAGTTGAGAGTTCTTGGAGTGAAAGCAGATTTCCAAGAATTGTTATAGGAAAACTACCAGTTAAAGTAAGTAGAAAAGTTAGTAAACACTCTCCAAAGATGTTCAAACCACTGAGATGGTTATACAGTGTTTCCTAAATGGTATAAATCTGCTTTTAAGCAATTATTTGTAGGCCATTTCATGTCTTAGAACATAAAGGGAAGAAAGCTGTGCTTGGATTTTTCGCAAGTTTCTTACTTATGTCCGTAGTCCAGAGTATTATCCCATGTACTTGCGGCTAGGAAATCTGCTTCCAAGAGAAACTGGAAGAATTTGTGACCACCCATAGACTACTAGAAGACAAAGCTAGTACATTTGACAATGTAATGGTTAGAAACTTGTCCAGCAGAGGAATACATTTTGTCTACTTAAAGATCTGAATTGATTTGTGTAACAGCCTGAAAAACAAATGTGGATTTTTATTTCAGTTCCCTGAGTGAATGATGTTATTTCACTCACTGCAAACTCTTTCAGCCTTGCTTGCAATATTGAAGTTAAATGTGCTTGCTATAATTTTAGATTCAGGGAGAATGGAAAAATGACATTATCTTAAGAAAACAACTTTTTTTTTTTTCTTTTTTGAAAGACATTGATAATTGCTTTAATGTTAAATGATGGAGATTAGCTTGCAGATTTACTACTGCTCTAGTATTCAAGTCTTTGGAGATCCCTGACCCAGTGTACTCTGGTCTGCAGACTTACTGTCAGTCTTCTTGACCTTTTTGCACTTGCCATTTTCTTTGGTTTTTTTCCAGTGAAGTGGTATTACACATAATGAAATAGATATATAAAAGTTAATACTCTCTTCTTTCCAAGCAGAGTTATTTGATATTTTGCTCCTAAAGTGCATCTAAAGTGCAAGCAAAACGGGATCATACTTTGCAGTTTACATGCTGAGTAGCTGACCTGCAAAGCTACTTGCTGAAGGATGTTGAAGGGCAAGCACAAGGCTTATTGTCCTGTATCTTCCAGTGTCCAAAACATAAACATACCTATATTTTTCCAGTGTTCTTCAGGACCAGAAATTGGAAAGCCATGAAATAGTTTAACACTCTTAGTGCTGATATGTTTTGCATTGGACTACTTCAGAAATGCATGAGGTAAAAAACCTGAAAAAGGATTACTCAAACGCACCAAACTTTGCCAATAAGCCCAGTCATGTTCAGCAGTGATTTTTGCTCAGCGTCACTTTGATTAGGAAACCACTAGGGATGTACTATATGTAGAAGAAAGAAATAGATGAGCTGACTCACAGTTGGACTTGCCCAGATGCATTTGCAGAATGTATCACCTGAATAATTTAGAAACTGATAGATGGAGTTCAGTCTTAAAGCTGACAAAGAAGGTAACCGTTTTGTAAATTATTATTTTATTTAAAACCTGGACCACTCCAAACTTTCAATATTTTGTTCTTCTAGAGCTCGTTGGGGGCTGGGAAAAAAAAGTGGAAAAATAGTACTTAAATGCAGAAGATGAAGTAAAGGAATAAAACATTTTTTTCTTCAAGTACCTCTGAAACCTGCTCCCAAATTGTGTTTAATTAGATTGTTTCGCAAAACTTTCCGCTTTCAAAAAATTTATTATTTCAACTAAAAAAAAAAAAAGTGAAAAAATCTAACCATGTTTCCAAAATATTTAGGATTATGCTATTTGCATATTAAAACTCAGTTCAGGGGGAATTGAGTCACTGTATGCTTTGAAGCACACAAAGATGACATGTGGTATGCCTGCCACGATAACAAATTCATCTCTGGGTAGTTAGCAGCTTCTTGTGCTAATCTTAGATTATAGGAATTTCTGCTGCTAAATGCTTGAATCTGCCCCTTCCCCGCCCCCCCCGATTTTTGGAACAACTGATGTGAAAATCTCTGGGGAAGCTGCTTAGGTGAAGTGTTGTATCAGTACTAAATGCATTGCAGCCTGTACAGAATGCCTGTTAAAAGCCATGATGAAAGCAAAATGGAAATGCTAGAGGGTTTTGAAAGAGGCAACTCTTCACACATTGTCACTCAACATTGAAGTGAGCTGAATTACCAATATATTCTTGCAAGATAAAAGTTGTAGATTCCTTACTTTTTTTATTGACTGAGCTACTCCTGTAAAACACATTGCAGGTAAAATGGTACTCCATTAAAGTTTCCCACACCAAGAGGCTTGACTTACCGTTGTGTGACATTTGGCAAATGATAAGTAAGCTTGGATTTACTATATTTCTTACCATTTTTTGTAGTGAGTACTCAGTCAAGTGATTATTATATATCTTCTCAAGCATAGTGAAAGCAAAGTAAATTTAATGGTGTTCCTGAGAAGCATAATAAAATTGATAAGAAAATTTCAAAAAATGTTAACAGTGACAATGATTCTCCACATCATTTAAGCAGGAGTAAATGCAGAGGAAGGAAAAATCCAAAAAGCAGAATTCTGAGGAGTGTGATGTCTGGAGGGGATAACTGTCCATAGAGAGCTTTTGTTTAGTAGCATTTTGTCTTTATGTGTGGGTGGGTGTATGTGTATGGATGGTGTTTTTTTCCCAAGACTGTTAATCTGGTTAGAGAAGGCAACCTGTCACAGCAGTATTTGTCAAATTTTCCAAAACTAATAATTTTGATAGGGCATTGAAATAGATTGGTGTGAATCTACTCAGTGTGAAATTAATGTTTTGCTTTAGCTTTTTCCAAAGGAATCTTTACCTGATCCCCCTTCATGTTTTCATGCTTGTACCAGTAAGGTACTGGGTGATGACGACTGATCTGATTTTTGGGGAATGGTTTGGTGAATGAATCAAAAGTTTTCATGGGTTTTCTTTTTCAGCTTTATTTAGTAAAAATTTTCATGGTCCTGTTTGGAAGTGCTTTGTTAAGTGCTACAGAAAAAGTGTCACAGTGATGACTCAATTCTAAAGAGAGTTTTCAAATATTTTTTTTTTTCAATTTAAATAGCCTTTTAAATGTTTTGTGGAGTGAAACAAGGGATGTCTAGTCCAACGACACAGCAGCGTTCCGCAAAGCAGGATGTTCTCATCCTTAGCACCGACAGTCTGTTCTTTAGTTTCTATGCCATGAGATAGGGTATTGTTGACTTGCTACCATATGAGCTCTCTCTTGCTTTGGTTTATTTATTCCCTTCCCCAATGGCAAGAGGATAGTTCATTCCTTCTAGAATACAGAACATCTCATCCCTAATTACTTAAGCTCGTTTTTCCCCCTCTTGCATTCCAGATGCTCACAGATGAGAGTTTTGCCATGCTATCAGGCATATTTGTTAATAAGAAAGTAACTTAAGTAGTTAACATAATAGAAGTTGATTTGACCTGCCGATATGCATTTTTGCAGAATAAACAAAGCCTGTTATCTGAGATTTTATTTATAAGGATCTGCTGAAGTGATCTGAGAACCCCCCTTGTTTGCCTGTCCTGCCCTAGACCTCAGCACATAATCTCACTTGTGCTGCTGCCCTTCTGACATCTGATTGCCCTTTCCATCAGCATCCATCCAAAAGCATATTTGTCTAAAAAGGAAACAATTAAATTCCAATCTCATATAGAAAACCTTTACTTTTCAAAGAAAACATACTGAATAAGTCACAAAGTCGTACATGATGTGGAGCCCTAGCTAAATCAGAACCATAAGTCAGTGTGCCAGATTCAGCTCCTGCCAAAGTAGACACTGAGTCACTGATCTCACTGACATTTTGCCTGTTTGTATTAGTAATATTATATGAAATTAGTTTTTATTTGTTTTTCTGTTAAATCCTGTAGTAAGACTATATTATAATGTATGCAAGAGAAGTGTCATTAGCATGCAACATAAATAACAAGTATGACTAGTAAGTGAATACTGAACTACTTCAAATAAGAAATTATCTACTGGGCTAAAATGACTGAATTCAATGAAATTCACTTGAAGCAATGTTACTGTCATCAAATACTTCTATGTCTTATTTTGTGACAATCTGAAGAGTTGCATTACAGTGTTTTTTCAAGGACAGCGAGATATTACTGTCAAAGCACACAGTAATGTACAGAAGGAGCAGCTCTGCAGCTTTCAGTATTTGCACATCCTTTTCCAGTTGTAGATCTCCAAACGGTCCCACCTGGGAAACACCTTGTTTCCTGCACGCTGAGCACTCTTCCCTGATTTAGTCCTGAGTGACAGGCTATATGCTTTTGGGCCACAAGTTTGAGCACTGTGTTTTCCGTTACCTGTGGCTGCAAACAACTTTTAAAAACCTAGAACCAATTCGTAGCTGTACTTGAGCTACACTGTAACATAAGGTTGATAGGGAAACAGTCTGTGTGTCTTACTGTCACAGCCCCCCAGGCTGGTGAATTTACAAAAGGCAGTTGTTTCTCATGGTGAGTCATTGTAACGTTCTTCAGGAGCAACCAGGTAAATATGCAAAGTGGCGCTTTGAGAGTGAAATGCAAACCCTGCTTTGACTGGGTGGCCATGCTAATTAACGTTAGTGACGGATGAGAGCCAAATCCCTACATGTTACATGTAGAGTAAAAGTTGGTGTAAACAAAAAAAGTCTTTTTTTGTGCATTTTGTTTCAACTTCAACTGTTAATATTCAGTTGTCACAGGTTACAGCTGATGATTATATACTATAGATTAAAGGTTGATTATATCAGAAGTAATTTTACCACAAAACCAATTCATGTTTAAGGTACTAAAATTGCTGTTAACATTTGTTTTAGTTTAAACACATGCCTTATATGTAGCTAATAATGTCACAGTTTCTTCCTTGGGTTGCTCTTAAAAAAGGAAGATGTTTGCAATTTGACCTTTGAAAGAAGAATGTGGACTGGATGGCCACGGGTGAGATTATGAACTCTGACTTGTGTTTCTCGCCAAACTACTGAATCTGCAGCATAAAATGAGGAGTGAAGCCAGCTCATGGCTCTTGCTGACAACCCACATCCTTGACGGTAGCGAGTTGAAAGCTGGTGTGGACAGATTTTACTCCTGTTGTTTTTGGCAAATACCTTTTTTTATCAGTGAACTTCTGAATGTAATTCCTACCTGAGAGAACTTGAAACAGTGTATTTTTGTCATTAATTGAATTTCCCACAGCTACTGTTTAAGATAGAAATGACTGAAATGACATTTCAGGAGATCTGGTATGTCAGTGACATTTCCCAGGGCACCACTTCTCTGCAGGTGGAATTCCCAAGAATTATTAAAGCCCCATTACTGATGTGGCTGGCTAAATCCCAGCCCAACCTGATTTTGTTATGTCTCCAAGTATCTAGGTTTTAATGCTTGTGGATTTACAGTTTGTGAGCAACTTGCACAATTTCTGACTGCTAAAAAGACTTTCTCTGGTTAGTTTTATGTTAGTGAAGAGGGGTTACCTGGTGCATTTCCAGGCCTGCCGAGCTAATGGACTCAGAAGCTGTTATCTGCTAATGGTGGAATTGCAATTTGCTCACTTAGGCAGCTTTTTTCACTCAGTTTAAGATGAAAAAGTGTGCTGTCTTTGGTGGCTGAGAACTAGGCAAGTGTTAGTGTCAAAGGGAGAATGCCACTATGGCTGGTGACTTCACAAGACAGTGCCACATGATGTATCATTTTGTCTTTTAGCAGTATTGTTTTTGAAATATATATAGACTGAGAAATGCCTGTGTGCATAGAGTTTATTGTATAGGTATTAGGGGAAAAGAGATTGTTACATATTTGTCTGACAAAATAACAAAAAAGACTTTAAATGCTTTCTTACTTGACATTCAAAGATAAAGGAGATTCAACTAAATATTTCAAAAAATTGGTCTTAGCAAAGAGGTTAATACTTTCCCCAGTTTTCTGACACTTCAATGGAGATTTTATTGTGTTATGTTAATGATGTCATTGGAATATATATTTCTTTGCATCTCTCACATATTTACTTAATATTCTGCTAATTTCATACTGATATTTTTGTACAGAATGAGATCTTTTTCACTTCTTGCATATCTTTGGCAGCCAAGTCCTTACTTAGAAAAGAAAAAGTTTGCAGTGTTCTGACCAATTAAATGTCCCTACAAATAGAAATGCATTTTACTAGTGATACCTTCTACAAAACAATACTAAAATATCGGTGTAGTACATAAGCCTTTTACCACCCTTGAAAACCCAGCTTGAACCTTGAGCTAGTCATTTACATGATGTTTCCTTGGGATTACCTACATTCTTGTCCACTTTGACCTTGTAATTTTGCTCACAGTTGGAAATGTAATGCAGAGTGACTAAGATAATGTTGTTTACACAGACTTTAAGTGGAGTGACATTATAGTCAAGCAAGTGTCACATCACCCAAAGTGAAGGAAGACTTAATTACCATAATCCTGTGAATACTAAAATTCCTTAGCCATGTGTAGCATAATAATGTAATGTTCTGCATGCTACATTTAATAACCTGGAGGTACTGTATTAACTACTAGGGACCTTTTAGTTATCTTCAACTGAAAGCAAACAAATTTACAGAGGCTCAGGAGAAATTCTGTGGTCAGTGTAGATCCTTGGTGCGTTACATTGCTAAGTGTACCATCTTCCTTTAAATGTATAGTTTCACAGGCAAAACAAAACTGAAGTGACGGTACCAGCATCGCTGATCTAATGGGTATAGTCTGGCTGAAGGATTTCTGCAGGTGATGAATGCTAAAGCTCATTAAATAACAGGAATGATAGGAATGAAATGGTAATAAAAACATACTGTGTTGTGGCAAACATACCTTCAGTGGAGAAGAGTGTTAAATACTACAAGACTGGAATTATCTGTTCCTTAAATATTCAAATGTTCATACCTTTTTGCTGATACCCAGTGCACTAGCACTCAACCAGAACAAGAAGCGAGACCTTGAAGGAGTATATATAATGATAAAAGGCAAATTATTGTGCATCACAAAGAACTAAAGTATTTGTCACATTCTCTTCTGAGCACTATGCAATCATTATATAAAAACAGAGTGATTATTCTTACTATATGTTGGTTTTATTTTAGTAACACTAAGTTGTAGTGCGCAGCCTGCTGCATATCTTGCATTTGTCCTAAGAATCATACTATTTAGCAGCTGCAAGAATGCTCTTTAAACAAAACCAGAGTACAGTCTATACCTGTTTCTCTTCTTCTACTTGAGAACTGAGAGTGTTCTCCGGCTCCTGCCTGTCCTGTCGTTTGGGCTCTGCACTTCTGTGGTCAGTTGCCAGCAGTGACAGAGGGATTCAAAAGCACCGGTAAATTAACCCAGTGTGATTTAGTATTGTTTGAAAGATAAGTTTTGAATTAGCATCTTAAAGAGAGTATCAGAGAGAACAGTCTCAAGATTGAGAGGGATTTTGTGTTTTCATGTAGGAACTGCTTTTAAATAAAAAAACCAAACCTATTAGTACGTAGTTCAAGTTTAGTGTCTCAGTTTTGGTTCTCTCAGGACTGGAAAACAATACAAATTTACAAGAAAATGTGCTAAAGCTAGATTTCAAAGAAGTATGTGCTGCTAATGTATGATACTAGTGTACAAACAAGCAGAAGCACTTGAATAGTGAGTCAGTAGCTGGTATTGGCTTGCACTGGTGCAAAAAAACTGGTGCTCTTATTTTGCCTTCAGTTACAGCAGTGTGTAACATTGGTACAATTGCCTTTAATGGAATTGTTCTTACTTGTAGCAAGGTGATGGGAAAGGAGGCTGTCTGTATGTTTGTAAGAATGTTTAAAAACAGGTGTCATTAACATGTTTTAAAGTCCCTTCCAACCCAAATCATTCTATGATTAAGGATGATCTGTGGAAGGATGCTAACTATCATTCCATGGCCTATGTTAAGGTTTTTGCTGAATTACAGCAGCCTTAGAAAGATATTACTTAAAAGTGATCTCTTCACAGGAATTAAGAATCTGGGGAGAAGACAAGATAATTTTCTGATGGCATCTCCTGTGGCTCTCCAGGAGGGCAACTGTTTTTGAAGCAGCAGGGCCAAAAGGAGCACAGGTTGTGCACACTTGGGTGTGTAGCACATTGTGCTCCCTCCTTGCTAAAGACCCAACCCATCCTTCCCAGCTAGCATGTGCTGCCCCTTTAGTTTTGTGCCCCTAATTGCCTCTGGCCTATAAAAATAGTGTGGGAAGTTCAATCTCCAGTAAGTATTTCTGCGGTAATTCTAAGCATCAAATTCTCTGTGTCTTAGATGGAAACCTCTAGGAAAGAGAAATGAAAATTTTGAAGAATTAAATCAATACAGCAAAAGTGGAAGTGTTAGCAGTCATTCTGACACAGAAAGGTTGTCTGCTCACTGGGGCATTAGTAGTCATACACATAGTGTGTAGTTTCCAAGCATTTTGTATGGTTAAAACAAAGTGCTAAATCTATGATCAGGGAAAATAATGTAGACTCGCTGTTTCTCACATCGCTTTTGTAAAATTATGCTGTGCTTAATGCTGCTGATTGCCAGAGGTCCCTCCTTGCCCTACAGTATCCACTTGGGGTATTAGGAGCTAAATAATAGAAGACAAAACAAATGCAAATCACAGAGAATGTACATTATACATGAGAAAAGTGATTTTTTTTGTTACGGGTTTTTTTTATTTTTACAAACAAACTTCCACCGTTAGCAGCGGTTGCCTCGGCTGTGCTGTGTACTGATTTATGCATCCGAGCACACTCTGCTGGCTCTGTTGGTAGAGTAGAATGATTTGGGGCTGCCACTTGAATATCTGAAACGGGACTAAAAAGCTGTGAAAGCAGAAGCAGCATTTCATTAAAAACCACCTTTGCGTAAACCCCCTCTTGCAGCCTGTGCGGGTGCTCCTGCTCAGCGGCTGCTTCTGCACAGATTAGTTTCCATCGCTTCAAGCTGGCCATATTTCCCTTTGAAATGGGGGCGTCGGAGCCGTAACCTTGACACTGTGGTGCCGCAGAAACCCCGCTGCAGAGCCGGGGAGCTGGTGCTGGTGAGCGCGGAGCACCTGTGAGCACAGACTGTGGGGCTGGATGGAGGCCCCAGGAGTGCCGGGGCTGCAGCTGCCGGGCTCAGCAGCAGTTGGAAGCGCTCCCTCGCTCCCACTCGCCAAGCCCCCCGAGACCCACTAAAGGGTTTTAACTTTCTTTGGATGTATAATTTTTGTTGATTAACAGGAGTTCTGGGAAGCAGCCCTTTTGTAAAACTGATGACAGGGAGGAGCTGCCTGGGGCAGAGGCTGTCAAACGATCTCCTTTGTGACTGCCATAGTGCAAATATTACCAAGGAACCAAAAACCCCTTCCTGCTCCCCAGGGTGGTACTGCTCGAATGTGAAACTCGTCCTACTGCCAGAGAGGAATCTTACAGGTTCTGTGTTTTTGCCATTTCAAATTACAGAGCGTTTGGGAATTTACAAACTTTACTATATCATTCTTTGGAGCAAAAAGGTCAGAGAATATACCTGGTGTTGGGATGCTGGATCTTGGCTTTTTTCATTGCTGACTGCCTTAAATAGGTTTTTTTTTCTTAAATGTTCAAGTACTTAATTGCTATTGTAGCTGAGGCCATTTTGGGTTGAACACATTTTGGTTTTCTTCATAGAGATTTGACGCTCTCTTTTGTATTGTAACAGGATGCAGAGGGTGGAAAAGGGTTTTTTCCAAGATATCCACAAGGGCTGGTCACAAAAATCTGCAAGAAAAGTCTGAGTGGCGGATACTTGGGACGTGATCAATGCTGTCTTGAAACACATGCGTTCAAAGTTCGTTTTGGATAAAATCTGGTCATGTTCCTTAAATGAAGAAGTAGATACTTGACTGGAAGGGTAGTGTCAGTGGCCAGTGGAGTGTCATTACTTGTGCCCATTTTGCAGAGGAAATGCACAGCATTTTTGTCTCAAACACTGCACAGTGTAATACAAATATTCTACAAGAAAACTAAATAAGATTTTCCATCATTTATCTTGGATTCCCATAAAAAACTCTCCCAGTCGCTTAAAAAGAAATATATTTGAAAATCAGAGGATAAAAATACGTAATGTATTTATTGTCTGCCGTGCTGGGAGGGGAGCACTGAGGTGCTGGGGGGCAAAGCCCGGAGTTGGGGTGGGGAGAGCCGTGCTGGCCGCCCTGCCTGTGCCCAGCTTAGCAGAGGGGCAGCCACCATCGCCAGTTCCTGCAACTGCAAAACTAATTAGTGAAATTAAGTTGAAAATGCTGTAAACAAGTGAAGTTGTTATTCATTCTGTACGGCACTACAAATGTGGGAGGACATGTTAAATGATAAATTAGGCATGAACTGCTTTAATCTGTAAGCTGAACATGCTAGCGAAGGGCCTGCATTTGTAATTAGTATTTGGGGCCACAGGAGAGTGGTGCCTCTTTTAAAACAGTGACAAGGAATTGATCAGTTTAGGTTGCTGTGGCAACCAGGAGCCCTCCATCGCTTTCCCTGCATTCTCCTATTATGCCGTCCCTGCGTTTAGAAATATATTTATGAACTGTAAAGATAAACTACTCAATAATGCAAAAGAGGCTACAATGCTCAAATGCCAAACTGACGGGGGCCAAGCGGATGCCTGACTACCCGATAACAAGCTTAAGTGTTCTATGGTTGTCATGACATTTCTTTTACAAAGCAAATGATGTCTACAGAAAAAAAAAATCTTAAAATTAGCCGAAAATGCAAATCTCTTTATGAGGCTGTCACCTTCATAATAACAGACAATAATTGATGATTTATGAGATGCCACCATAGCAACCACCTCCTTCGGCACCCCCTGGTTCCTCTTATACAATGGGCTTGGGCTCCTGTGAAAAAGTTTCCAGTGCGAAGCTGAGGAGGTCTTGTAGAGTCTTATTCCAATCGGTCTTATTAAATGTGATTCACAAATGTTGCAGGGATTTTTGTAGTTGTTCTACACATTAAGGGGCTGAAGTACCTTTAGTAAAAGCTACGTAAATCATGACCAAAATTGAGTGGTTTCAAGCAAAACATTTTTAAGAAAATAGGTAATTTTTGTTTGCTATTCAACTTAGAATGGAGCTGGGACACAAAAATCTCTGCTGTATACTTAGCTTTTCAGGCTCCTTTGTCTAATACTTGTATGGAGAAGTGTTGGTTACATCAGCCCATTTTTTGCCTACTGGTGTCTGTGTTTATCATAGAATAAATGATGTTTTCTTTGTATTGTAACCTAAATGACGACAAAAAGAAACTACAAAAGAAACGCTTTTATGTACAAATGTATGTTTAGCTGTCTTGCGGTTTGTTACATCTGCAGCACTCTTCATGAAAAAAAGAGTGCTTTAAAGGAAGTTTTTAGACTTCCAGATTGCTGTCTTTTCCAGCTGATAAAATAAAGTTCAGGAAAATTAGGGTTTGTAGGTTCATATGGTATTAAGAGGTATCAGGTTAAGTAGTATCAGTGTCCAAAGGCCATGTTATTTGCTCCTCTGTACAGGACTGGAGGGTGTAAAAACCCTCATACCACAGTTCTGCATAAATTTGTAAAACTAACGTCCCTAAATTTGGTACCTAGAAAGGCAAATTTAATGTTGCTGGGAAAGAGCTAGAATTAGCAACTTCTGCTTAAGAAGGGGGTATTTTTTTCCCCATAATTCTTTCCCTTCTCCATGCCATTAATAAATGGAGATTACAAATGTGACCTTTTTATTTAAGTTTTCTTTTTAAAATTGCATTGTAGTAGTAAGAGTAATCCACAGATTAGAAAAAGCATTCTCAGAGTAATATGTTAATTCTCAGCCCATATCTTAAGATCTGTACTCAGACAACAGTTCCAAAAAAAGTAATAGAAACTTACTTGAATTAAGAATTCATGATCTTTTGCATTCTTTCTTACTTCGTCAAATATGACAATTGGAGCTGTCAGTTCCAGAAAGTGATTTCTGATAGAATAATATCTTTCAGTTACCTTCCCCTGCTATGTAGAGAAAAAAAGAATAAATAATGTAAACCCTTTACGTTGTTACCGGTTACATCTAGGCATTGCTGTTCACATTTTCATACATTTTTCCATTGTTTAACTTAATTCTTTTTGTAAGCTCTTATGGAATAATTTTTTATAGGATTAATTTATTTATATGTTTATATACATGAGAAAAAAATTGAGATTTCTTTAGGTATTTAGAATGAAAACAAATAAGCTTGGTGGTTTTCCATGCCCTCTCCCCCCTTAACTTTTGTCTTTTTTGCATCCTCACCTCTGACTTCTGTTCTCTTTCTCTGCCATTGGCTGCTCCAAAACAGCAGACAGACCAAAAGAACCCCAAACCCCATAACATCTCCTACCTTTTTATGGGTAACAAGGTTAGAATACTTTATAGAACATACAGAGAGTAAGAACAAGTAATAAAGGCTGTTATTTGGTGGTTGGTACAAAATGGGTATGCTTTTCTGTGTTCCTCCTGAACTGGGCTTGGTGTGGAGGTGTTCTTGTTAGCGTTTTACAAGCTGTGTGTGTGCAGCAAGTGTAGAAATGGCAGTAAAATTTTTTGCAGTGTATTGACCTGAAGCCCATTTGAAGTTGATAAATACCAGCTGTTCAAACAGAAAATTAAACAAAAGCAACTCAAAACTTACTCTGAAGTAAACAGGTGAACAGTATGTAAGACAAAGCAGTTCCCCAAAGGCATTTTTAGTACATGGTCATTATTTAACTCCTGACTGAAAATAAACAGTGCTGACAGAGTGTGTGTTGGGGGGCTGTGATATATGAACAGTGTCAGTACTGTAGGCTGATAACCTATAGCTTGACATCCTTATCTATAAACTTTGACAGATACATCAGTTTGTTATTGTCACTTTATTAACTTTCTCCTATGATAGCTGAAGATAATCTTTCTCAAAGTCTAACACAGCTAATACTTCACTAGGTAAAACATTTGGAAAAACATCAACAAATTTTGTTTCCCCCCCCCACCCCGGAAAATCCTTTAAGTTCATTACATGCCAAGACAGTATTTCACAATATGGAATAGAGTTGTTTGCATATCAGGAGCAGACAATAAACTGTTTTGTCACATTAAATTATTTATGCCAGAGACATCCTGACAGCCTCTCTTAAAAAAAAAAAAAAAAATATTGCTAGGAAATGTGGTTGTGGTTGCTCAAACTGAACACTTGCTTAATAAATTAATATTTTGGTCTTGTGATTTCTAATTGGAAAATAACAGCTGTTCCTAGTTGGAACTGTCTACTTTGTCTTCTGGTGGTTTACAACAGAGTTGTAATAAAGATTTCACAAGCCTTCTTGCTCACTCCATCCCACTCCCTGCTATCCTGCTAATGCCATGGGGGTGAGCGAGGGTACAGAACTTGAGCTGAAGCAGCATCACAGAATGTACAAAAACGGTTCTGACTTTTTTTTAAACTTCTCTCAATCTTACTTCAGAATGTTACTATAAATTATACTTCAAAATGAGCTTCTTTTTTTATATTCTCTGAAACAGTTCTTTAAGACTTGCTTGAATCTGAAACTTTATCCAATATCTTTTGCATCACTTCTTGCTGGACTTCTTCCTCTCAACTCTTTGCCCCATCTGTCTTACCATTAATGGCATGTTATATTTTCAAGGATGTATATCCATGTGTATTTGCCAATGAAGGGGTTAGGAAATGATCCTTTAAATGCTCGTATGTTTGCTCACATTTATACAAAGCAGTAAGGCAAGGCCGTGCTGCTTGCCAGCTGCCTGTACCTACAGCACACTCTCAGAGTACATCAGCAGGGTTATGGCCCTTTCGGGCAGGTAGGAGGGCAAAGGAGTAATTAAGGGCTACAGTAGGGCAGCAGAACTCGTTGCACAAGCAGCCTGAATTCTGAAATTACATGATTTTTGGGTGCTTGTGTTGTCTCACTGATAGTCTTCTAACATGGTATGTAGGTTAGAAATGCAATCAAAACCCCCAGACCTTCTGTAATCTGCAGCTAGTGTCACCCATAAGGGTCTTATAGTTACTGGACTGTCTGGACCTACCGTAGGGACTGATGGACTAGCTGTAGCTGCAGCATACTGGAGTTGTCTGTATGAGCCAGCACTGGAAAGAGGTGGACCTCTTTGGCAGTGCTTTTCATTGATATTTGCGATAGTGGAAATGTTGAGCTGCACTTGGCTTTGGAGAGTACTACAGTGAGTACTGTCAGTCTTCCACAGCTCGCATGCAAGGCTTTTCTTCCCTTCTCTGCTCCAACACCAGTTCTCCACTTCTTTCATGTGCCCTTACCTTTCATCTGGCTTCCTCAGACTTGCCCTCCGAGTGATAGTATCCTGGAATGGTCCAGGAGCCTCCTCTTCTCCAGGCTGAGCAACCCCAGCTTCCTCAGCTTGTCATCGTAGCAAAGATGCTCCAACCGCCTGAGCATCTTTGTGGCCCTCCTCTGGACCCGCTCCATCAGGTCCATGTCCTTCCTGTATTGAGGGCTCCAGACCTGCACACAGTACTCCAGGTGAGCTCTCTCCAGAGCAGAGTGAAGTGGCAGAATCACCTCTCTGGATCTGACAGCAAGACATCTTTTGATGCAGCCCAAGAAGTGATTGGCCTCTGGGCTGCAAGTGCACATTGCCTGCTCATGTCCAGCTTCTCATCCATCAGCACCCCCAAGTCCCTTTCCTCAGTGCTGCCTTCTAATACTTCATCTCCTAGTCTGTATTGATAACAAGGATTGCTCTGGCCCAGGTACAGAACCCTGCACTTGCTCTTGTTGAACTTCATGAGGTTCACCTGGGCCTACCTCTCCAGCCTGTTCAGGTCCCTCTGGATGACATCCTGTCCCTCTGGTGTATCGACACCATCACACAGCTTGGTGTCATCTGTAAACTTGCTGATGGTGGACTCAATCCTTCTGTCTATATTGTTGATAAAAATGTTAAGCGGTACCGGTCCCAGCACGGACCCTTGAGGGTGTTACTGCTCTCCAGCTGGACCTCAAGTCATTGAGTACAACCCTCTGGCTGTGACTATCCAGCCAGTTCCTTATCCACTGAACAGTCCACCTATCAAATCCATATCCCTCCAATTTGGCAAGCAGGATCTTGTGGTGGACTGTGTCAACAGAAGTCCAGATAGATCAGATCCAGAGGTCATCTCTTATCTACCAACACAGACACCCTATCATAAAAGGCCACTAGGTTAGTCAGGCAAGACCTGCCCCTAGTAAAGCCATGCTGACTGTCCTGAATCACCTCCCTGTCCTCCGTGTGCCCAAGCATGGCATCTAGAAGGATCTGTTCCATGATCTTGCCAGGCACAGAGGTGAGGCTGACAGGTCAGTAGTTCCCAGGGTCCTCCTTTCTACCCTTTTTAAAAATGGGTGTGATGTTTCCATTCTTCCAGTACACAGGGACTTCACCTAACCACCACGGTTTTTCAAATATCATGGAAAGTGGCTTGGCCAGTTCCTTCAGGAGTCTGGGATGAATTTCATCAGGTCCCATGGACTTGTATATCTTCAGGTTCCTCAGCTGATCATGCATCTTTGTCTCCTGAAGTAAGATTGAGAGAAGTTTAAAAAAACACCTAGACATTGCTACCAAGCCTGGCCAGGGTATATGACTGGAGATACAGATATTTATTGTTTGGTTTTGTTGCAGTAATAGTGTTACATAATATAGTGTTACTGCTTCACAAATGAAATAATTTGTGTTCAGAGTCAGAGCTGTATGGATGAGCAAATACTAGCTTTTATAAGCAGTCCTCAGTTTTTTAATGAATTTGTAGATACACACTGGCATTTTTGGAAGAAAAGTTAATGCAGAATAAACTGAGTTTTTCAGGAAAAGTATATAGAACCAGAGAAAAATCTTCCAGTATAACATTTGGTCTCTTTGTTCTGTTCTTTATTTAGCTAAAAGTAACATTCCTAATTTAACCAAATACAAGTTCAGCATGGCCTAAAAAAAGTAAATGATTAGAGAAAGAAGCTCCCCGGCTGAATGACTGTAATGAAACGTAACTTGAGGAAGACAAGCTCCTAATTCTTCCTAAATAGATAGAATTCTGCAGCGTGTCGGTAACTAAACAAAACGGTTATAAACAGAATAAGAAAGATTAAAAGAAAAATTAAAGAGTTGTGGTCATTGACATTAATATCATAATGCGTTGTAATCGGTATAATTCTTGAGATAATTCCATGGGCTCTACATATCTGGCGCTCCATCAGTTCTTTTGCAGCTGCATTGCAGACAGGCCACCACACAATTTTTGGTATACCTTTGATGACTTTTACTACTGTATCACAGTGTCAGCTGCATGACAACAGCAGTGTTCCAGGATCAATATTATATTATGTCATTTTGTGCTGTGACAGAGAGCTGTATAAAACTTCTAGATTTGCTTCTTTGGAAATGTCCAGCTGAAACTAAAATTGGCCTGATAACAATCTGCATTAGAAGTAACTTGAATGAAAGCAAAAAGGGGTGCTGGGGGGAAGTAAGTGTATAGGAAAACAAGAGGCTTGAGGCTTTGAGATACAAGATAAGGCAAGGTAATGCTGCTTTTCCATATGGGCTCTATCACTGCATTCAGAGATTTTAACACACTGTAGATAAGGTGCTTGTACCTTGGAATCCCCTAGATTTTGCTGTATTTTTCAGGCAGAAGAAGACTATTTACAGTCTGTTACCAAATGACTTAAGCAAGAAACAGGGTAGTTACACCTACCCACATCAGTTAGTGAATCAGGAACTCTCCTGACAGTATGATTTAGGAACTACTTGTTTGTTCTCCTGGTTTCTTCCTCTTCTAACCTCCTGTTCTGAAGAGGCAGAAATGTTAATATCAGAGGTGAATAAATGTGTTCACTAGAATGCACATTCTGAAAAAGTTGATGTGCATGTTTACATATTAGCTTGCTAATGTAGTCATAAAGATTTAAAATTAGAATTAGAGTGGGATGACAAAATCTTGGAGGTTAGTAATAGATAGCAACAAATGTTCAAGCCTTTACAAAAGCAGAGGTACAAAGTTATTATTAATGTGTTTAAAGCAGATATGAGAAACATACTGGTGGGTTGGGTCCAGATCACCTTAAAGTTATGGTGCAATTTAAGTAGTACAGGTAAATAAGCAGGAAAACAAACAAACAAAAAGTAATATATGATCATAACTTATGACTGTTATGAGAGTTGATCAGATAATTTGCATAGCTAGAGTATTATTGTAAAGGATATGGCTTGTTCAGAAAGCAAAAGCAACTAAAGAGGAAAGAGATGTCACCTTAGAAAACAGCACGTGCTGTTACTTGGAGGTCCAGGCTATGGAGGGAGATGGCACGGGAGGACAGTGCTGGACATGAGGGTAGCTTATTCTTAAAGGTCACCAAAGCAAGAGAGGGTTTCATGTGGCTTTGGGTAGAATTATCCAAAGCACAGGACTTTGGTAATGGGAATTTTCCAGTGCAGATACGTAAGCAGCATGTACTGAAATGCTTTACAGAAGCTCTTATGTATATGTTAGAGAAAGCAGCTTTAAAGGAAAGCTTACAGTGTTTTTTGTTTTTTTAAACTCAAGTGTAACCAAGAAAGAAGAACCAGTTGAGAATGTAAAAATGTAATGGAAATTGGGTGAGAGTGGCTATGAAATGTTAGAGTTTATAAGACCATGTGACAAGTAGAAGAAATAATATGTAAGGAAAACAGTGGCTTAAAATAATGGAGGTTTGGGACTATTTGCATTGGGAGGTAAGAACTCCATGGTAGTAGAAAGGTAAAATTTTCAAGAAACGTTGGAATTCCTTTAAGAATAAGCTAATATGGGCATAAATACAAATGATTCCATCGCAGAGGAAAAATAGCAACTGTAGAAAGAGGTCAAATTTGCTAAGCTAGGAATCTTTCTGTGCCAGTCTCAGACGCAGTATGCCAAAGAGCAAGATCAGTGAAGGCAGTTGGGTTTTAGAGCAGAATAGTGTGAGCATGTGGGGAGAGTATGATAGAGGCCAAAGAACAAAATAAGGTGCAATCAGCAGATTCCTTGTAGAGTAAGAGGAAGTCATTCTGCACGTCCATCTTGGGAAGAGAAAAGCAAGGGTTGATGCGCTGCAACGTGAAGGGAGAGAAATCAACAGATGGTGCTGGGAAGATGGAAGACTTTCATGCCTTCAGGTCATCTGCAATAGATGTCTGACTCAATTAATAGTGGTGACAAAAGTGCAAGATGTAAACTTGAGCAAGAAAAGAAGTTTGACAAAGCTTATTTAGGTTAGGTGTTTTCAAATCAGCTGGGTCTGGAATAATGTAGTTGAGGAATGGTGGATGAGATGTTGGAGTGATTAATGGCTAACTTTGAGAAGTCATGGAGAGATGAGTGAGGTACAGGTGAGTGGAAAGAAGGAAGGAGAATAAAATGCTTGGAAATTACAGACCACTCCAGACAAACCAGAAAAATACTGTGACTAATAAACAAACTGCTTGTGAGTGCCCAGGAGATAAAAACAGCATGGATTTGTCAAGTGCAAGTTAGTTCAAGCTGATCTGATTTCCTTTTAGAAAAGAATGACAGTCCGTAGAGGACAAAGGTGATGCCATAGATGTTGTGTGTCTTCACTTCAGGAAGGTTTCTGATAGTGTGTCACATAGCTAGACTGCATTTTGCACACTATGAAACAAACAAAAATAGATGCAAAACAGGTTTGAAAAATGTACTTGGGAGAGTATGTGTCAGTACTCTGTGAAAGTCAAACACAGGAAAAACTGGAAGCACAGCAGTTGTGTAGATGATCAGCGTACTGTATGGTGAATATGAGTCAGCAGTTCTGTGGTGGTGTACCCATGGGAAAACTGCACTTGGTGGTATAAAAATTAAATGTTGCAATTACAAGACAGGGTGGCATTAGGTGAAATTTTGTGTCTGAAGTTTTGTGACATTTTGAAGCAAAAACTTAAGAGAAACTTGGGTCAGATCAAGGGAATCCAGTGCAACAAGCATCAGAACTTTCGAAGGGTTGATGTAGAAAACAGCATACAATAAACCCCTAATTTCAGATATTTTCTCAAAACTCATGCTACTTTTACTAGTTAACTAGTATAGAATTCTGCCTCCCTGATACTTTGATGTTTAGTAGTAAGTTGAAATTCAAGTATTGTTATATCCTTCTCTTCTGATCTTTACTCTTATAACAATGACTTAATTACGTTCTGTCATCAAAGTTTACTTCCTTATGCCCATTTGTAACTCTTGTTGTCAGGACTGGGATTAATTTCTCTGACCCTAAGGACATGGGGTTCATGATCTCTGAGAACCGCTCTGCCTATAAAAGTCTTTAATTTGCCTTTACCTATGAGGGGTGGGAGAGAGAAAAAGCAAAAGAGAGATCCCTGCTTCCTGAGATGTTTCAGGTTTTACTGTCCAGTATAGGACCTATTAATGCTTACTTAGTTAAATAGCATCTCAGAAAAACTGGGTTATTTGTTCTTTCTGGGAATTTTATTCAGAAAATTCAACTCAAAATGCTGAAAGAAGGTATGTTTTAAAGACTTTATAACTTCTGTTATTCCTCTTCACTGACTGTGTTGCCAAATATTCTAGAGGAGTCCTACTTAAAGATTTTTAATAATGTCAAAAGACAATTTATTTTTTCCCTTAGTATGTTAGTTTTTTATTCTTAGGGGATGACTGGGTATAGATTGAAGTTTAAAGGCCAGTGTCTTTGCTAGGTCAGTCTTCATCAAAGGAAGTAGGATGAGGAGGAACTTAGCCCGGTTCGGCATAGATGCCCACCAGTTGTAGAACCTAGTCCATTAGGTGTGCTTTCCCATTTGTGGGACAGCAATGTTGTGTCTGGCTAACTGAAACTGTAATTAATTCTAATCATTTGCATTCCAAAATTATGAATTCTAGCAGCCAAACTGCATTTTTCTTTATGTGCCAAATGCTACATTTCATAAATACCACAATTAGGACAAAAAAATAATGTGAATCTGTTTGCAGCGTGAAGGAGAGAGCAACAGCAATTAAGACAGGGCAGCATGTTGAGCTTCTACCCAAGTATTACAGTTTGCATAGATACGATAAAAATGAATTCTTATTGAACTTGTTTTGAGAAAGGCAGGATACTTACATTACAATTACTGGCTAATTTTTGTGGGCTTTTGCTTGCTCATGTGCAAATGCTGTCAGTTATGCAGGATTAAGTTGTGACTTAAGGATTATAGTTCCTGCTCAACATCTGGGCTAAGTTTTGAGCTTTTGCTTCCTGTCTTATTTTCCTCCAAATTACAGACAGTATTTTTAGCTTGTTACCCAGGACAGGGTCTTAGACCATTTAAATTACTTTTTTACACTAGTTACATTTTCTGTTTAAAGTATAGTCTGTAGAAGATGTAAAAATTGAAGATTCTAGTTTTCTTTTTGCCATTTTATTCCAAGGGCAATTGCAGAGGACTGTGCTTGTTAACAAATGGAAGAGTCTTATTATAAGGGCTGCAAATGGGTCTGTAGGATGGGATTTGAATCACTGTCAGTAGAAAGAAAGTGTGTTTATAATAACTAAAATCCCACATGTTCATAATTGACATAATTAGAGGCTATGTGCACGATTTCCCTGTAGAGAAGAAAGATAATGATTTTGAAACCTTGTTTGTTAGGGATTTTTAATATACTTTTATTAAAAAGGAAAAGGAAATCTGGTATTTGTAGCAGCCTATACTCTTACTCATGTGGGAACTTCAGATAAAATAGTGGCTTCCTTCACATGATTTGTACATCATTACAAATCATCATGTTCCATTCTGTTTCACAAAGGCTGGTTGGAAGTCATGACTTTTTGTCAGGATGTATTCAAATATCTTCTTGATTTATCTCTCAAAAATTAAGTTGGTGTTGCTGGAAGCACTTTGTTGTTGTTGTTGCCAGGAATACATATTCTAGATGTAGTTTTAGTTTGAGTTGTATGGTTTTGCCATAAGTTTCCAAATCTAATCTAAGAGAGCATGATTTCCTCCATATTTAGAATAGGAAATTCAGTGTTTTCTAAAAAGCAGACACTCAGTAACTACTATAATTTTATGCTGTCTAAAGAGAGATACCTGGACTTCTGCCTCTCAGTGTTCGGACGACTTAATTTTTGAGACTTGTATATACTGCTGCTAAAAACAGAAAAAAAAAATTGTGCCATCCTGTTGCCAAAGTGTTGGTTACAGGCTTTAGTATGAAATGACTCTTCTGTAGTCAACATCCTGTAGGTACCACACAGGCCATGAAATACTAAATTTCGTACGTTTTCAGAATTCTTCTGCAGCACTCAACTACAGTAGAAGTTGATTCAGTAGGAACCACTAACATTTCAATTTGCTCTCTCCAAATGGTAGTTTTTGCAATAAAAAGTGAATTCAAATGACCAGGGAAAGCTCATTTGAAACAAAGCAAGCCGTCTGTTAGTTTTATTTTGATTGACAAGCGTGCCAGGGATAAACTGTTGGCTGACACTAGAACATGCCTCATCAGAGCAGTCTACAATGTCCCCAAAGTCAGCTGAAAACGTTAAATAACATAGAGCATCAGGATCTTGGAACGGTTTGAGCGACAGGAAACAAACTGTTTTTTGTTTTTCATTTGGTTTGTTTGTAGGTACAAAAAGGAATCTGGTGAGTGTTTACATCTTCCCATGACATTTTGCACTAATACTGTTGCAAACAGATTACAGAGTAGAATATTAAATAAATACCACAAAAGGAACTCCTGGTTTTCAGTTTCCCCTAGTGCTGAATGACAGTAATCCTCTCTGACAAAAGAGGGTTATTGCCATTAGTTAATCCTGTTATGTAGTTCCCTCAACAGCCTGTAACACACGTTGATCGAGACTGGGAAAATCTAAAATGTCAAACTAAGCGGCCACTGATGGTCTTGACTATGAGGGCACAGTAAAAGCAACCCAGAGCTGGATGTCTGCATCAGCAGAGTATTTAGCATCCACATGTAAGCTGAAATCCTGAATTTGGGCACACTGTCACTGGCATCCCCTGTTGGCTGCCGTTTGCCCAATGAAGGGGTGATTTCAGTCCCCTTCTGTGCACGCACTGTGAGTATTGACTTGAACATTGCTAGGTAACAACATACAGGAGTTAAACTTGTTTAGATAATTTTTCATGTGCTAAGCCCTATCAGAGCACAGAAAGTGAAATTCTGCACGCTACAGTGTGCAGAAATTTTAGCCAACTTGGTGTTACAAAAAATGGTTTTGAAGACTGTGTATGGGTTGAGTATCTATTAAGTCCTGCCTAAAGATACGTGTAAGTCATGAGTCTGGTGATTGCTTAAAGAAAAAAAAAGCATCCCTGAACAGTCAGGTCATTTAGGTTGGGGCCTGTGGTGAAAGAGTTAATGAATCTTTAGTTAATTTAAAATTTTAAACGGAGAGTTCATGTGCGTTAGGGTAGAAATTCTGTTTCAGGAAGTAGAGCTGTGTCTTTCACCACTGCCTTCCGTTAGGAGCTGAGGCTTTGGAGTCAAATGAGTCAATTGCTATTAATCGTCTTTGTTGCTTTAATAAAGAAGGTTTAAAGCATATACACCGTGTCTGTTCATGGAGATAGACATTTTAATTCCATCCTGTGAGGTTGAGGATGCTCCTCCACTTACACTGCGACTTTGAACTTCATTAAAATTTGAGTGATTTGTGTGCCTTCTGTGTTTCAGAGCATGTGACAATTTTGTAAAGTTGTAAATCTGAGTGGAATTTCAGTGAACTTGATTATAAAGATATTGTCATGGCAGGAGATGCTAACTTCTCTTTGTCACTCAAAGTATTTCAGTGCTTTTCAATAAGAAGTTACAATGAGAAGGTTGCAGTACAATGAAAAATGTTGGGCTTTCATGTCATCTTTTCATATCCATATCTCAGTTTTCTTTGATACTGAATATCTTTCAAACTAATCATCAGCAGTAACAAGTTTGGCTCAAAGAATTTTCACAAATCAATAATAAAGTTCTTATGCAGCATATAATTTAATATCTTAACTCTGTAAGCAATCATTACTATATGATCTAAACAAGTAAAATGTATTTAGTTCTGGCAGTTTTGAATGATTATAAGTAATTTTCAAAATATTTGAAAATATTTGGAATAGTCATTTCAGATTAGAGTGTGTGTCTTTGGACCTCAACTGTTTGACAGTTAGGATCTATTTGGAATATTCAGCAGGAGTGGTTTCTCTGTGTTAGTCTGTTGGTTTGGGTTTTTTTTCTGAAAAGCATATGACGTGGTAAAGGAGAGGCAATTATGTTTCAGCTATCTAATATATCAAATCACAAAGTGATTATTTTTCAGAATATAGGAATTACTTTAATTACTACTTTTTCTTTAAATAAGCCTACACTGAAAGCCTGTAGCTTACAGTGCTGCTGCTTGGAGAATGACTAGTCATTTATTTCTAGTCATAGCAATTGAAATCCAATATTTATTCATTTACCACTCAGTAATATATTTGACAGATGTGTTGAATAACTGAGTAAATTGCTGCCTTTAAACTCCTAACCTTTTTTTTTTTTTTTAAATTCACAGTATCTAGAAACGCTGCTGATAATACAGTAGTTACAATATCTACAAATTAATGTTGTTGAGATGCCACTTATTGTGATTATGGCTGCAGATTGGACTTTTTTTTTTTTTATTTAAAAGTATCACTGATTCAAATTCAAGCTGAATAAGCTATTGCAGTGAGTAAAGTCAGTTCAGCAAATGATGCAGAAGTCAGATCCATAATGTTCCCTTTATGAAGAGCAGCTGGTTTGGGTGTTTTGAACCTGCCAGAGGTCTCGGCTATGATTGATGCAAGTAGGAATCTCACAGCTAGTTTCTGCATAACACTTTGAACAGACACGGTGCGTCTCTTTCTTGTTTCTTTTTAAAAAAATTAATTCATGCTGCCCAAATACCAAGGTGCTGTTCCCTCCAAAGACTGCAAAGATGAAATCAGGGTTTTCCCATCAGACAACAGAAGGCCCCTGTTGGTCATGTGAAAGATAACGTGCAACTTGCAGATCCAGTCGCTCACCCAGCATCAAGGTGTGATACAGTGTGGGTAATGGAGGACGTAATGGACTGAACAAGTAGAGTAACGGAGGACGTTGGCTTGTATGAGGTCAACCCTGTGATACCAGCTGAATAACACAGTTTTATCTTTTCATTGTGAGACACGTTAAAGATCTCTTATGTATAAAAGGTGTCAGGACCACGGATGGCGAGATCATAATCATAATATAAATTAAATACAGTCTTTGGTCTTCAGCTATGTATTTTGTATTTGTGATGTTGATACAGGAATTGTTAAGGTGGAGGAAAATAATCTAGAGGGAACTTTACATTAATTGTGTTATATTTATGAAAATTATTCTCAGACTAGTGAGAGACTGATTTGCCAGGGCTTATTATTGAATAGCATATACCATTGCACTAACATCTGCTTTCTTTTGGTCATAGATACTTGGTAGAAAATCCCATATAATTTTGTAACTCTTGTGAAGAAACTTTGTGCTGAAATAATAGTTGGTTTTCTTGAAATACTGCCTGAACAGTGGATTTATCCACTGTATGTTGAACTTTCGTATGAGAGTTGAGATGGGATGACTACATGAAGGCAACAGGAGCTCTTGTAGAGGGGAGGAAGCAGAACCTGGCACACAGTTGTGGCTGGTCTGGTCATTAGGCATTGGACTGTAAGTTCAGTGGTTTTTTAGGACTGTTTCATGCTGTCCCCTTGGTTGAAAAACAATTACAGCGTTTAAGAGAGGGGAAAAATTTTATGTCTTGTTATTTTTTTCTGGAAGTGTTAATTCATCACTTGTAGTTTTTCAACACTGACTAGTGAAATGGAGAAAATCTTTCCACATTATCTTCCTTGCTAGTGTTGTGTAACAAGCAGAAATGCTGCAGGGTAGCAGGCAGATCTGACTTTGCAGATATACGAAAGACATAACAAATAATTGCTTTTGTAAATAGATCAGTCTGTGCTGGAAAACTGATGAAAAGAGTTGGGTTTTTTTTCAAACTTTGATTCTTCTTAGTGAACTAAGTATGATTAAGGCCCTTTCCAACAGTGAGACCATTGTTAGCCCCCCTCAAATACGAAGTTGGTATCAGACAGCAAAGTCTGAAAACTTAAATACATCTTAATAAAAATGTTGTCACATTTATTGGGTTGTTCTGTAATCAGTTGATTTATCTAAAGAAGGACTTTTAATGAAAATGTTACTTAATCTGCATTCCCTATTTTTGAGGGAGGGAATTTGGAATATCAGTTTACCTTCAAAAAGATGTTAATCTGAAGTATAGGGTTTTGTGGTGGTGGTGGTGCTGTTTTGTGTTTTTGTTTTGTTTTTTGTGTTTTTAATCTGGAGGACATATTTGCTCAAATGATGTGTTAAGAACATTAATGGCTTCTGCCAAGCATCAGGCGAGACAACCACAACACACAAAGTGGGGAGTGGGTTCCCTTTTCTTCCAGGAGCGCTGCAGGTGATCTGTTCTCCCAGTGTTTTGTAGAAGCAAAGGGATGCAAATAAGCAAGTGCTGATGAAAGACTACATTTTATTTTCTCACTTCATCTCCTGCCAGAAGAGCTTAATGGTATTTTAGAGCTGATATTACACCTCCGAAAAGGGGTAATGCATCTTTAAAAGCTAAACTACATCTTCTTTACTTTTATCAAATTCTCTATAAATCTTTCATGACAGTTTATTTAACAAAGTGTCATTGAAACTGTATAGATGATTGATGTGACCCATGTAAGATCAACATGAAATGTTTGTAAATGTCAGCAAAATGTGACCATCTAGAAGCAAGTAAGGATGGTGTTGCTGTGAAAGTGAAAAACAAACAGAAAATGTTTATCTTATTCTTTACTTTCTGGGATGAAATTACAAATTCAGAAAAGTAGTGTTATATGATTTTTCTTGGACATCATGCCATGAAGTCAGGAAAGGACCCAAATTTGGTTTTGTATACTGTGCTTTTACTGTTGGCTTCCTTTACACTGGCTAACAGTATCTCTCTCGCCTATGTAAAAAAAAGGGCCCAATTTCACTTCTCAGAGGAATAATACTAATTTGGATTAGAAAGTAATAGAAAATTGACCAGAGTGTGAACAAACTAGCTTTATTGAGGCAGCTCCTGTCATCAGAAGAGCTGGAAACAAGTTGAGGTTCTTCTCTGAAGGATGCTAATTGTATGAAAAAAAAATCTAATGGTACATGTGCATTGCCACTGAAAGTTTCTTGGAGGTGTTAACCTGTATCAATGCTGTGCTTCTGATTTTTGTATAGTTAATTTAAAATACAGGAAGATTCTACCGGTATCCTTGCGAGAAACTAATTTTTGGGGTCACCTTTTTATATCCTTCATTCCTGACTTATCTCTTACCAGGATCTGTGAGATCAAGGAAAGGACTGACTTTAGATCCCTCTGAGTGACCTTGCATTGCAGTTTTTTTGGGGCCTTTAATAGCTCCTTTTTTACTCTGCACAAAACTAACATGGAGTGTCATATGCCGTAGTGTTTCATGTCCTGCAGTTTATAGTTCTATGTGGTTTTGGTGGGTACTTAGACACTGATAATATTATAGGTTCTTGGGAAGTTTGCTGCAAGAAATTTATTGCTCATTATTTCACCCCTGGGGAGAAAAATGAAGAGACGTTGCAGAATGTCTTTTGGTCAAAGGTGTGAATTTCTGCCTGAGCTGTGAGTCGGTGAGTTCTTCAACTGTTTGACCTCTTTTGGCATACCAGATGCCAAGGTACCCCTGGGCCATGTCGGGGTGCTGTGTGGAGGCAGTGAAATACCTGCCACCGTTCTCTGGCCGTGTCTGGCTGTACAGTATGCGCAGTGCACCACTGGACACTGTCTTACCCAGAAACTCCACATACTGAGCTTCTCTGGGAGCAGTGCGGTCCCTTCTTTTTAATGTTAGATGTCTATAAAGCAGTCTTGGAGCTTTGGCATCAGATTTGCAGCAGATGTGCAGTTCCATGTTTTTATGGCAGGTATGATCAGCTACCAGAATTTGAAGGAGAAACAATGTTTCACCAATTATTTAGAAGCATGGGTGTGTGTAATTCCTGGTTTGCTTCTCAGCCCAGTTTCGTGCAAGCCACCTAAGATCTTAGGATCCAGTCAGCATCTTTGTCTTCATTCATAACCGACCAAAACAGCTGCAAACCTCGTGAGCAATGCTGCTCAGTGTGCTCTGAAGGAAGTTCATGAGAGCTGGAGATAAAAACATTTTTGGTCAACAGCCAAAGAGAGTCTGTGCCCAAGCCTGATGGTTTTTATAGAATTGCAAAACTTGCCTGTTTGCCAAGACCTTCCCACAGTAACCAAAGAAAAGGTACAACAGCTCACAAGCACACTGTTGAAGAAAAAAAGCCCTGAAGGTGAAAATAAAATCCATTCTGTATCCATTTGGACAAAAGCCTTTACAAATTACTGTAATGAGGTGATAAGATACTGTGGTGATAAAAATCTTGTAAATCAGAAGTATTTGTATTGCTTAAACTAAGATGACATCAAAGAAAGATGATTGGAAAATTTAATATCTAAAATGGGAGACACAAAATGAAACTGAAGGAGAGAGCAAAAATCAAATACTGTATGGTAATGCGTTTTCAGATGCTGCAGGATGAACTAAGTGTAATGTAGGAGCTGTAGTCAAATTAGCCAGGATTCCCTGTGAATTGATTGAGCAATTCCTGGCTTTTTCTTTCTTTTTTTTCAATTCCCTATGAAACATTTTATGTTTACAGAGCAAATATGTAGATACATTTATTGTATGTGATGTCATCCGTGTGTTTAATATATTGGAGATACAGTATTGGCTATTTACTGCGTACTATGGCAGTGCCTCATTGTCATTGTATGCTAAATTAAGAATGTTTTGCGTTTGTCTAGTAATAACAGGGCTGTGTGCTATTATGAGAAGTAAAGGCTAATGTCAGAAGCTCAGGTGTCCAGTAGCTTTATTTTGGGTAACAAAAACCACTTAGGTTATACTGGTATGTCTAATGACCGCAGTGCCATGTTTTGAAAAGTATTACTTCAGATGCACATAAATGATTTTAAAAGATACTTGAGTGCTTTTGGAAGAAGCACTGAAAAGTTCTGGACCATATTTTTGTTCTGTGTGAAGGTGTGTGTATTTGTCTGCATAAACATTAAGTGGGAGATTGCTTAAATTCATGCTTAAGGTAAGCATGTTTGTGACAGATAAATGGTTAGAGAACAGTAAGGAAAGCAAGGTATCTTACTTATTTGTACAGTGTCTTTGTTTCAAACTAACCTACAATAGTGAGTTAATTTACTTTTTTTAATCATAACTAAATGATCATCTAGCATATGGTTATCATAAAAAATACAGTAGGTAGCTGGAAGTTAAAATCTTGAGAGTTTGTTAGTCCATGCTGGTATTAGTATATTACCAGGTCACTGGTAATAAAAAAGGCATAAAGAAAGCAGTAATCAAAGCATAACGGGTTATGTAACAATTTGTAGGGAAATGTGGATTGTCATTTCTTAGAAAGTTTGAAGAGGCAAAGAGCCTCGGTGTTGCAGTTGGTTATAATTACTCTGCTTCCATCCTTTTTCTGCCTTTCCTCCTAATCCCAGTCTGCCAGATGAGCGCCTCCGTGTGCCAGTTGGATCCCTGCATCTCACTTGCACAATGAGAGTATGGTTATTTCTTATAACCATGGTAATGAATATGCAAATATCATTAAATTAATTGGCAGTTACAGTTTTCTGTGCTCTCACAGCACAGAGTATTCGAAGCTGTTAATAGAAAAGAAACTGAGGCTCATGGGTGACCAATATAAACTAATACTTTTTTTCTATTCATTTCTTGGTACTATATTTCCTGATTATGAGTGTTGCATGTGCTCATAATGCTTTTCTGTGAAATTCCAAGAATCTCACTTGCAGGTTCATAATACAATATATACAAAATAACAAACAAAGCACAGCCCAACCCCTGCATGTATTCCAACAGCAGGAGCTTTGCTAGTCTGCAGAAAAAGAATGATGGAAGCTGAAAGAGAAAACAAAAATAATTTTATGTTTTCAAATGTCTTCAGTATAGGGGTAGTTCTGCTCACTTCCATGGTTCCTTGGACTCTAAAGTATTGGTAGAGGCATTTAAGGAAGATTTTACTACCTGGTTTATTGCACAGATATGTACACACACACACACGTGATAGCTTTTTCATTTATCTGTTAATAACCCCGTGTTTGACTGCAGGCTTTATTTAGTCCTGATCATGGTAACCATTACAGGAAAAGCTCTGTCACAACACGTGTCAGACTAATGCAGGTTGGAAAATTGCACCATTAGAAGTGAGTGAAGGGCCATCGCAGTTGTGCACCATCCATGTATCCGGGGGCATTAACAGAGACATAGTCTTAGACGTGGCCTTTTGTAGGCATTTGCTGCCCGCTTGGCTCCAGTGTGTAGCGTATACATTTCATGCTGTCTTGAGTGATTTGAGAAAAAGATAAAGCGTAGTAGGTGCTGCTGAAGCAGTGCTATTTTTTGGTGTTTGACCATATATATTTCTACTTCTTATAATGCAGATAAATGGTGGGAATTCTTTTTTGGTATGGACGCGTGCACAATCCTGAAAGTTTAACCTTTCTTTAAGGGAAAAAGGAAAGTTGGTCTCTAAAATCCCACCTGAGCAGTGGCTTCCTGTTGCACTTAGTTTCTGTTAATTATATAGAGCAGGTAGTCAGTAATCTTTGAAGATAATAAAGATTAATTTTTTCAGTTTTCTCAGCTCAAGGAATAAGTAAAACGAATGGATAGATGGGAAAGTGGTGTGTAGTTCTACTGTGTCTTCTGATTACTTTCTACATTACATACTTTGCATACATTAAACATTAAAAATGTAGAAGTTGTTCTAAAAATGACTGTATAGTGTTTTTCTTCAGCAGAATGGCTTGAATTGGCAGCCAGCCAGTTTAAAATCTCAGTGGAAATCTATAGTTGGCTTAGACTTTAGTCTTTAATTGAAAAATGGAAATTAAAATGTAAAACGTAATTTGTTTGAATGTAGAGAAAATTGAAGTACCTACAGGTGTACTTTCTTGTCATGGTTATGCAGGTAAAATGACATGTTTCTACAACTTATTATTGTTGGTGTAAGAGAAACACATAATTTAGTGACAGATAGTTTGGACATCTCAGTTTGGAGACGTACTTTGAAAGGTACCATGAATTGGAAGTTGACCATTAGCTGCATGTTTGGTTTTTTTTTTTTTTTTTCCCTGAGACAGAAATATTGAAGGTGAAACCCAGGAAATCTTTTCAGGACAGAAGCTCCAAGATGATGCACTTGAGGAACCAGAGGAGCTGTTTCCTGATTTGAAGTTATGGCTTCAGCCATCTGTCTGTTTGGAATATCAGAAGGAAATTGTAGAAGTGGTTTAACATTTTTTAAATTTTAAAAAATTCAGTTTATATAGTAAAAATTCAAGGTGCTTTAATGTATGGAAAGCTATTAATTTAGAACAGTTTTCATTTTCTGTTTTGAAGCCAGAAGGTTGGAAGGTGTCACCTTCCAATCTAATGAGTGCTTGACAGTTTTCTCCCCCCTTTTAGTACTCCATAACTTCATGTGAAGAAAAACCAATTCCCAGAGGTCTGTAACACGTGGGTGTATTTGATGAATGAGAAATAATCAGTGCCATTTGCTTATAATACAGCTTCTTGCAAGAATTTAAGACAAGCAGGTATTTTTAAGTTAATCTGAGTGATAATGATTTTTTGTAAAACATCAGAATAGATTTGGCTGCTGTTTAGTGAGTAGAGAGAGAGCAGCCCAAGGCCCAGAGGTAGTGAGCAAAGAGTGAGTTTCCTATAGATCCTTTATTTTTGGTTAGAAAAGGAAGATGTCTACATTTTGGAAAAATGAAAAAAACAGATGAATCTGTTTAGGGGTGAAAATAAGTGCTAGTAGGACAGGGTGCTTGGAGTGAGGTGGGTCAGAGCTGAAGATGCCCATCAGGCAGAAGGATGGAGCTCCCAGTATGTTTGCTGGGCTCCAGGTTGATTGCAAAGGCTGCTGCCTGCTGAGGCAAACTGAGGGATGCTAGACAGTGACCTTTCTCCCCAGTTTTCATCTTCAATTCTTGAGGGACGCACTTTTTTAAGTTATTTCCTGTTAAACCATATGCAGGATTCACAAAGTTTTGTTACTTAGTGCAAGATGAATGAAACTGGAGCTGTCTGCCAACTTCCCATGCGCACAAAGGCCAGCGGTCGCCAGCTTTATAAACTATGTCAAACTTCAATTAAACTAAACTAATTATTTAGTAGCTACTGTGGGACAGATGTTCATGAGATTTTTTGCAATGAACTGTTCAATGGCAAGATAGGAAGGCTTTCAGGACCGTCAATAACACTAATTCAATTAATGCATAAAGTTGTGTAGCTTTTAATGCTGTTTTTGCCTCCAGCGTATTTGTAGCCTCTCTATATTGATCATCTTACAGATTCATTTTAGAGTATGTTTTGTCTTCTTACATGCAGTATATGTAATTACATCCTAATAATTATACAAATATAGTGCCAATTTGTTAGAAAAATACTTTTTCATTCCAAATTCTTTAGTTTTCTGTTAAGTGCAGCTATTATGTAAGCCATAGAGCTGTATATGAATATCACATGTAAGATGAAGCTTTCTGGAGGGGTAGAGGAAGGTGTCATTCTACACAGTGTGAGTGACTGTGCCACTCCTGTGTTGTGACAAGTCATCACATAACAAGCACAGATAAATGCCCCGCCCAGAGTGGAATGCCATTATTATATATTCTGTTTATAAAACACCGCTAAAGAAAAAGTGTCAGTCAATCACAGGAGTAGTGACATAACTTGCTGAATGAATGGGTTGGTGAAGATATACAGTGTGGGGTGCTGAATGCATCCGAGAAGTCAATGGGAGGCAGTCGCGTGACGAAGGGACTTCAAACCTCCCATGTGTCACAAGTGGAAGATTTCATATTCTTGTTCTTATTTAAACTGGTTTCTTTAAAACCATTCGTTGTACTGTGTATAGCATTTCTTATGTTTTTTTTCCTGGACTATTATACAAGTACTCTAGAAATGTGTAGATTTCTTTTTTTCTGAGCTGTAACCGTTATAAACCTGATGAATGATGTTGAAACAATTACTTTTCCCTTCCTACCCAACAGTTTTTCTAAACTGCAAGTTAAAGTTAACAAAAAATAGAAGGTTAAATCAAGGCTCTTGAAGAGTGTGAACTTGAAACTCTCTTCCCTGATCAGTTGTGTCATGGTTGCTTTCTTTGTGATTTGAACAATCCCACTGATTCTTCAATTGTCAAAAGATTTCCTGGAGACACAGGAACTGTCTTTGAATTTGAAAAATGAAAATAATACAAACAAAGCATATGAGTCTATGAAAAAGGACATAACATAACTGCATTTCCTTGTCTGGATCTCCTTTGAAACAGACAAATGGCTCAAAATGTAAGGTATGTGACATTTTGAAAAGGCGTATCTTTGCATTCTAGAAGTGAATTTAACACTTCTGAAGAATGCTGGAAGCATGCTGAAGTGTTCTTTTATTGAAGGAAAACTAATAAATGGACACCATCATGCTCCATGATTACCTCAGGATGTCTTAACTCTGGTGCAGAGGGGTTTTAGAGGTGCGATAGAACTAAGTCGCTTCTCATGGGCCAGAGATCACTGAGAAGTTGGTGCTAACATCAACTGTGATACTTTGTTCCACTAGCTCATTTTATGCAAACTTATAAAAAAATTCACAAATAAGAAGTATTCACAGATTGTTATGTGATTATATTTTATGCAATGTCTTTAATAGCAGCTAATAGCTAAATGGAAAAAAAACTGAAGTGATTTTTTAAAACATTTTGTGGAAGAACATAAATAATGGTCTAGTTTTAATAACATAAGTATACAACAAATGGAATAAAAGCTCAGTGACTGTATGAGATGAACAGTGGCTTGGTAACAATACAGGGTAACAAGTGGTTATTGCATTAGCCTTTCACCTTTGAGATTTTAATTTAGACCCCGTTGAGGCTGCAGATAATGAAGTTGATTGGTTTCACACATTTTACTTGTTGCAGTTATTGGTGCTGGCTCTAAAAGGTCTCAGGCTGGGCTAGCAGATGTGTTGCAGGTCAGTGCTCAGTTGCAAAAGCTGGGTGAGGACCTTACAAGATGCTGCTTTCTTTTAGCAGTTTTGTCCTTTGGTATGTTCGTAATCAGTATGTTAATTCACACCAAAAAACAAAAATACATTTCTAGGAAAAAAAACCCAAACCAATGTAATTAAAAATACATATATTTAGCCAATTGTTTTTTTTTTTAAAAGTCTTGTATGAAAGGAAGAAATTTGTTTCACAGATTAATTTTCAAGTCATAAGCTACCTTAGGTTCCCAGTGTTAGATGGTTGATGATCATGGATTAAGCCTAAAAAAAAAAAGAATACAAAACTGAGTTAGAAGCTGGATATGTAAATCAGTATTGGATATGATGTCTTTTTTTCCCCTCCATGTAGTTTGAGCCTTTCATTTGCACATAGGTCATGTTCTCATGGTTTCTCAGAGGAATTCTTTAAAGCTATGGCCATCCTGTCATCATATGACTGCAGGTGGATGAATAAGGAAAATGATACTGGTCTGTGATGTGTAGACACTCATGAGAAAGCAGCTGAAGGGGTGAGATGATGTGGTTTGAATAGGCCACAAAAGGTAAGATGTGTGCGTGCTCACTTCAGCACGCCTGCTCTGCTCCAGTGCTGGTGTTAGTTCATACTGACATAGAAATATGGGTATTAGAGTACAAAGCAATTAAAAATACATTTTCATTTAGTTGGAAATGGTAATGGTGCTTTTAAAACAAAAGGTTCCACACACATACAGAGTCGTGGCTATCTAAGAATACTTTTAAAAGCTACAGAAAAGTCTGGGAAAGTTTCCTAGGTCTGAATTCAAGAAAATCCATGGGAGGGACTTGGCTTCCTCTGGCAGAATCGGGTGAGTGTTCTCTGAAGCTTCCTTCTGTGATGCAGAGAATATTGATTCCCTGATCTAGTTGCGTGAAGACTCCCCAAAATGTTCATGTTTAGCTGACAGATTGAGCTGAAAAGAATCCATCATGTTCAAGTCAGGTATGTGTTAGTGTGCTTGGGGCGGTGTGTGCCGGCAGAAGAAGATCAGCCATATGGAAGAGGCTTTCTCCAAGGTACCAGCGGGTGCAGTCGCTGCGTCTCCGTGCGCCTGTTGGCACTCTTGGCAGCCCTGCTCCCCGGGAAAGGCATTGCTTTCAAACATGAGTAATTGATGAATTGTATGTAATATGCAAATGTGAATGCATAAATCTCCTGAATGACAGCTTAATTTATGTGAGCCTTTAAGAATGTGGGATTAGATTTTAATTAAATATCTTCAAAGGCACCCTGACTTACTCAGTTTTTGGCTGCTGTCTTTATGAGAGTTTAGGAAGGGATAAAATCCTAATTTTAAACATATTATTTACTATTGTTTTAATGAGCTGTAATTGAATGAAGCCTATGGATATCTATGCCTATATTTTAGGGACTGTGTTAGGTAAATCTAATGATAATCAAATAGAAGTGCCATGAAACTTTTTTTGAATTGAAAGAACTAGTGCAACAGCTTCATGTGTTCCTTTATGTTTAAAATGAGTTAAAGCCTGTATAAATGTTTAATTTTATGTTTTGCATTCATGATGTACATTCAACATCTAAAACCAAGTATTTGCATTTTAATGGTTACCGTTGCTTTAACTGTTACCCCAAGATTGTTTCTTTTATGATAGTCAGGGCTGAATCCCTGCCTGGCTGCCTTGGCCGGTTTACAGCAGCTGCAGGAGATTATCAACATATGTAGAGCACTTTGAGGTACTAGAGTATAAATAGCAGGTGCCTAATTTCCTTGATCCTGGAAGGGACAGATTATCCTGCCCTGTACCCAGAAAATGACTTCAGCAGTTGCTGAAATTGAAGCAAACGGTAGTAGTTCAAGTGGAGTCAACAGAACCACAGGTAGTATTAGTTCAGTATATCTTTTGATGTCTTGCTGGGCCAAGTTTATTAGTCTGGAAGAAACAAAACCAATATGATGGGAAGATAGCAAGAAATTTTTGCATTGAGCTTAAATACGTGTGTAAAAGTCATAGATAGACCTAAGTAGAGCCATAGGCTTAAAATTTTTTTTAAAAAGAGGCAATTAAGCTAGAGCAAAATAACTATTGCCTCTGTCCTGATCAACTGTCTATAATGATACAGCATAAAAAGGAAAAAAGTATATTACCCCTTCATAAAGACCTTTAATTTAAACAAGGAAAGCCACTGTAAATAAATGTCAGCATGAATAGTTAGAATCGTGTCCTGAAACACTGCTCAAAACAGGTAGATTGAACATTTTTTAAGATGTTTTTTTGTTTTTCGTGGTACCCTGATACACTGCAGAATTAAACATGTTCATTAAAAGTGCTATTAACCACATTGTGCAAGCAAGGCCCCATAGCATTGTAGAGGGCAGGGTATGACAGGAAGGTGCCATGGATGGTCAGTGGTTTTTTGCATGCAGGAAATGAAATTGTGATTGATCACAATGGAGAAATTTCTTGTGATCCATTACACTTTTCAAATTAGAAACACACAAAATCAGAAAAAGAAAATCTCAAGTGAAGCAGGTATTAATTTTCAGTGTAAGTTAGGAAGATATTTAAATATATTCAGTAAGACTGATGTCCCTGATGTACTCATCTATATGGTGATGCCCTTTACATATTTGTCAGTAGTATTTCCATTTGCATTTTGCCCCCCCCTACTCACACCCACCGAGGCCAAAGGCAGAGACTAAGGGGAGATATTCTACAAGCTAATAGTTGTGGAATATATTGATCAGTTGGGGTAGATGTTGATTAGAAACATTAATGTGGAATTAAATTGATTTTGAGTCTTTTTTTTTTTTTTTTAGCTTTCTTAATTATAATTCTTTACTCCTAATGTACTATAATTGTGAAATAGGTCGCTCTCGTAAATTCAGTACGATAAGCAAGAATGCTGCATTTTTCAGTTTTTTGGTGCAAGTACTTAACCACAGCCTTTGGTCAACTGTTTTCATTCTCTTCCTGTCTTTTGTGCGTGGCGGTTGCAAAGATGTTTAGTTATCAGCATTAGAGCTTATTATCTGAAAGTATTGGCAGTTGCATAAACCATGATAACAGATGAAAGAACGAACTTATAGTTGCTGTAATTACTGTATTTGTTAATGCCAAAAAGTAAACAAAATCTCTAGACATGCTGCTTTTTTATTATTGAGGCTAAGGACTAGGAATTCCTTGAAATAGGATTGTAGACTGCATACAACAGTGAGGGAGATTTTTGAGGTTCAACAGGAAAAGGCTTCTGGTATCAAATAGAAATCTCTCCTTCTAAAAAAAATGCTGAGGAAAAAGATGACCCTAGTAGGGAACCAGAATTGTGCTAGGAAGGAATTGCCAAAAGTTTGAGAAGTGATCTTGTTAAGTGGTGCAACCCTCTGAGTTTAAACCGTTTTAAATTTTTTTTGTTACTGTTTTTTGTAGTCAGAGCTTTGTGATATTTGTCACACACCACCCCCAGCACCGTTCTGGGCATTCTATATTTCACAATATCTCCCTTACATGGTAGGATCTGGGAGGAATTATCTGAAGGCAAAGTCTTTTCTGTACATCATTAAATCTTCTACATTTGGACACTGGATAATGTTAGTTAGATATTTTGTTACTGTATTATTTAATTATGTTGACCTGTTCCTAATAAATTCAAATTTCCTGTAATTATGCCTGTATTTAAAACTCCAGCCTTCAGAACTTTAAAAAATAAAGTTCCAATAAAAATAGCTGTATAGATAACATTGTGGTACTGAATTAAATGTCTTTCTGGACATTTTTGGTTTTATGTTGCTAAAGATCAAGAGCTATTTTAAATCACAAGATTTAAAAAAGCCTTAAACCATAGAAAGACTAGTGATGGAAAATGTAAATCTATAATTGATAAAGAAAAGGGTAAAATTCAAATATAGAAAAGGGAAAAGGCCAGCGCTTTTTTTTTTCTAAACGTCTTTGTGTTGCTTCTCTCACTTTTAATTTTGCCTAACGTCTCTTTAGTTTGGCATCAGTAAGGGGCTGCTGGTTTTGAAACTTTCAGTTGGATCCTGATAAATAATATGAATTTTAGGCTCCTGTACAATATGGTAGATCCAAATGTGTTTACTAACAATGCAAATGTTAAGAATAAATGACAAAGATTTTCTGGACTTTAATGTGCACATCAGTCATTGTGTCTTTTTTTAGCTGTAAAGTTAGAATTGGTGTCCAGTTTTGTTTTGCATTTTATTTTGCTTTTTTAATCATTCTCAGATTCTTTTTTTTTTCCTGTTTCTGCTATTAATATAGTATGTTGATAAAGGTTATCATAAAACGAGTGCAGGCCCAAGTGCTCATCTCTTCCAAAGGCTTTCAGAAACTGAGGTCTAATACATTTAACTAATTAAATCTCAGCATCAATTTATAAGGCAGTATGCATGTACTGTAATTAGGTCTCTTTGAATAACTTATGATGGTCCAAAGTTTAATTCCATTAAGAAATGCACACAAGGATAATCCTAGAGTACTTATTTGGTGCACAGACCTGCAAAGAGAATTTCTTTCTGTTACTCCCAGGAGTTTTGAGGGTTACAGCATTTTATAGGGTCAATCTTGTTCAGGTAAATGATAACATTTCTATGAAACTGTATCACAGTAGGGATGAATAGCAGCATTTGGTCCACAACAGAAGGGATATGCTTTCTGAAGTGTGTGATCACACTTAGAACCGACCTGAAAACACGTTACTATTTAGAACTTTAAACTTGAGTCATTCTAAATAATTTTTACACTATGCAAAATCACTTTTATCACTATTAGTTAAAAATTAGCATACTCCAGAGAAATAATGCAATATTAAAAATGAAGTCTATTCCACTGTTAAGGAATGTATGTTTTAAGAAATTAAAATAAGAAAAAAAATTAAATGCTTCATAATTGTTCTTTTACTTTTTCTCTGGGAAATGTTTACGTTCAATGACAATAAAAAATAATGAGTAAATAAACACAATGAGAACATACTTATCAAGCACCAAACTTTGAGATTTCCTGAAAAAAATTGAGATTGCAATAGATTACTGAAAAAAATGTTCTTGTATGTTCTCTTTTGAGGTTACAACAGTGCAACCTAAGCAGAATTTCATCACAGAGATTTTATATGTTTTTAAAAGAAAATAGCTTCTGATATATTTGAAAAAGAATCAAGTCATGTACTTTAGACTTCTTTTAATGTCGGTTAGTCATGGTAGAATAATGCTTTAGAATAACCGTGCTCTTTTAAGTATCACTGGAAAATAACCTTTTCAGTTAGCTAAGGAATTAATTCTGTCACTAACATTTGCTTAAGGAAAAGCTGTACAATTAAAGCTAAGAGGTAGCAGTGAGCAATACTGAAAGAGAAATCTGAAAGTGGTGTAGTACTGCTGTTCTCAGAAGAAAAACCAAGTTTGTTACACATCATTACAAAATAACGTGTCCAGTGCAAATCTGTGTACTGTGTATGTTTTAGTTCTAAAATACTTCTTCAGGTATTGGAAATAATTGCCAGAAGCATGGACTCGTGCAAACTCTGCAAATGCTGTTTCTCAAAGTAGTGTAATCAGGGCAGTGAAACCTTAACCTGTTCCTTTCAGTTTTCCAACTCTGTCCCACAGGCAGAGTTGCCTGTGGGACAGAGTTGGGAATCCTGCAGGGATTTAAGGTATTCTGTGTGTTTATAGCATCTCTGATTTAAAAATGGTAGTTGTTGATCTTTACAGTGCCATTGGACCAGTGAAAAAAATTGCACTGTTTCTGCTGGTATATGCCAAGATTTGCTTTATTTTGAACATTCTTTTCACATCTGCTATTTACCACATAGAGTACAGTAATGTAAATCTTTCATTTTAAATCAGATCATTCTTATAACTTAATCATTTTGACTGCTGTGTTTTCAATTCCCTCTAGCTTGGTAATATCTTTCTTGTAATTAGGTTGCTTAGAAATACACATGCAGTTCCAGGTATAGCCATACAGGAGAAGATGAGTTAGGGCAATTTCTTCCTTTTCTGAAATGATGCTTCTAGGCATGCAGCCCAGCACAAAGTTGGATATTGTCCTTGTTTTATCACATCTGCCTAATTTGCAATCTTTTATAACACCTAAATGTCTCTCAGCATATTAACATTACAGATGTTGCCTCTCTTTTTGAGAGCTACATTTTCATTATTTTTCACACTTCATTAATTTTGCTTTTTTAAAAAAATTGAATTAATTTTTAAAATGCTTTTATTCATTCTCACTGAGGGTTTTCGTAATGTTTCCCCTTTCCTGTCAATGCCATCTTTTCTGTGAGGTTTTGTTTAAACTTTTCTGCTTTCCTTTTAGAATGTTTCTGAATATATTAGATAGAGCTAGAGCCAAATCAATTTGTTGCTGAATCGTCATGGTAGTGGTAGCTCCTTTCTTATACCATCATTCGCTCTGTTTTAGTCCATGAGTGCTCACATCCATACTAATCATTTATTAGAACAAGGCACTCTGGTAGCTGATTTTTCTTTTTAAATTAAAATCTAAGGGTGTTGTATCTTCTTTGTTTCCTCATATGTCAATTAATTCTGCAAGTCTCTTTTCTAGAAAGATTTTATTCTGCCTAATGGCAATGCAACTCTGCTGTCATCAGCCTGAAATCATACTCTTTGTAGTTGTTTAACTATTTATCAGAAGCAGAAGTTATCTCTCCAGGTCAGTAAGTACCTAGACCTACCTAGACTGGACACTAACATTGAACAGATTTTCATGCTACCTTATCTGGACTCCTTTAAAGTATTTTTTTCAATAAAATCTACTTTTAAAATTAGGGGAAAAGAACTCATTGGCCTGGAAACTTAATTACATTGCTTGAACACAGGTTTTGCTTGCTGTTTGTTTTTAATAAAAAATTATAGTTAGAATATAGAAACAATTTCTTTTGCGTTTGTACATTTTTGCACTAAGGTGATAGGTATGTTAGTGTGTGATGTTTGTACAGAATTGAAGCTGTCCCCCTGTGATTTCAGTTGCTGTGCAGGGTGAAATTTCCTGTTTGTAGTTATTTAATTAAGCGTCTCTGTAATACAGGCATTAAAAGACAATCCAAATACCTCGTGACGATGAACAGTGCTTTCCAAATTCAATACATGTTGTAAGATTATCACATAGGAAGATGCTAACTAAAACCCCACAAAATTGTAATGGGGGTGTTGTAGGGAGCACAGGTGGTAATTGTATTTCTGATGTTCCAGACACTGTTCATGTATCTGTCTTAGAGAAATGCTTTATACTCCTACAGACGTTGCTGTGTGCCGAAGCACGCAGGGTACAGTTAAAGGCTGTCTATGAAGTTACCTTTGACTTCGATAAGACCATCTGTGGTATTGGAAACAGAATAAAAGCTTACTGTGGTCTTGAAACTGCAGAAGACCAGAGGCTTAGCTTTTGGACAGCTCTTTGAGGGGAGGGTAAGTTGGAGTCCCTGACACACCACAGAGCCACTGTGGTCACTTTGAAGACCGCAATTCTGTGGTTCTTTATTCATTATTTCTTTGAGATTTTCTTCATGAATACTGAAGTAAAGGGACCGATATTATTAAAGAATACCAATCTATTTCTTTTTGAAGGCTAATTGTTTGCATGCTGAATCCTAGTCGCTGCCATTGTTGATCTAGAGCAACGTCTCTAATGCCTGGGGTGTGGGAGAACTCACACTGTGGCAGCTGGTGAAAAATGGTACTTTTGCTCATCTTCATCTGTCTCTTAAAACAGCACGAGCCTGATCTTATGTTTCAAATAGTTGCTGATACTAGCTTACTTTATTTTTCTAGTAACTCTGAGGAAAGCTAGCTATTGCTTCTTCTCTGAATTTATTTAAAATACCCCAACCATAAAGCTCTTAAATTTCAAGGAAAGAAATGTATATCTAAAAATGATAGAAATTGGTAACAGTGGGAAATGTTAAATGATGTGCACAAGAATAGTCCAGGTGACCATTGCTGTGGAATTAAGTTAAGCAGTTGAGTTTATTGTCAAATCAGCCGATTTGATAGTTTTCCTGAGTTAAATAGTTCCAAGCAGATATTTTGTAGCACTATGGCCTGACTGTAAAATAATGTCGTTGGTTCATTTTCAAATGGGAGGGTCACTTTATGTAATATCTCTACAGCTTTAAAAAATATCTTAATGTTATCTGGAATAAAGCTAATCTGGAAATTCTGTCAGCCATTTAGTCCAACGTGATTACACCAGTTTGAGAATGTCAACAATTACACAGTACTCATGTTTAATTAGTAAAAGGGAAGCACCTGTATTTTTAAAGGAAAAGACTCCAGGATTAGACTGTACAAATTCAAGTTTTAACAAAAGACAAAACCGAACATATTATTCATCCTTGGGGGAAATCAGTCACTGGATGGGCGCTGTTCACGGAAAAAAATGCAATAAATAGTCCTTTTTGCATATGGTCTCTTCATGCTTTTTCACTCATGTGTATCAGAACCATTGTTTACAACTCCTTTGTCTGTCCAACAGCAAAACAAAAAAATTAAGACCACTTCTGGTGGTTAGACAGACCTCTCACTTTAATATCTCAAGTCTTACACTTGACACATCATTCCAGCCTGAAAATGTGACTTTTTATTTGTTTTCTTTAAATCATTTGCTTTGAGCCACCATCTGGTTGAGGCATTAAAATAGGCAATATTATTCTAAGAGTTTTCTTAAGACCTTTCTTTGGTTGTTAATTGCACATTAATAATTATCTTCTTACAAAAAGATAAAAGAGTTTTGGAAGATTATTCTTGGCAGCAGACCTAAGGTGAAGACCTGCTGTTTTAATGTGTAAATTATAACATGTGCAGTTCTGAAGAGTGGTTTTGTGAAATGCTCAGGTAAGCACAAGAATCTAAGAGAGCTGTCAAAGAGTTTGCACTCTTAAGGGGCTAATGTTCATTAAAAAACAACGCATAATATGCTGTGCCTGAAGGCTAAATGAGTAGTTTAAGTTTAACACAGTCACTAACTTTCTGGAAGACAGATAAAGGAAACAATTGTTCCTCTAGCAAAGTTAGAGAAATGCAAAAACCAGCCTCACTTTGATGCCTGTTTAAAATCATTAATTTTCCTGTAAGTTAATGTAAATCAAGGATTAAACAGAAACTGTTACCATCTGACCCATGTAAACTAAACTTCTGTGTGGCTCATCTATTTGAAGTCAAATCTATCCATACATCTAAACAGGAAACTGAATGAAAACATTTTTTCTTTTCATTTCCTATATCCTGCAAACTTTTTTCAAAACCTGTTTCCTTTTTGAATTTAGTCTGCATACTTATAAATCATTTTCTTTTTCCTGTGTAGGGTTTTGTAAACTTACCCCCAGTTGCTCTGTAGAGTAGTATAAGGGGCCTCCCTGGGCACTGCAATTTACCATGGTGCAAATGTTTGTACAAGTACCTGGTTTTGCGCAGTGCTTTTGGTCTGTGTGAGGGATCCAAGCTCTTAGGTGAGCTGCTGGGCACCATACAGGTATCACAACTATGACCAGTTGGATTTTGTGACTGTAAGTGGCAAATGCTGAGGATCCAGGATCACGTCGTCTACCTTCAGTTCAGGGTGATCTCCACCTTTCTTTTAGATCTGTATTTCTCTGTCTATAATGACATTGATTGCCAGAAAATACTTTGAACTCTTCAGATGAAATATCTGTGTATTATTATTGTTACTACTACTACTATTTATTTGCTACAAGGATAAATGACACAGCCTGTTGCTCAGCACTTAGATTTGAGGATTGTTGACAGTTTAAAAAGGTGGTAAATATCTAATAGATACTGCTGTCATCTGTCATGCTGGAGAGATACATAGCGTGTGGTTTATAGGACACACTTCATTCAATGAATATATGTTTTCTTGTGCGTGTGTTGATAGAAAGGTTCTCATTTTAGTGAACTGACTTACTATATGTAGCTTTGTTATCAGATGTTTCCATATCAAAACATAATCATTTTATGTCTGGTCAGTTAATTCTGATACAATGTTGTGAGTAGTTTGAAATCAGGTTCTTCACTCTTTTGCAAATAATCTGACTGTAATGGCCAGATATTGACAGTGAAGTGTTCACAGCCCTTAAAGATACTGAGCTGTGAGATGGTCATCTCTGTTCTGCCATCCTTGCCCCTTGGTGCAGGATTATGTCTCAACATAGGTTCCTTATAGCAGCAGTGTTACTGTTTATGCTGAGTTATTCCCAGATAGCCAACAACTTCTGGTTTTGCATTAGCACGTATCGAATTTCCAGAAAGTCAGTAGATGTTTATGGTAATTCTCATCTTCGGTAGAGTTACACGGAGAGCTGATACCTGAATATTTCATGCAAAGGAATGTGAGGTGTGCAGCATCTCTAAGCTGTGTGTGGCAGTATTCAGGGTGTTGCTTTACACAGCTATTTTGGTTGCTTACCATTGTTTCTCCTCTCTCTTTGCATGGCAGTAGCCTAAAAAGAGGGGAAATTTCTAAATGCTTTTAATTTGTCACACACCTACAAAATAATTTTGAGATACATGCCTGTGCAGTCCCAATGTGGAGGGTGCACCTGGATCTTTGACTGTCTTGGTACTTGTTCTGCCAGTTTGGCAATGAAAGATGTAGTCCCACATCTGTGTCAGCCTGATTGAAATGCATTGAAGAATCCTGTATCTGCTGTTTGGCAACATAGTTACCCCAGGAGTCCTTCAGGAAAATGTCCCTCCCCAAACAGAGTAAAATATTCAATATGGAATATATTTTTATATTTTTATATGTTTTTTTCTTCAGTAACTGGATGAAGAATATAAAGCCCATTTTTTTTAAAACAAGAATTTTTGTTCATAAGCAGCAGTATACAAGCTTTTTCTTTAAAGACATAATGATAAGGAAGGTGATACTTGAACACTAAATTCCTGCCATTCACAAAGAAGGGTCTGTTAGAGAACATGGTGAAAGAAAATATAGAGGAGCTTTTGGAGCCCTAGTAATTGGCATTTGGTAATATGCTTTTAGCAAGAATCTGACAAGAATTCTGTCTTAATATAGTGGCTACATGCTTCCCCACTCTTTTTCTGTAGTTCAGTCGAGTTAATAAGCATATTGGAAGATCGAGGGAGAAAAAAAGCCTCAGAACTCCAGAACTGGCACTTGTGGAACATACAGCATCAAAAGAAGATGTAGCACATGTCAGAACTGTCACCTTCTGCAAACACGCCTCTTTTCCTTGGTTTTGTAGTTGATTAAACGATATTTGTATTCATCTGCCTCTTCCTTGCGTAAAATCTGTGCATCTCAGACTGGTCCAGTGGCAGAGGATAGCAAATGTTGCTTAGCAGGATAGATGATTGCAGTTTTAGAGCCTGATCCCACTTGCATTGAAAGGAAAAAATAAAAAGATTCTTTTAATGATTTTGAGTGTAGCAAAATAGCACTTAAATGAATTTGGCTCTGGACCAGATAATCATCTTTTGCTGATTTTAAAACACTGGCCACAGAAGTGATTACAGCATAAGAATACAAAAGAGGCTTTGTTTATACTTTTATGATTTCAGTCATAAAAATAAATATGTCTTATTAGAAAGGAAAAAACTTACTTGGTTTGCTTTGTATGCCGGGAGGCATTAAGTATTTCCCTTTTCTAGGGGAAATGTGTCACTTGCGTTTAACTCGGATAAAACTAAATGAAGATAAAACTAATTCAGTTTTAGAATATAATTTTTTTTATTTGTTGAACAACTGTTGTTTTAAAATGGATAGCCTGCTGAGAAAGAAACAAAGCCACTTCAACAGAGCAGGAAATCAATAACCACAAGAAAGTCTAAAGAAAATTAATGCATACAGCGTGAGCAAGTGACATAGAAATTATTTTCTGGTGTAAGAATGGTAATAACAGAAGGCATATGGAGTGGATTAAAAGCATGATAGAAACATACATAGAAAAAAATGTGTTCTCCATTTCTATTTATAAATAATGACCTATGTGTTACAGTATTTAAACTTTGAAGGGTCTAGATAGTGGTTTTCTTCTTAATTTCCCCACCCCCTATTCCTAGGTAAATATTTATGCTTGCAAAATTTAGTAGGCTGGCAGTCATGGAAACGTATGTCTTTCATTTATCTCCAGGAAATCTGGTTACAAACACTGTTTTACTTGAATTCTTTTAGTCTTTTTCAACTGCTTTAAAAAATAATTAAAATAAAAATCTTTACTAAGGAGCAGAGAATTGTGCACGTGGTGTATGATTGAAATTCTCTTGAACTTCATGGCAAGACTGTATTTGCCCATACTAGGAGCAGGACTGTACTTGCACAATCTGGTGCCATACAAAGCAACACACATCTTCTGTTTTCTGTCTTCTCCAAGCCGAGTTAAATGTTGATTGTTCAAAATGGGGGAAGCAGAAGTGGAAGCTAGAAAGTTAACACACACCACATACTTTTTGGGAGAGACAAACCTTTCAGTCTGAAGGGAGATCTTTTAAAGAAATCAACAGCAGTTATGACTTGTCTGATAAACTACTGTGTCTACTCTAGGAAATACTTTATTTCAGGAAATCCCTGGACTTGTGAATAACTCATGCCAATTCTCAGTGCCCTGAGCTGATTTGGGCTTTTTCTGTAGTTCACGTCTTCCAGTTCTTCTACTGTGTATGACAGAGTCTAGATGATATTAAAAAAAACCTCTTTACAAAATGACATTGTGTTTTCCTGTCAGTGGCACCCCAGTTGTAACCGTGTTGAGAAAGGTTTGTGGGTATAGCTGCCAATAGAAAAGCTGAAAGCTTTTGGTCAGAAAAGTGCTTCTTCAAGTCAGATATTGAAAAACAACAACAACAAAAAAAGGTAGTATTTTGAAGCTAACTATGAGTTGAAAGTAATTATTCTCATTTGGATTAGATATGTATCTGTTAGACCACCTGGAAGGCAAGGGGTAAACCTTCCTGATGGAACAGAGGGAGTATTACCAAGAAGGGGAAGAGTGATGCTGTAATCGCTTATGGGAGGCAGAGACCTGCTGCTCACAGACTGCAACAGGGAGAGCTCAGGGAGGAATTAGATATCATGAAACCGGTGCCTTTATTGAAGCCATGTTTTTGGTAGCCAGCTGAGTTACAGATTCTAGTTGAAACATATTCCTTCTCATACAATCAACTCTGATGTGAGCCCAGTTCAGAATCGGGGTGCAGCTGAGTTTCAATCGTTTGCTGTTACAAAGACCTTTAGTCAGGTAAGGTTTGTGTGTCTCTGTATAGGCAAATATGGCAAGTTTCTAGCATTAGCACTGGGGTTTTCCTAATGTAATTGATATTACTACTCTAGTTTTATACTGAGGTAGCAGAGGGAAAAATTGAATTGTTAATCTCTTCTGTATCAAGATATTCCTCTCCTGCCTCTTCTCCAGCTCCCTTTAGTGACCCGTGAAGCTGTTCAAAGTAGTGACAGTCCTGATGTGATGCCCCAAGAAAATTCTTGCCTTTTTTGAGACCTATGTGGCAGTATTGAGATAAATGGTACAAATGGGCCAAGGTTTCACCTCAGGTGCAAATTAAGTTTTCTAGCATATCGTTTTGATCAGGGTTTGGGCAGATTCAAAATCACCTTGGAGGACAAGATCCTTGATCTCTTTTGAGGAGGTTTTGGATTCGAGAACTATTTGTTAGGCTTTAAGGTTTGTTCTTAAGCCTGCTACCAAAGTCAGAATCTCTGAGGTCACGAGACTTACAGAGGTGATACCTACCCACAACAATCACAGTCTTTCTTGAATACCCTGCTACTCCTTACAAAAGCTGCCCTTTTATTCCATCTTAAGTCATTTACTCCTTCATAATAATATTACTAACTTTTCTGGAAAGTTGGTAACTTTTTCTGGAAAAAATAATTACAGGTACTTTGCTTAATTCAACTACATATATATTTTTTTTTTTTAAAATGAATACAATTATTTAAAGTTTTTTTTTTTTTTTATTGTTTGTGTTGCATGTTTGAATATCCCTAGTACAAGCAGAGACAATACTGTGTACCTTGGTGATAGTTTTAAAGTCAGTTCTTAGGAGAAATGAATATTTATTGGATAAGCTGCAGAATTTACTGTTTAGCATTTATCTTCAAATGAAAATTTTGGTTTTCTAGAAGAAAGCTTTTGAAAAAAGAAATCAAGAATTAGTGCACAAGGTTGGTTTGTTTCCTTTTGTATATTAATAGTTAAAATTACGGCATTCTAATGTTTTGGCACTACGTCTATATCCTTTGCTTATTAGCTGAAGACTTTGCTATGTCCAGCAGCACAGTCCTTCATGTGCCACTTGCTGTGGGTCAGGATCAGGACAGGGAGGGCTGGTTTCCACAGAGGTGCTGTCACTTTGGCTGTGGAGCCCTTGAGGAGCCAGCCAGAATCAGCCAGAACCAGCCATGTCCAGCACTGGGCAGCACCAGCCTTGCCTCAGTGGCCCCTGCAGCCCCCTGCTACCAAAACCTGGGCATGTAAGTTGAATACAAAGGCCTCAAAAGTGTTACCTTTTGATTTACTGTCAAAAGTACTAAGATGTTACTTGTTCAGTCTGTAACTCCACGCATGTGGGGAAAATCTGTTGAGTGTGCTCTTTAAAGTAGGGGGAAAAGGCAAGAAAATAATCTGTGGATCAAAAAAGAAACTTGACAATACAAGCACTGAAGGTTAATGATTTTTAAAAATTTATTTACTTATCTTTAAATAGTAGGAAAAAATCATTGCAGGATTGATTATTGGAAAAAACTTAAGAATGCAGTGCATAATCTATCACTTAAGGGCTTTAAAATGAAAACTAGATGGCCCTCCTAAAGCTGTGCTCTCCTTCATCTAGAAAGTGTGAGCCAAAATCTGGATTATATGCTGAGGGAGGAATGGGGTTTTTTTAGGTCACAGGAAAGGTATCCTTATAAGTCTCTAAAACCAGATCGTGGCTAGGATTTAGCTAGAAGATCAGAGTCTGGATCAGAGTGGTGTTGATCCGTGATGCCACAGAGCTATCTACCAAAATGTTGTCTGAAGACACATCAAGGAGCAAGGGGAAGGGGTATCCAGGCCCTGAGAACATCTCCATGAGGTCTTACTGTCATAGGGATTGCTCTTCCAATGTGTGCAGGTACTTGCTGTATTTGGGTGTTACCCCTTGCAGTCCTCGCTAGACACTTTTATTTCCAGGTGCTCTGTATAGTTTAACCTCAGACTGAAGGAATGGCATTTAGTGTCCTCAGACACCGGAAGAACATCAGTCTCCAGTGTGGGATCAGTTCTGGGGTCACCCTGGTCAGTGATTTTTCCCTCATGCCGTGGGAGTTTTACTGACAGATAGGGCTAGGATAGGCAAGGCTGTTTAAATGGGCTCAGTTTACACTGCTGTTCATGTTAGGATCTTATGATAACAGGAAGATTTGAAAGATAAATTTATTGTGAATTTTGAAAATTTTGCTTCTGCCCTTGTTATATTTTCATGGTCCCAAAGGTTTATGTTTTGTTTTTTAAAAGTCCTTTTTCTTACGTACATTTGCAGTAGAAGTGATAACCCTGTCCGCCTCTGTAGCTAGCAAATAAATACTAAGAGTCACAAAATCTGGAAAGGAAACAGTGAAACAGTGTAGCTAATTCCTTATACTGCCTGTTCAATTTAATACTGTTCCAAGACATCAGCTAACTAAAGGGTATTTTTTGTGTTGTGAAGGTTAACCCTCAAATGTTTACTTCTGGATACAATCACTGAATCATAGAGGTTCCTTTTGATTGCCAAGAACAATTCTTCCTTTCAGCATGAACATAGGTGCAAAGGGTGATACAGAGGACTGTTTCTATGTTCCTTCATTTATTATTCTTTGAAAGATTAATTTCTGTTTTCTGACTTTGAAGAGTCTTTTCAAAATTGTGAAAACACTGAAACTGGTAATGCAGAGATTAAAAACAGTTAAAGCAAGAGCAGTTTCCCACTGCGTTCAAGTTGAATTGCTGTGAAAAGACGGTACCACTGGACTACAATATACCACTGTTAAGGAATTAGCTGTCATTTCATGTGGCTTATGTGATACTTGGTGCTGTAAATACGTCAAGTGCTTGATATTAGATTTCTTTCTATAGATAATAGGCTTAAACAGTCACATTTTTTACAAGTTTCATTGAATTGAATCTTACTGAGATACAGCTCAGTGGAAAACAGCAGTATTTCAAAAACGTTTCTTTGTAATAATGTTCTCCTAAATTGGCATTGAATTCAGATAAAGGTCAAAAGCAAAACTTGTAACGACCTAATATCATTCAGACACATATGACATGTCATGAGTATTTATAATAGGTGGTGATTCCCTGCTTGGAAAGCATCCATGCAAATATTTGTAGAAGTATGTATGTGGAAACTATAATATAGTGCTTTAAAAAGTTGGTGCTAAATTAACTCAGATGAAAGCAGATTTATAGCTCTTCAGTGTAATGGCATGTCTTTGCACTGCTCTGGACTGTGTGCTGCAATATATACGTTGTTCACCTACATTAACGAAAATGAGTTTCCTCCTGCCTTTTCTCATTCGATTTTCAGTTCAATACTATTTTTTGTCTTTGGGGCAAATCCTGAAGATTTTATACAGATCATTTTCTTCCTCAAATATTTTCTTTATAGGTGAGATTGAGACTGTTTATTGTCACTGTGAGGTTCTTTTCCCAAGAGACAGTCCATGATTCAGTCTTGGTTTTGGGACCTGTGTCTTCAGGGAGTGATGGCTGGGCTGAGTGATATCCTCCAGCTCAGGGCAGAGCCCGCTGACAGTCCAGAAATTGAGCTGTCAGTCTGGGAAGGAAGCCCATCAGGCTCTGAACAGACATGCAGTGAATAGCAGCAGGTAACGGAGACCTCTGTGGTCCTGTGCGATTGTCCATATGCTGGATTTGAGGTTTACTGAAAGAGACTAACTGCCACTTTCTATGGCTCTTTGAGGATGGTGAGCCATTAAGTGCTTACCCATGTAAAATCTTTATTCTGTGTCTGCCAACATCAGCTGGGGGCTCTTTGGAGTGGAGCTGTGTTTGTTCCCATGCTGACCCCAGCTGACATCATGGCTGAGCTTCTGCATACAGGTGAAATAATCCTAAAAGCCTTATAAGTGGCATTCTTCTACATACTGAGTAGTCAGATATTTTAAGAAAGTAAAAATCAGCCAGAATGCAAATTGCATAATAATATTGCCTATAATCTCTAATGATTCACAGCTTTCACTGAATTCAAAATCCAAAGGGAACTATCTGAGTATCTGAGCTGAGGTTTGGAAGGCTCGTTATATACTTGGCAGTACCTGTGTCATTTTCACATTTGGTTTAGCTGGACATTTTCTGTGAGCATTGTTTTGACAACAAATCCATGATTTAAATCTGTGGTTCTGGGTATGTAGTTAGTGGCATGATTCCAGCTCCGACAGGCCCCCTCCTGCTAGGTTTAATCTAGGTAGAGTGGTTAACAATAGTGGTAAAGACACAGCAGCAGGAACTTTGTCCCACTGGGTATGATCTCAAGTTCCTAAACGAACTGTATTTTATCCGTGCTACTGCATCTTCACTGCTACAGTTACTAATTTAATGTAGTTATATTAAATTAGTGTGTGTATATGTACATGTGCTGTAGTCATGCTTTCAATTTCATTACTGACATAGCCTTCAATTGAGCTGGTGCAATGTGTTACATAGGCCTTTCATCTTGTCTACAGCTGTGAATCACCACAATTCAGAAATTTGGTGATTTATTCTCCTTTTTTCCTGTGACAAGTGTAATTTGACAGGAAAAAATTAACAGCAGGAAAGTTGAGGCACTTTTGTATCAGCAGGCACAGTTGTAAGTAATTCACAGTGATTTAAAGTTTTAAATCTCAATGAATTAAAAATCCTTTTTTTTTTTTTTTGTTTGAAACTTATTTTGAAATGCCTGACTTCAGAAATAAGCAGTTAAAATTTCTTGAGTAAGAACCAGTCACTTCTTCTCTGTTGCAACTAGACTATAGTAACATTTGATTACTATGAATTCAGGTAATTTTTCTGACTGTAGACCCAAACTGAAGTTTTAAATAAATAACTTAATCATCAAATAACCACAAGGTCCTGTAGACCTTGGTGGGGATAAATCTATAAGATGTGTCTATGAATGGAATAGTCTTACAAAGAATATTATCTGGTATTGACTCACAGTCTTAGGTTTTTAAGATAGTACTTTAGCAGGTCTTTTTAATGTATCTGTTTCAGAAATTTATAGAAAGCTCATTTAAATTACATGTTATCATTTTGCACAGCTAAAAGTAAGTAGTCCTGAATTTGGGATCTTTTTTGAAGTGAGGTAGACTGCATTGAGATGTAGTGACACAATGCTGCTTTGCAAAGAATAAATTCTGCTATAAATTAGATAAATTTATACTTCTCTATACTGCTTCAATATTTTTCCAGATAGCTTTATTGAAGATGTTTTAATGAATCAGGCTCCCATTTATTTTTTCCAGCAGAAGTCTTTTCTTGAATTCTGTTGTAGTATTTGAAGACCTCTTTAGGTAGTAGGCAGGGAAATACAACCCTATTTCATACTGTAGGTAGACTACGAGCCACAGATAACTCCTAGTGATAACTGTCAATCAAAATTAGTGCAGGAGACTTCTACTTCTGCACTTCTTGTAATTCTTAGTGCCTGTTCGTATTTATCTTTTTTTGAGAAGCTTCTTAATTTACTTATCAACTAATTAGAGAATCTCAGCTTTCAGATGTGAAACTTCAGAGGAAAAAACTCTTAACACTACTCTCTTCAGTCTCTTCTAGCTCTTTCTAGAGAAGAAAACTTGGAAGTGTGATTTTTTAGAACTTAAATATGACAAAATTAAATGTCAAATAAAAATGTGCAAAATGGAACTTAGAAAACATTAGAATTTTATTTATTCTCAAGATTTCAGGGTCATAATTTGTGAACATTTGGGGTTAGAAGTACTGTAACTAGGTCAAGTAAATGAAGTATAAAATAGCTTCACAGTTATACTTTCTGTCAGGTGAGTAGTCAACCCTTAAATTGTCTGTTCCATCACCTCTCTTTCTTTGACAAGTAAAAAATTTAATGAATCTTTATCGAGAAGATGTCAACATTGTATTAAGAATTGGAGATATATTTGGACTCAGTTGTGGAAAATGTGGAAACTAAGAATTTGCTGTTGGCTAAGAAAGGGAGACCAAAGTGCAGAGCATTGTATCTCCTCTCCCTGAGCAGGTGGCTTTGTCTGGCTCGCCAGGGGAGCCAGTGCTCCCAGGACATACCAGGCAGCTGGCCTCTAGAAAATAAATACACAGGTGGGATTTAGAGAGTGTTAGAACAGGGACTTTCTCTGCAACCTAGAAGAGCTTCAGGTGGCCACTTGAGGAACGTGCAGGATAAAGGGACTTGGCTTGCTTGGCTTCCTTGCTTGTTTTCCAGGCAAACCAATTTGCTTCTGTTGGGTGTCTCACTGTCACAACATCTATATATCTGCCAAGAGTAATACTACTGGCCAGGTTGTCTGTCAGTCCTGTGCAATTTGTAGACTGTTAAATATGTAGAAGAGCAGCACCTTTTTTAACAAAGTGTCACATGACTATCTTTTAAGCAAACTAGAAAAATATGTTCCAAATGAAAATGCATGTTTAGAAACAAACTGAAAAGCCATGATGAGAAGATGGTTATCAATAGTTGAGATCAACCTGGAAGCATATCTTGAGTATGGAGGCTGCATTCAGTTTGGTTCAGGGACTTCAATAAATTCTTGGTTAATAAAAAAAAAAAAAAAAGAAAAATGTATGAAACTTAAAGACAGTACCAAGGTGGTAAGGGTTTCACACACACTGGAGAATGGCATTAGGGTGCAAAATGATCTTGGCAAAATGGAAAGCTTGTCTTGAGTAGGATTCAGTTTGACTAGGATATACGTGATGTAAGAAAAAAAAAAAAGTGGGTCAAGTTACTTTTACCTGTAATCTGGGGATAAAGTATGTACCTTTGCTATTTGTAGCACAAGCTCAGGGAGTTTAAAGATCATTAATATAAACACTGAGTGTATAAATTCCATCTGTATGTATGAAAAACTCACTGAGGCAAAATATGATGATTTCATACAAGAAATGTCTATAAAGCAGGAGAATACAAATGTTTTCTATGTCTGCTGAGGAGATGGCAGAAAAAGGGGCTGCTCTTCTTGTTTAAATTACGGAGAACTATGTTAGATGCCAGTCCCCATTCCTCCACAAACCTTTCCTGATAGGAAGGCTTGCCAAAGCATTGGTATGGATTTGTCAAGGGATATTGTGAAATCTCCAGCACGGAGTGTTTTCTGGGGCAGACTAACACTTCTCAGGAATGATTTGAGCGTACTTGATCCTGCCTTGGGGCAGATGTGGAGAGACCAGGTGACCTTCTGGGGCCTATTTCAATTTTATGAATCTGTGAGTGAACCCAGCAACGCTGACACCCCAAAGCTCTTGAATTTTGCTGTTGCCTCATACTCTGAAGAGTTTGGCTGATGACTTCTCTCATAAACATTGCTTTAAAGCATTGGGATAACTGTGGAACTGGTGTATTTAGCAAAAAAACCCCAATATCCAGCTGGATGTGTGGTGGTCTACTTCATTTGTGTTATGTTGTATTCTCGGACATCCATATAAGGGACATGACTTAGGTTATTACTAAAGGTGATTATGGCAATAAGTCCAGAAGTCTAAGACTTAAGGAGGATTTTAAAAGCTACTACTGGTGCTGTGCTAATGACGTCTACTGCACTATCTGCCTGTCCTGCCAGCCCCTGGGACAGCAGTAGGCAGGGTTGCTCAGAGACCACCTTTCCTCATCCTGTCAGCCACACCATTCCGGGGGATGGAAGTTAAAGGAGGCAGCAGAAAGTATTTGGCAGGTGGCCCTCTCAGCTCATGTGCTAAGTCATCTAAAAGTTGGAGCCGCTCTCAGTGAGGTGGGCAGCTCGCAAAAAATGTAGATATGAAACCAGCACCAGAGGAATTTGGCAGGAGGTATAGGATTAGAGGGAAGCAATTATAGGTAGCTAGGGTCTGAAAGGCAGAAGTAATGTGATGGATGGGTTAAGAGCAAAAAATGAGAAGTATTCAGAAAGTTGGACAATGGTTAAACATGGTAGAAAGGGATTGGAGGAAGTGGACTGGATGGAAACAGGATTCGTGTGAAAATTGAGGAAAAGATTAGGTAGAGGGTGGGTAATGGTGTGGCTGAGAGGCCTTCATCCCCTAAGGACCAAAACTCACTGCAGTATGTACTGGAGAGTAACTGTATGGGGACCTTGGTTACAGACTTGGTGGATCACAGTTCTGACTCCTCCATGTCACTATTGACGAAAGGGAGGTCACAGGTGCTAATAATGCTCCTGACCTGGAAGAAAGATGCTTCTCCAGGCCAGGAGTGCTTGGGGAGATGCAGCTGTGAGGCAGTCCATTTTACCAACGTGGAGTTTGTCGTCAGACCCAATTTAGATGTCTGTGCATGAGAAACCATCTCTGAGCTGTGAGCTCGGACGCCTGGATACTGTACATTAAGAGGGAAAGAGTGGCCTTACAGTATGGGAGTCAGCCAACACAGTTGTTTGTTCGCTGTCGCTGCTGCATATGCGACTTGTGCTGACTGGGATTTTTCTGAAACAACCATTCACGTTCTCAATGAGGGAAGTTATGTCATTCAGATCTATATTGGACTTTTACTAATCAATGATAACGTGCTACTTTCCATTCTTAATGGTAAAGTTAATAAGGGATATATAGTCTTGGCTCTGAACAATTCAGTGGTATTAAGCAGTCTTATTTTTCCTAACAGTAGCACCAATTCATAGTGACAGGAAAAAAAGTTGAGATTTGCGATGCTTTAGGAAGAGACTTGCAGTAATGTTTTCGATGAGGCTGATGTTGAGGACCTGCTTCACTAAGAAACCCTGGAGGGAGGGTTGAGTGGGAAGGGTTTGTTCTGGAGTGTCAGAGCTTTTCTCCACAATTTCCATCTGTCTGCTGTAGTGAGAAGGGAGTGCACTGAGCCCATGGAAGACAAGCTGTGCTTTTCCTCCTGCCGGTGTGGGCACTGTTTTATGAAGAGTTGCCATAGGGACCAGGTTCTAGTTATCAGCTCAAACAACTTCATGTATGATTAATGTTAATTGCCCATTTTGCATGGATGACTTTTTTCCTCCTGCTGAATTGGCTCTTGTTGCCTTTGATGTGGCTGGTGATCCAATGTCCTGCAATGGTTAGACAAGTGATCAGTTTGCCAGCACTGAGAGGAGACAGAATCAGGTTGCTGCAAGGTCAGAGTTTGCTTCTCTTCTTAAACACTGAAAGGTCAAGTAGAGTTTAACTACCATTGGCATCTTTGAAATGTGTAATAAATGCCAAAGCAAGGAGATTATATTATATCCATGCTACAACTAAAAATCTTAGGGTAATTAAAGGAAATAATTTTAACTCAAATTATCAAGATGTTATGTTTATTGGTAAAGGCTTCAAAGAGCATGTTTCACAGTCACTAAGATATTTCATGATCCTTGAGGAGAGCAAAATTTTAATTTGTGGTTCCAGTTTCAGGAAAAGAACTTTGATTTTTTTTTTTATTTTTTGGTTGGGAGGTTTTTTGTTTTACTTCTGAGTACTTACACCAGTTACTGCCTCTGTTATCAGAGCAATTTACGTAGCATGTCATACAGTACTTCTGTATTTCTGCTCTAAGTCTAATAAAATATGTTGCTATTGAAGAAATCTGTAATAGATACCAGAGCTTCCTAAATCACAAGTCCAGCATATTTTTATACCAAATGGCTCAAGCCTCGTGGAATCAATAATTAATTTATTAACTGGATATCTTTTGAAAAAACAAAATCAGCAGTCCTTGCTGGACCGTCTACTGCCAATTCATAAATAGTTGATGACAAAAATGAAAAGTGTAGAAGTAAAATTCAAATCTTAACGATCAAAGTATCGGGTACCTCATCTATCACAACTTGGAATAAATATATCACAGAATGTGTCATATCTCATTGACACTGCAAGACATAATGCTTTCCCTTGTTATCTAGCTAACTGCCAAGTCTACAAAGTTTATAGGCTGCTAAGATAATGCGCTGGTGGTAATCCACTTCAGTTGCAGAAATATGAAGTACTGTTGAAATATATTTCTGCTTGGTTTATTCTTTGCTCTCAAGAGGATAGGTTGCTATTTCAGTTCCTTTAAAGAAGCCCAGAGAATGAAAGGCAAAACATCAGGATAAATTATGCTAAATGGTGGACTAGACCCCAGAGGAAATCATGCTTCTGTGGTACAGTATTCTTCCATTTATCTTACAAATGTTATATCTAATGTTAATTTTGTAAATGGAAAGCGTTCAAAGATTCATCTGATCCTTTTAATAATAGTTTTAGTGTTATAGTGTTATTTGTCAAACTCATAACTTACTTTTCTAGTTTTAACAGACCATTCATACAGAAAATATTTTTGGCTACTAATACATAACATTTTATTTCACAAAACACAAATAACCTAGTAATTAAACTCCAAAACTTAACAAATAATTGCCAGCAAGCAATTACCATTCAATTAAAGAGTAATTACATGGTTATTTGTGCCCTGTAAAATAAAGCATTACTGAAATCAGTAACGCAATCAATATTTTAGCAGAAACAGGATGCTGCAGTGATGGACCTTTCAACCTGTGCTGATTAAATTGTCATCCAAATAACAGTTTCCTAGTTAAATCACCACATGTTTATTTGTCTTGATTAATATGCAAATTCACTTCTGATTCTAGTAAGTCTCCTATATTTAAAAGCACAAAAGTAGAGTGCTATCATACATCAACAGTGATGTGTTGTATGTTTCCACTGATTAATTACATTTTACAAAGTTGATGAATTTGTGGATTTTATGCAATACCGTTGTCTGTGATGAGCATAAAATAGAATTATAAAAAATGAAGCTGATCAGTAATTTTTTAAAAATCACCAAAATTGCCTTATTCTATGTTTTGATTCAAATGAAAAATCCGTGGGTTGTCTAAGGAATATATAAAACTTTGAGACGAAAAATAATAAAATTAGCTCTCAACAGGAGTGGGAAATAAAGGAAAAAAAGACATTAATGAATGATTTCTCAACATTTCACTATATAAGTTTTAACTGTCAAATATACTGCGTCAAATGCAATTTAGTCTCTGACAAATTTAATTCCAAACAAAATACAAAACTGAACAACATTCAGATTAGTTAATTTTTCTCTTTCAGTTAGGGATTTTTGCAGGGGTGGTGTGGAGAGGGTGACAAGAATGACTGTATAACCATAGTGTTAAATGCAGGTAAAAATCCAAAACCTGCAATCATCTTCACTTCCAAGTAATTGATGACCCAAGGGCTTTTTGCTTTCTGTTTTTAGAGATACTAATAGACTTTTAATCACTATAGACTTTGAGCTGGCCAATTTATTTGCATTTATTTAGTAAAAAGAGTAAGATCGCTAAATCTATTAATGAGAAATTATGTTGTACTTCTCTTAGTCTTCATGGTCTTCACTTGTTTTTAAGAGATATTTATAAACTAGTGGCTTCTACCTGAAATAGCATCTAATTTAGAATTGAGTCATTTTCCATCCACAAAGACCTATTAATGGCAAACATAACAGTTATGTAGATTAGAATCTCAAAGAAACATTTAAATTTGTTTGAAGCTGATTGTTTCTGGTTATGCTTCCTTTGTTATCAATGAGGAAAAGATTTTCTACACTTCTTGAACAAGAGCAGGGTGACAAAAGATTAGGAGAAATATTAAATATAGTTAATATTTTCATGCTAATAATATTAGCATTTATATGCTAATACTGGCATAATTACAAAGGATATCTTACTGTCCCCAAAGATAATTTCACGTGCCTTACGATTTCTGTTCTGTTTCTGTATTAGCAAATTAGAATTGTGAAGGCTAAATAGGTTTTAAATAGTAAATGTGAAATTTGTGAAAATTCTAGACTTCATAAAATGATAGGAATCACACTAGGTACTAAGAGTGTTGAGATAGACCAGTGAGATTTCATTGCTTGGTGGTGCCAGCCCCAGCTCTGCCAGTGGCATATTCGCAACAAAGTAAATCCCATAAAAATTTTGAAATCTACTACTGTTGTTGTTTCCTTTGGGTATATTATTAAAAAATAAGATTTAGAGCCAACATTTGTGTCCTGTCTCTATAAAATTTCTGATTTCATGCTTAAACAAGAATGACAGAAAATTTGTTTTTAACCAAAAAGGACTGGAAGTGTTTTGGTTCAGGTATGCTACCAAGGTGCTTTCTGTGAGTTCCAGGGTCCTCCCAAGCAAAAGATCTTGCTTCGTGCTGGGTGATGTGTTCTCTGGTCATCTCCAGGCCATCTAGCTGGAAGTGCAAGGTGTCTGCTGCAGACTCAGCAGTAGTGTATTGCAGTGCTGGGTGGCTTTTTGCTTACTTCCCTTGGTTCAGAACCAGACACGCAGCATTAAAGGTGTTCACATGTAAACTCAAGAACACAGTGTTAAAGACCCAAACGGTTCTTTTGCAGGTGTTGTATGAGTGACAGTCAGCTGTAAGTAGTGTCCAGCCTTGAGTTTTTAATTTAAAAGCTAACATTAAGTGAGAGATAAAGGACTTGATTTTACTTGAACAGAATCAGCTGGGAACAATTCTATTTGAATTATTATGGCTACAGCTGTATAAGTAAGACCAGAATCTGGCTTCTGGTAGTTACTGCTTTATAGTATATTCGCTAAAAGGACAGGAGTAGGTTAGAAGTATGGGGGTTTTTTCCCTTTTTTTTTTTTTTTTTTATTGACTATCACACACCCCCTTCCCCAAAAGGACCACAATCCCAAAGACACCAAAACCCAGAGAAAACAGTGCTGTTATTTCCCAGTTGTGCTTGCCTTAATGTATAAGTAGGCAAGATATAAATGCAGCCAGCAGAACTCTGAAACTAAGCTGAGTAAATTTTGTATGAACTTCTCTTTCATGATCTCCTAAAACTTTTTTTTTTAAACCCTGAGCATTCTGTACAGTGAATAACCACAGACTGGAGAATTTCACTTCTGCTTGTAGTTTATGACAGAATGATACGGAGTTGGAAGGGATCTCTGGAAATCATCTAGTCTAATCCCGCTGCCAAAGCAGGTCCTCCTAGAGCAGGTTGCACAGGAACTTGTCCATGTTTAGATGGAACTTCTTATGTAAAAGTTTGTTCCCATTTCTTCTTGTCTTCTCACTGGGCACCACTGAAAAAAGCCTGGCCCCTTCCTCTTGACACCCACCCTTTAGATATTGGTGAGATCCCTGCTCAGTCTTCCCTTCTTCAGACTAAAAAGACCCAAGTCCCTCAGCCTTGCTTTGTAAGAGAGATGCTCCAGGCCCCTAATCATCTTTGTGGTCCTCTGCTGTACCCTCTCCAGCAGTTTCCTGTTCTTCTTATACTGGTGAGCCCCCAACTGGACACAGTACTCTAGATGCAGCCTCACCAGAGTAGAGTAGTAGGGGATGATGACCTCCTTTGAGGTCACACTCTTCCCGATGCACCCTAGGATGCCATTGGCCTTCTTGGCCACAAGGGCACATTACTGGCTCATGGTCATCCTGTTGTCCAGCAGGACTCCCAGGTCTTTTTCCTCAGAGCTGCTCTCCAGCAGGTCAGTCTCCAGCCTGTCCTGGTGCAGGGGGTTATTCCTCCCCGGGTGCAGCACCCTATACTTCCCCTTATTGAATTTCATCAGTTTCGTCTCTGCCCAACTTTCCAGCCTGTCCAGGTCTCGTGCAGCCTTCTGGTGTGTCAGCCACCCCTCCCAGCTTTGTATCATCAGCAAACTTCCATCCCTTCATCCAGGTCATTGATGAAAATATTGAAGAGGACTGGACCCAGTACTGACCCCTGTGGGACCCCCACTTGTTACAGATCTCCAAGTAGATTCTGTGCCGCTGTGCTGAGAAACACCTTAACATCTGGTGAACTTGCGGGCTACATGTTGCCTACCCAGCGTCACCACAGTCATTGAGAGAAAATGTTCCATGTGCAAAAACTCCATACCCAGCAGTGAAAATCCATTGTTTCCCACTTCTTCTTCTGAAAACCCAAATAATGAATAAAACATCTCTTCATAAAATCTTTTAAAACTGTTTAATTTCTAAAATGTTTTTCTTAGATTAATATCAACATATGGAGTTTTATGCAAAAGATTTGTTAGTCTTTCAGCTTGAGAAAAGAATGTTTTGTAGTTTTGTTGATTGAGCTCTTCTGCTGGAGAAAGCTGCTAATTTTAGCTGCTTGGTAATTTTTTGCAGAGACAGTAATTGCCAACTAAGCACTTACACATGCATGTGTATCAGCACAGGCTTCTGTAAATCAAAAGAGCAATGATTCTTCCTTTGCTTAAAACCTGCACAAACCATCCTGTTACTGTCGTTAGACAATATTCTTGTGCAGCAGATGATTTCAGCAGGTGATTTTAGTAGAGAATGCATGTGTTCATCTAACTTCCTGAGAAACTAAAATACTCTTATTTTAGGTTTACTTTGTGGTAGCCTAGTGAGTCTGCGCTCTTGCAGTAGGCTTTACTATGTAGCCATCATAGTATGATAAACAACTTAAAGCATAAAAAAGAAAAATGGAAAAAGTACTGAATAAAATGAAATACAAAATGGACAAACCTGAAGCTAAAAATGGGGGAATAGTTTTATAGAGATAAAATAATAAACCAAAAAAAATGATTTTGTGCTACTTTGATGTACACTAAAACAAAATAACACGAGCACACTGTGAAAAATGAACAGGTTAATGGTACCTCTGTGTAGTGTTGCTGGAAGCTGTCTTCATTTAAACACAGGGTTTGCCTTACATTGATGGAGGGTTTTGCCACTGTAAGTTGATAGAGTGAAGTTTAACTTAAATTTCTTTGTGAACTAGAAGTCATTTTGGAAATGCTTTCTATTCAAACCTCATTCATTGTTGTAGCTTAGTTATTTTATACAATGTTTCACCTCATTTCGTCAAAAGCACTATTATTCAACAGAGCAAAATTTATTTTGACCAGAGAAAAGCGGCAATACTTTCCCAAACGCAAGGAGGTTGAATTTTTAGTAGCTGGCTTGGGGAGGAGTTGATTCAAGTGGTTCTCGGTCTTAAATCTCTGTATTATGATGGCAACTGTGTAATATGATTTAATGTATACATAGTGATGTCAGGGGTCAATGTGGTAGTTGAAAACGATAATTAAATGTAACATGTCTGTAAACAGACAGTTCACATTTTGGATTAAAAACTACAGTCAAAATTCCTAAGGTGGTCGAGGGACAGTGAGATTTTTGACAGGTTGGGTTAAAATTCTTGGTTTAACCAATCTGTAATAATTAGAACACCAATCAATCCATAAAGATTAGTCAGTTTTGGAAAAGCACAGTGTTAATATTTCTACATCCTCAAAAGCAGGCAATTTTCTGCTACGATTCAGAAGGCAAGGCTTAAGAATATGTTGCGTTCAAGGTTTCGAATTCTCATCTTTAGGCAGCACAGCTTTTAGTTTTCTGTAGTGCAGGTGTGTGGCATAGACTTTGGAGCAGTTACTGCTGAGACCCCTCTCCACTAACCTCCTGTAAGGTCATGGAAGCCCTGGATAATGGAAAAGCTTGATTACTGTATGGGTAGTAGAGCTACATGTAGATGTGCCTTCTGCAAAGCAGACTGGTCAGGGAGGCTGAGATGCCTGGTGAGCCCTGAGCTGGTTCATAGAGGTGACTGGAAGCAGCATGGCTGTATTTATCCAGCTCTGGGGCTGAGCTAATCAGTTCTGATGCACCCAGTCTGAATAGCTCTGCAGTCCCAATAGTTGTTGCATCATTAATCCACAACCCCTATAAACCATGGCTTGTGAACTGAATAATGCATCCAGTTGCATTTTCAAGACTTGACATGTGAATTACACATACATGTGAATTTCTTGAGCTCTACTTTACAGACAATAATATTAAGAAAATAGTATTAAGCAAATAATATTAATTTGCAAAGTAGTGGTATGATAGGATTAGAAATATGGGTGGTTTTTGGGTCTTGTGCAAATTAAAAAAAGCCTTTTCATTTTCTAGCTATTTATGTAACTTTAAACTCACGATTGTTAACTATAGATGCTTTTTGGCAGCTTGTTGCTACTTCATTTGAAACTTACACAACTCTTGAATGTTTAATCAATTAATTTTTCTTTATTCCTAGGCAAGAATTCTAATATATTTTTGTGTATCACAGGTGGTTCCTGTATTTTATACAAATCAATACCATGTGTAGTAAGCAAGTATTTAAAAAAGAAACTACATTTTCATTTATCCTCTTATTTCATCAGCTCTCGACCGGGAAGACCCCCCAAACGTTCGCTAGGAGTTGCGATACAAGAAAATGCACGTCTCCTGCCCCATGGAGTTCCAGGCCTCTTATCACCAGGACTTATCTCTCCGACAGGTAATAAAAACCATCAGATGATCAGCCTCATCTCTTCATACTGCACAGCAGTTAAAATAAACTAATATTGATCTAACTGCCTCGTCCTTCAGGGCTTTTTCAGGCTTTACCAGAGGTTACATTATTGGATTTTTTGAGTGTTCATGAAAACTCTGTTTTGTTGCTGCAGTGGCTGGAATCTAATGGATTTGTAATTTAGTTCTTTATTAATTGTAATTTCCTTACAGGAAATTCCATTAAATGTGTTATTTCAGTAGAAAAAAAAAACACCCAAAAAACTGAGAAAATGAACTATTGTCTCAGAGCCCTGTAGCATGCATTTCTTCCTTTCAAATACATGTGTATTTTAGTTCTCACGGGATATGAACAGCGTGGCTAATGTGTATTGTATCGTAACATCATTAATGTGTGCTGGGAAGACAGAGAAATGCTTGTAGGATTATAGAAGAAACACTTGTTTCCTCTTATGCACTTCCATATGCATATAAGCCCACATTGCCACAGTGGGTTGTAATTCAATAATCTGCATTCAATCTCATAATATGAAAAAATTGGAATGAAAATATGTGAAATTATAAACAAACCCTACATAATTTTATGCATAGTATTTAATTTCCATTTATTAGTTTATTAATAGAGTTTAAATTAAATCTTGTGCTATTCTGATGAGTGTTCTCATTTTTTATTAAAGGTTAGTTTATTTTTATAATAAAGCTATAATAACAGACTGTACTCATAAAAGTAATTGTTTAAATATTCAACAGGCTTAGCAAGTTTAGGTTTACTGTCAAAATCTATTCTAAATCTATTGTATCCCTGTAATAACCAAACTTAGGGAAGTGTTGAGCAGAATATAAAGTTATAGAACATCTTGCAAGAAAAGCAGAATTAAAAAAAAAATTATTGATATGAGTGTAGTGACTTCTGTCTTCATCTTGCAGATACTCTGCATGTGGAACTTACTGAGCTGCAACTGGCTGCCTCAGCAGTTCTCAGTGTTCAGGGGAGTAATAAAGCTGAGGTCTTTTAATTTCTCCCAAAACTCCAAACGTCATGAGGACTTCACAGTGAACCAATAACCTTTATCACTGCGGTAGTGAGAATGAATATTCTTAAGCAATAGTCAAAGAAAACTTACCTCAAGTAGCTAATAAAGTATGAAAGCGTTTTGTTTAGAGCCAGGTGCCACAGTTGAGCTAGTGCAACTTCATGTACTGTTTGTGTATGTGGTAAGAATCAAGACCTGGGTTTTCAATCTTATTAGCAGTTTATAAATGAGGGGGTTTTTAGCAGCTCTGTCGTGTTCCCAGGTCAGGAATTTAATGGATTTTGTGGTGTTTATGTTATTACCAATAGACAGGAAAGCAGAAGAGCCACCTTGCATTGATAAAGTCTTGTCAGAAATCCAAAATATTCCATATTGGTTTTCCACCCTGTATGTGCATGCAAATAGGACATCAAATTATGCAGACTGCTGTGTTGATTTAAATTAGGAAATATTTTAGGATACAGTGTGCTGAGTATGCACAATAAATTCCGTGTCTCTCAGATATTTTAAATATCACAGAGTTTAAGTAAAAAAAAAAAGCCAAAAAAAAATGATTAATTTCTAGATTGTTGTAAGTTGTTTGGAGTGTGAAGTGATGACTGGACTATGTCCCACTTTAACACATGGAGGGCTGCATGAGATAGGCCCCAGGGGTCTGTCTTTCAGCTGAGGCCTGGGGTGGCTGCCTTCATGACCTTGGGACCTCTGCGTGACCAAGTGCTAAAAGTCACAGACAATGTGCATCAAGCAGCTGAAAGGGAATTTCGCAAGCAGCTTGTAGGCGGGAGAAAATGCACATTTCCAGAGCATCCCAGCATCATGCCCTGGACAAGATGGGTCCTTGCAAATAAAGCAGCCCTGTCACCAACCCACAGCAGGGCAGCTTCATGCTGGCGGCCTCTGTAGTCTTGTCACTCAGGAATCAGAGCTCCTGAAGTTTTTAAGTTGTTTTATCTTGTTCATAAAGAAAGAACAGTGTAAAAGTTGGGGGAATTGCTCTATAAGAAAAGGTGCCAAAAGAGCCACTTGTAAACTCAATGGGGAGTTGGGCTGTTGTAAACTTGATGGAGCACCTGGGGTATGAAGTCTCCGTTATCTTTATTTATAACTATTTACACTTAGTGACTGCTTTGCTCTGGTTGCCTTCAACACTTTTGCAATTGTATTCTTTCCTTTTTGCTGAACTAAGAACAAAAAATTTTCTCACAGAAGAGAGATTTGTCTTCCAGACTTCGAAGTGCTGGATAATAGACTGGAATAGAAGTTGCAAGGATTTTAACATTTTGCCTACTGGCTAAGTTTTAATTCAGTTATTTATGTTCTCCCTTGTGTATAATTTAGTTGGTCCTGAAAGTTTTGGCCCTCGGAATTTGTACTGAAAACTGAATCTGTTTCCTATCCCTTGCTACCTCCTGCTCAGGGACCTGCCAGCCTGTTGAGACTTTCAACAGGGAGTACTGTCTGCTCCCATGCAGCGTTTCGAGTAGGACCAGGGCTGGGGCAGAGACTGAGGAGAGTGCTCAGCGTGGTAGGGCCAGATCCATCCCTTCCAGTAGAGCAGATACTAATACAGAGGCAAGAACAACTCTTTATATCTTGGTGACTTCTCTGGTTACCTGCTTCCTCTAACTGCAGAGTAATTGCTCAAAGCATTTCTTTTGAATGTCTGCTTGTCCACTCCTTGATAATCTCTATCTGATTTTGCCCATTGTTCCCACAGCACAGGCATGTAGATGGTCATGTTACACTGCTTACATTGTTCTTTATAAATAAAAAAATCAGTCTTCTTAAGTGGCTACCTCATTTTCTAATAAGCCCAATTTAGCATCTGAGTTTTTTTTTTTCTTCAGATAAGCTCATTTTAATAACACACTCCACATCAGCAAATGCAGCATGCTTTATCCATCCATTGCATTTTTCAGTTTTACCTCCTCATTAGTTTCTGTCAAGTTAAAGTGAAGGAGTTTCTGTCCAGGCTACTGTTGGTTGGATGGACAGGTCTCAAGAATTTGCTATTCTGGGTGCAGACCTCACAGATCTGTCTGTAGAGGGTATTACAGAGTGATGATTAGTAACTTCCTGCAGACTTGGGTGAGCCATCTGTGTTTCCACTCCTTGAAATGTGCTGTTATTTTCATCACCCATTTGGTTTGTGTCAGCTCAGTTTACATGGTCATTTTCACATAATAAACAGGTAGTTAAATTAGGAATACTGCATTTCCCAGTGCAGAGTGTAATTTTTTTACCTCTTGGCAAAGTAGACTGCCACTACTCTTATACATAAGTAGTTTGTGAAGGAGCTGTAAGTGAAGCCTTGACTTTTAAAAATATTTGCAGGTACCTTCCACCTTTGAGGAACGGGAAAATTGGAGAGTTACGATGAGACTAGGCTAGCGGGGTGGTTAAAGCTGTGAATGCGAAAGATGAGGTAGTGTGTCTGGGATGTGTGCCACTGGGAAGGGCTTGTGTAAAGAGCACAATAACTGTGCCCAAACAGCATCCTTCAAGAGCTGGTGTTTAAGTACTGTCCATTTCACGTTAACTTCATGCATGAAATGTGGAAACAGACATGGTGTCCTTGCCTGCTGTGAGGGCAAAGGAAAAATCCTGTACGTCAGGGAGGCATGGTCATCAAAGGCTCAGTTCTTCAAACAGTGCAGTGTGATGAAATGACATTAACAAAAAAAGGCTTTATCTCCTATTAATGTACAAGTCTGTCATCAGTATATTTTAACAAGACAGTTGGGACTTATTTATGGAATAAATTTTCAAGGAAGTTTTAGGGTCTGCAGCAGTAATTTGCTATGTGGAGGGAAGATGAAATACATTATATGATCTAAGCTAGTAGTTCAGAAAAGCGTTGATATGGAATGAAGCTAAAAGAGTAGTTGGATCTTTTGATAGTTAACTGCCAACTTCAGTCCTCCTACCTTTAATTTAGGTCATCCCTCAAAAAGGTTAGTAAACCACAACAGGAAGTTTTCATTGCAGTTTTTCTCTATTCAATTTGTAGAATGGCTGTTATGTCAATAAAACTTTTTGAGGGGCTGCTTCATTGTGTTTTTAAGGTATTGGAGAGTGTAGCTCATGAAGAAAATCATCCTGCCACTAGAACTTTGTTAGATAGTGGCACAGGGCACAAACCTGCTTTTTGTGGCAGGTGTTTTCCTTTTGTAAAGTGGTAGGATGGGTATCTCTCTGACTGCACATGTGCTGGGAATCCCAGAGTTGAAGCTGATGGGTTCCTGGAAGGTCTGGTGAGACTGGGTGCCAGGAAGATGCAAGCCTGTTTAAAACATTTCTGTTGCTGTTTTATATTTCTGTGCTTTGGTGTTTGGAGCTGTGGTCAGCCTGATAGTTCTGATCTGGTGGATGTTGGCAGGGTACGTGCAAGTATAGGTCAGCAGATAAGGTAGCCTTTGCTGGATGGGAGACAGGAGGATTCAGAATTTCAGAGATTAGGCAGAGGTTCAGCCCCAGTTGATTGTTTCCCTACCAGGGAAATCTTTGTGGTGTGTACTGTGTGCAGTGAAAGTGGCTGGTGCTGCCTTGAGTGTGCAGGATGTCCGAGGCTCTCCCTGGTGTTAATACCTCCTGACTAAACCCACTGCCAGCACCTATCATCAAGTTTCTGCTGTTTTCTTACATTGGTCTGCCCAGGTGACAGAAGCAAACCAGCTGCATGTCCAAATGTGTAAGACAAACTGCTATTTTCATTATCAGCTAGATTTGTTTCATTCCCTTGAAGTGATCCTTTTTAATTTCATAAACAGACAGTTAAAATAGACTATCTCATTAGCTGTTTGTCTAGTTTTTAATAATAATTAAAATATTGACCTGTTGAAACGGATATGAATACTTTTTCATTATAGTTTTGTCTTACAGTTAAGAGAAGCTGCTCTGAACTGAATAGTTTAATGTAATTAATATTTTAGTGAAATTAATATTTTAATAGCTATACCACGTCACATCATTGTAGTACTCAAATAAATAGAGTAGCTTTACAGCAGTGTGATAACTTCGTGTGTTACTTCAATTCAGCAGTGATAGCAGCAGCCTCTTTCTACAGAAAAGAGAGGATAAACCAGTATTTGCCTGCAGTCTTTAGGCACTTTAATTTGATACATCCTTGTTATGAAAGAGACTAGAGAGGCTTTCAAGATCTTTGGTACCCAAGTTGCTGTTTATCAAGATGAGCACATGGTCAGCCAGCACAGCTCTGCTGATGCTCACAGCTGCCTGCAGGAACTCCCTGGTGCCATTGGCCCCATGGATCATCTTATTTCCATTCGAGGGTGCTGCTGCTCCAGTGCCCACCAGCCTCTCCTGGCTGAGGAACTGTAAGATGTGCTCAGGGTTAGAAGAGAGGAGCCACAGGAGAAGCAAAGATGTTCCCTTACGGAGGGGCCAGTGAGGCTGGAGGCAGCGAATCTGCTCCACGTGTAGCATTGGCTCAGAGACTGGGATTGCCAAAACCAGGCTCTGAAGGCTTTGCTCTCTGTGTTGTAAAGCCTGCTTGCAAGAAAGAGCTGTTATTTGAAGAATAAGCATTCACTCAGGGTCACTCTACAGAACATCTATTGACCAGTTTCACCTCTTAGCGTGTTTGATGTAGGGCTGCTGTGGCTGGCAGCTGCTGGCAGGAGTCCTGAAGTCTCTGAGAGCAGGGAGCAGATGAATATAACACTAAGGGAACCCTTTCCTTTCTCAGTGCACTTAACTGAACATTTTTGTATGTTTGCATTCTATTTCTGTGGCTCATTTCACTGTTTACAATTACCCTTTTTTTCCCAGTTGTCATAGATGGCGTTTTAAAGTTCCATTTATAATGGGAAACATATGCATGACTTTGTCATTGTTGGCATTACCTGGCTTGGTAGAAATTATTATTTTTAATCGAAGGCAAACATACTGATTAAGGATGCCACAACACTCCTCTGCCTATGGGGAACGTTAACAGTTTATAAATTGTTCTTGGTGACAATTCGGTAGTGAATTACTTTGATATATATGGCTAATAAATTAATATGATTAAGTTAATGAGTAGTACAAGTGTTGCCAAACTCCACTCGTCAGGCTTTTAATGCTGCTCCACATTTGCAGCTCTAGCTTCCCCCTGTGGTGAGAGGATCAGTGCTACCTACGCACTGTCATTGTGATAAATGGCATATCCCACAGTGCCCTGCACTCCATCTGGTGTGTCCCCAAAATGAGAAATATTTTATACAAATCACACACTCAGAAGCTCAAAGGATTGTAGAAAGGTCTATTTTTTCAAAAAATAATAAAAATGCATACATCTCTTTAGCAACTCTTCATTTTTACTGTCATAATGAATGCATATAGCTTTGGGAAATGAAAGCTGGTGTGAGTAACACAGAAAAGTTATCCACTACGCAGTAACGCTGACAAATAAGTTACACGCTCACTCTTTATTTTATCATGAAATGTTCTTAGATAAAAAATGACGTTAGAACATCTATTTAACTGGATTTTAAAATTAAAGACCGTGTATGCTGCATGATTGAGTACCACCCCATCTCATGCCAGCAAATTTCTGTGCTGAAGGGAGTATGAATTTGAGTGAATGAGGAATGCAGGATCATATCATTACTCTTTAAAATACAGCCATTCAGAAGAGTTCTGATAATCTAAAAACTATACTTGGTGACTATGAGTCACTCGCTTCCTCTCTTCCCTTTTCTCTTTTAACATTATCTTTCTTTAGGGATCCATTTTTAGTGTCTGCTTTATCTGGGTGGGACATTATATTTTTGATAAATGAATAGTTAAAGCTGTTGGGAATTTACTGATTGGTTAACCTTGTTGTAAATTTAATTTACGTATAGCCTCAGCTACTAAGTATTGTCCAAGAAGTGTGAAATTCAGTAATATACTATCACTTTTAACCATTTTAAAAATTTGATCCTGCTGAGTTCCTACATCTTTTGAGGTGACAAAGTTCAGCCAAAGTGGTCACACTGAGAGAATTAAGACTGTATTGTCTTGACACTCTGGGCAGGTCTGTGCTGAATTTATCTTGATTTGCAGATGGAAAGGAATAATTTGAAAAAAGTTGTCCCAAGTATCACAGAGTTAATAAAACGAATAAGTTTTCCTCTGCCTGTTTTTATAACCTGTGACGTTTTTTCCTGCCAGGTTTTCTGCTAGCCTGGTGTCTGAAGGCATTGAGATCTATAATGATCGTAATACCTGTCTGCTTCTCTCAGTCGCACTTTAACTGTTTTGGCTTTTTAAAGTCATGATTAAGAAATGTTTTAAAAATAGTACTGAGAGGTATGAAAGATTTATCTTCAACACGCTCTGTTTTATGGAGGACTGTTTTGGAAATGACAGCGTAACACTATTGTAATTAAATAGTTCTTGTTAGGTTTTATTTTCCTTTGCAATAGCATGATTAAGTTGAACAAATAGTTAAGAGTCTGAAATGTTTTCCATTTGGTACCTTTAACCAGTATCAGAGGAAGTATATTTAAAAGCCTTAAGAGTGTTTGTGTAAAAATCCCAGATTGGCTGCATATTGTACAGTCTTGCATTTTAATATAGGAAGGTGTCTTTTGGATTCACTGAACTTGTATTGTCATTGAAGAATTTTTACATTCCCCCCTAATGGAGAATGGCTTATTGATGCAGCTGGTTACAAGGCTCATCAAATACTCTGTAGGGTGATAATGCTCCAGTAGGCAAATAAAGAATCTTCAGATTCTGGACTTACACCTTAGGTGACATAAGGCCTGTTCGTGAGTCTGTTTTAAAAGAAGTGTATTTTATGCTAAAAACAGAAATTGGAATATTATGGCATACATCATCAGAGATAAAGAGTGTAGATCCTCACTGATGGCTCTGCTCTGCTTTAGGTTTGTGCAGCAGCATTTCAGAAGACCAGTTAAACTCAAAATACCAGTGCACATTTAAATTTTTATTTCTTTGACTTTGAGATGTAACGGTCTGTAACTGTTTAAATAGATGTAATTGTAACTGGCTAATACATCTCCAGTTGCAGAAAAATGTTGATCCATCATCTATTTGCAATGCTAAAATGTACTGCATTTACATAAATAATATCACCTTAAAGATGCAGTATTCGGTGCTATATTAGGATTGAGTAGTGTGGTTTTCTAAAGGAAAGCTTCCTAAAACTGTATTTTGGGAAAATTCCTGGTATACATCACAGCTGCAAATTGTTCAGAAAAAAATAGAGAATAAATCTCATTGGATTAAAAAGTAAGCATATGTACTACACTTAAATCCCAAGTATTTGCATACTTACAGTTCTGGTCAGGTATTAAGTACTTTTAATGTAATTTAACAGCTGTTGTGCTCCAGTCCTTGTCATACAGACCACTGGAGTCCTAAGCAAATGAAATACTTCAGTATGTTTTTAAGATTAGCCAAACAAATAATCCCAGTGTTTTGGATTCGATTATTTGTTTGCTTAAACAAGTGTTTGCTATTTATTTTACTGTTTTGAGAGCGTGCGCCAAAAGGGTTTTTTTGCAAAATTTAGATTCAGTTGAATTCACTGAATGGAATCAGTGCTTGCTTTTGATTGACATAGCAGTCTTCATTCTTCTACTGTCTTTTGTGACTAGGGTTTGTGAAAATAAACATGTTTTTTAAAATAAAATTCAGAAAAAACTTTAATGCAGTAGTTGCTGATTGGGAGGTCACCTGAGAGATAATGGTTATTTCTTTATTTTTGGCCACATTGAGCAGCTCAGAGTGATGGGAGTGGCTTGTACTTGGAAACCAAGGTGCTAGGGAAATCCTGTTTGTTTGAGGATGATGGTTTGCAGAACACTGGTTCTGGTTCTCCTTTCTCCTGGAAATATTTCTTCTGGAGTTGAGGCAGCGATAACAAACAGACATTTTTCATTTGCTGCTGCTGATCTCTGCATTAGCCTTTTCATTGGTTTCGCAGCTTGCTATGCTGAAAGCAAGAGGTTAAGTATGTTCAAACTGGACAAAGAACGCTGTGTGTGTGATCAGAAAGGGACAATTTGAGTCTATGTGAAGTAGTGAAAAACTACCCTGGTAATCTCTGAGGGAAAATTTTGGCACAAATCTTTATTCACCTACAGAAAATTGAGAGAAGCAAGTTCAGCAATGAAGGCTGCCTCACTGTCCTTTCTGGAGAAGCTGCTTGAATAGCTGATCTCCCAAGGAGCAGACCTTTGCTACGTATAAAGTAGAGCGGCTTGCAGTTGCTGTTTCCTCCTGTGCAAGGAGAATGTGCTCTTCTTTCAGCCCTTACCAAGTAATAAAACATGGCACCAAGTGCTGGCAACAAATTAGGATTCATGATGGAAAGGAAACATCTCTTATTGAGCATATTGAAGAGATGCACGTTTTTACTTTGAAGCTAGCACAACTAAAATAGATTTCATTGTCTGATAGTTGTCGTTAAGTGACTGGCACCATGCTAAGATTTCACTGAAAATCTATTTGTATAGTATAAAATATTTTATCACAGTCAACGTTAATTGGTATAAAAACCCCCAAGTTGACTTAATGAATATAGTATTATACACCATCCTTTTGCTGAAGAGAGAGACTAATTGCTGGAGAGGCATGCCGATAGCAACTGGCATTGCTGCTACCATGTTGTACCTATTTTTAAGATAAATGTAGGATCACAGGTCTGGAGGATTCAGCCTAGTAACTGAATTTATCCTGAAAATCTTTTGCAAAGAAAAATAATTCCTAGAGCTACCAACCTCCTGTGACTTGAATATGAAAAGCTTTCCTTCAGAAAGGGAAGCATTTTATGTAATACATGACTGAATGTAAATGACAGACATTTTATTAGGAAAGGAAAGCCTTTATTAAAATATAATGATGTACATTGTTTTTATGTAATCTAATGAATTACAGTAGAAGCCTGAGAAATGAGCTGGAAAAGGTAGAGTACTCTGCCATGAAAGCGAGCTATGATAACCTTTTTGTAATTCTTTAACATGTTGAAAGAGTATTTCTACACAGACTTATTAAATTAAGCAAGGTCACCTTTTCATTTTATTAACAGATTTAGTTTGCCACATCATGGACTTTGATTCTAGAAAATGTGGATGAATCATGCAGAAACATATGTCAAGTAGAAAATTGGTTATAGAATGTTAAATCATTTTGATACACATCATATCTTTGTTTTTACCATTGCACAATTGTAAAAAAATAAAATGCTTAATTACTGTTTTTCACATTTGCATATTGATTTGATGTGCTTCAAAATGATAGTTCTAAGTGGGTTGTCTCTCCTGACTGGGGCAGTTTCAGTCTAATATTTGAAAAAAGGGAAGGAAATATTCTTTTCAATAGTAATATAAAATTCTGTTGTTTTGGCATGCAGTATACAATGATTCTTCTGAAAAGTTAGCTCTAAATAATAACCAGTGAAACTGGTCATATGCTTAAAGATGAGCACATATATTGCATTTATCTGTCTGACGCCAGTCCAGCAAAGCAGGAATAAAACGTGACATCATGTCATGGAAGTTGTTCATATGCATTCCCAAATCTCTGCTTGTATATTACAGTCTTTTTATATAATGTGTATATATGAGGAGGGAAATTGTTTTTAGTGTTACATAAATTTAACAAAAGATCTTGTTGTAATTGTTTGTGAAGAATTTAATGGTAATTTCTAACTATGACAGGAAATGCCAGTTATATTTCCAGTCTCTCGAAATTACGTTTTTTCTGTATTTGCATGTCACCTCTGTTGTTTAACTAAAAGAAATGCATAAGCGCATTGCTGTATGTGTAACAGAACTCTGAGAACATCCCATCAGTACCCCCAAACTTCATGTAACTAAGGGAGTTAATGGGATAGATTATTTTAATATTGCATGTGTGGTCTCGGAAGAGAATACACTATCGTACAGATGTAGCTAAATCTCACTATCGTTAACGGCTCAGTAGTTCTGCACACATATGCAGAAAACACTTCTTGCTACCCCCGGCATGCAGGCGGGGTGCAGCAGCGTGGAGTTGACTTGGCCCTGGCAATCGCAGAGCAGGTGACTTGATTACACTGAAATCAGGCAGAAAATGTCCTCTTCTGGCCACTCGAGTGAATCGGTCAAATTACCGAGTGGCAAAACTAATTCTATGCCTTGGGCCATCAGAGCTGCCACTTCCTATAAGTCAAGCCTTCACTTAGTGTGAAATTGTTTTTTATTTTATTCTCTTTCATTTATTATGCTTATTTCAGCTAATCCACTTAGTGAATGTGAATTATCCAATATATTAAAGCTGCTTCAGATGCGCAGTGTTCTCGTGCTTTAGTGGTGCACTACGAGGACTGCTTTCCTTCCAGGGACTCCTGACTGTTCTGACCTATGCAGTTAAAATAGTATTTCAATTTTTCATATGAGAACTTGAATGAGGAGAATAGTTTGAATATGATTTAAAAGTACCTAAAAGTGCATATGGTTGAGTTTTCTTTTAAGAGCAGATATAATTCAGATGGGTCACATTTTTAAGAGCTGGAAACATACCTGCAATGAGTTGTAGGCTATTAAGTACCCGTTAATTTGAAAGAGTTTGATGGAACAAATATTCCCTTGGAAAGCGGTGAATATTGTTTCCAACATTAAAATATTGCCTTTAATTCTGGCAGAAACAAAGCTGAGATCTGCTCAAAGCATTCATACAGGTGATAGACCGTAGGCAATACTTGGGTATGAATTCTGTCCAAATGGCATTCCTTCATTTGACTGTGCCCTCTGGTACACCACATTAACATTTTCCAATAAAAGGAGCAAACCATATGGAGTCTTTTATTTGAAGCAAAGAAAAATCCAAAAGAATAATGAGAATAAAAAGTAAAATGCCTGCGGTGGTAGGTACGGGATGTTACAGGGGAAGTGCATCGGAATAAGAAAACAAAAGTAGCCAGAAGGCACCTCTCATAGCATCTAAATATAGGTCTCCTATATGTATAATTACAAAAATAGGTAGATGTACATGTCTCGTGTGTTAAGACAAAGAGGCATGATTCAAGAGAAGCCAGATACATTGTTTTATCTCATATTTGCACAGTGCTTTGAGCTGACATACATCTTGGGCAGACGAGGGAACTTGAATGGTGGAAGGAAGTAAGCAGAGCCTCAAAAAGAAAAGTTGAAAGGATCATACTGTGATTAAGATGGATGCTTTGCTGACAATGTCAGAGCAACAGCTGCTAAATCTAGGAGGCACTTGAAAGAGTCTCTCTATTTTGTTATATATGGAAGTCAATAGGTTATTTGGGCTAAGAACACCCTATTATTCAAATTCAGCTGACCCAGAAAGCCATGCCATCTTTCAATGGCAATTCGGAGGGCTTTGCCATTTAGATAGTGGTTTTGGTATTTCCCAGTACAAAATTGTTCTGCGTAGTCTTGTATGACATATGGATATATTGATCTCAATTTTTCCCCCCCCCCGAAATATATTAGATTAGTCTGTATTAGGCTTGAGAAGGTTATTTTGAGTTTGCAGCTGCGTTAGATTGCTGAAATCTTCTCATCAGAATCTCTTCTTCAAATCTGTTAAACACCAAGGAAATGTACCATAAATTGTTTTGGCCTTCCTGTTTTGGAACTTCTTCATTAAAATTTTTAATTACAGATAATATTTCTTCATAGTAGCGTATCAGTCCTATGTATTAGCTAAGCATGAATCCTGATCTGATTCAGAATTTTTATTCATTGATGGATAGTTTCCACTATGCATTGTGCATAGGAAAATATCCCAAGAATAGTTTTTTGGCCTGTTGATATGGACATGTCATTCCCTTTCTGATGTGTCTCTCTTGATCTCCATTTTTCATTGCATCACATCACTCTGCCTTTCCTTTTTATTTTTTTGTCCTTGACTTTTATGTCTATACTACAATTTGTGTTGACCTTGAAGTTGCCCTCAATTAGCTGAGCCATTTCAGTATCATGGCCCACACCAAAATCCTCCACAACGTGCTTCTGATTTGAAAAGCAGAGCCATCCTAGAAACTGGTGTGTGACCATTTTTCTTTTCCTTTCAAGTTAGTGTTTATTTCCAGGCAATAAAGAGAAGAAGTGATACAAAAGAGATAGAAATCAGAAGCAATAAATCATAGGATTGCTTCTGGTAGGTTTTCTGTGCTCATGCCTGCAGTGTCTGTGCCACCTGCAGAAGGAGGAGGAGGATTAGGAAAGGTTTGTATGAGAGAGATAAATCTTACCCCTGAAAGTTCAACAAACCTCTCAGGATCCAAAGGATGGCTGCCAGGGATCAAGATCAGGAATTTGATGAATAATGGTCTGTTAGTCTGACCCCATGTTTGACCCTAAGTAGGAAGAGGGTGTTAAGAGTGGACAGACTGCACTCTGTGGTTGGGATGTTTTGCCATTGATAACAGAAGCTCCAAGACCTTCCTTTATGTCTTCTGCTATGGCTACACTTGGCTGCATGCTATGCCCTGTGTATGGAAAGCCAGTGTTGGCCAGTCTTCTTTAGCTGTTCCAGTTAGGTATTGGGATTTGCTCTTTGGACAAAGTTCTGCACTGGCAACAAGTCTTGCTATGTAGTGGCTAGGTGGGGAGTGGTTTTGGCTTGTAAGTAGACAGAGATGAGGATAGTTTGTTATCATAAAAGTTGTAGTATGATCAAAGGATGACCTTTCATCTCCTTGGCTACTTTCTGTTTTTACCTTTCTCTTATCATTCATACGGTGTTTTTCTGCTTTTCAGATTCGGATCTATGGAGCAGCAATGGTCCAAAAGTGTATTTGTGTAACATCTCTCTAGAACTTCTGTGCTGATACAGTAAAAGTAACAATGAGATCAAAGTAGTTTCCTATGTTGTAAAGTATTGCTTAGTTTCAGGATCTACTACCTACATATTTTTAAAGGTTAAGATGATCAGCCACCAAGTTAATTGAGGAACTGGTTGGTCTTGGTAGCGAGCTAATTCTTTTCTGTTGTCCTGTTTTCCAGCTCAAGGAGATCATACTGTTCTTTAAAAGAATGGGTGAACTGTGATATCTAATGATTCACATGTCACAGGTGTTTTTGCTAGATGACACCCAGTAATATAACTCCAATACTTCTGCATCATCAGATTCTGTTTTTATACACCTGTGAAGTAACAAATGGAAATTCTCCATTGGATTTTGTGGGATGCCATTCATTTGCAATTGAAAAAACAGTTGTATGTGACGGTGAAATGATTTTTCACAAATACCAGCTATGGGGCTATAAGCATCTCTGTCAAGGTGTTCTTAAGAAACAATACATTGTTTTAGCCACATCTTGATTTTTTAATATATTTTCACCTTTATGGAGGCTTTATATTTTATTTTATAAAAGTTACTTTGTGTTTTGATAACTAAAGCCAGTCAATCCAGACTTCAAAGCAAGTCAGCATTTAGTATTGATAAAGTAGTCCATGTTTGCTTGTTGCTACACATTTACAAGAAATGGCTTGAGATCTGGTAGAGGGTGTGCAAATGACTGCCACCACTTGGCTGTAGTAAGTGGGTTGATCTAGGTCTTCTATGGCTTCCGATGATTATCCAAAGGAGGGAGGGTTCTGTTGGTTAGGTTAATTTCTGGTAGAGGGTGTGCAAATGACTGCATCTCTATGAAAATGAGAACTTGTGCTATAGCTAAACGTTCCCATGTGTGTCTCTCTTCATGTGAAAGTACACTGCAGTGTCTTATTTTCTATATTTTTTTTTGTTCTTTACTAAGAATTCTGGCAGTGAGAATTATGTATGTAATGTATGCATTAATCAGATTAACTTCGGATTTTTCCTTTTGATAGTAATGTTTTGTTTTCTTAACTTGAGGCATTCATTCTGATCTCTGGGGAACAGTATCTGTAAGGAAAAGGGAATTGGAATATCTTCCCTGGGTTTGTTTTAATTTTGCTTAATGGATGAAGGAAGATGAAAGGCAACCTCTTCCCCATGGTTCTTTATTGTCAGAACTTGAGCCTAATTAGGGGATTTGAGGTTCTTTTTTGTATAAATTGTTTTAAGAGCTGTTTCAGGCACCTTCTAGATGGAGGTGCATGGCTCCTGGTATGTGAATGGTCTGGGATCATCTCAGGACTTTCTGGTGTTCAGTCCGCATTGTGACATTTTGCTGTTATGTTTGGGTCCTGAATGGCAGATGTCTTTCTTGCTTCCACTCCTCTAGAATGGTGCCAAAGTTGTATTATACTACGTGGGGAGTGAGGATTAGTTGATAAGTCAATATATGTGAAATATTTAATTGATTGTAAATGTATATAGTACAGTGAGGTTATCATTATTAGTCATGTCTTTAAAAAAACATTGTACTCAATTTCAAGGCATTCCGTCTGCATAAGAATAGTGAGAGAAGACTTTTATGTTGAAATTGTAGAAAGCTATTGTAGATTAATTAAAGTTATAGTCCCTCAAAATTTGTATTGTATTTGCGATGTCACTTCCAGTAAGCTTTTTAAAAATGTAGTGGTGTAAATGGAAAAGTTTCAGCAAATATTAAGTGCAACAATGAAGACTTTTGTTCCTCTCATTAAACCATTTCTTTATGTTTCCCAGTAGATTTTCATCTAAACACTTGCTAATCCCAGAGCTCTGACAGGCAAGGCCTGCTGAATTAGGCCAACCACTGCTCCAAATAGCTACTGCACATGAAACAGTAATCATTGCTTTCCACTCTATTATTAGATTAACTTCATAGGGATTGCTTTTTTTCTCCTGTGAGTTGATGCATAAATGACATGCTTTACCCTCCAATAAATCTAACAGCAGAGTGGCTATGACATGATGTTCATACCCCTTAGTCCCATGACAGATTATTTTTGATTGCTGCAGAAGTTTACAGCAGCTTGAAACCATTAGAATTTAAAGGCATCATTGAAATTTTACAGCGTACCTGACTCAGACACAACAGGGCTAGTACTGAGAGAAGTTTCCAGCGTATTGGCTCCTCGTTGTGATCACCCGACACAGGGAGTCTTAGTCAGACTGGTCCCCAGCTGTCATTCAGGGGAGGTAAACGGTCTTAGGGCACTACACCTTTGCAATCTCTGCTTGGAGAATGTACGCTGCTGTGCAGGATCATTCCGTGCTTGAAACTTGCACCTGGAGGTAGTCCAAATGGCTGAACACATGTGGAGACCATGTTACACACACAGTACTTCATAGACTTGCGTGGATGAACGTCCTGGAAAGCATGTGAACCTTTGTTGCTTGTTAACCCTTTTAAAGATTTTTGTATTGTGGATGGTCACTTTTGTCCCCCACTTAGCAATAAGTAGAAGTTTTCATTGTTAAAGGGTGAAATTTGGTTTTAGTAGCATATATGTGCTTTTAATAGTGTTCTTTTTTTCCAGATTTAAGAACTTTGTTTTTTCCTGATGAAACCCAGATAAAGTTTGAAAAGCTCAAGACTCTTCAAATCCAAGGTGTTTACTACTATTTATATCTCATGTGAATGAATGACTGTATTTGGTTGTGGTTCTAAACTGTGTTTACTTGTTGTTTCACATATCTGTCTAATATTTGCTGCTTTTAGCCGTAAGAATCACAACTATAAAATTGCTGTCTAACATAATAGGAAGATAACACATTTATTTCCATTGATATTTATATGTGTTTGTACATACCTAAATAGCGTAATATCAAAATGAATTTTCCATATTTCCAAATATTAGATTTGTATGTCTCTCAATAGATTTCTGGTCCATGTACTTCCTAAAAATTTTAGAAAACTATAATTCTTTTACATCTAATAGCTTTGTTTTTCTATTCTGGACAATGTGATTGAACCTGTTTGTGTGTTTAACTTCTGTGCTATAGTAAGTATGTCAAGAAGATTCAGGTCGATGAATCTGGTATCAAGTAGCGAGCTAGTCTTAACACAAATCTACTGTAGCATGACAGTTTTATAGTTGACAAATACTCTTTTTAAACAACGACACCATAGAGAATAAAATAAGATGATTGTATATATGATCGGTATTGTTCATAGACAGATATGAAATTCTCCAAAGAAGGCTTTAATATATTTGCTCTAATTAGGCTGCTATTTTTTTCTTAAAAAAAGCCAGAACAAGCCAGAGGTTTAATAGTTAAAATGGATCGAGTCCCCTAGTAAGTTCTTTTTGGAAATGGGATCCCAGTTCCACATATAGTGTGGTCACAGGCTGGCTTTTTCTGAGTACACTTCAACATAACTGTCCTTTTCTGTTTCAGAGAGAAAATAGAACAGGAGGTGACAAACACTTTTTTGTGTAATTTTTAAGCACTATAGTTTTATATAGCAGTGTACTTAAAATATTTTTGGAAACAGGACTGATTTTATTAGGGTAAAATATTTATGCCTTGAAAAGAGAGTAATTAAAAAAAAGTACTGAGAAGGCATTTGGAATTTCCAAATGTGAACTTTCACTACAGAGCATTAAAATCTATGCTCATTAAGTCAGGGAAGGGAATTGACACATTCTGTACCCAAGCATATATTTAATTTGGTCTTACTGGAACATCTCGAAATTTGGTTCAGGTATTTACAACAGCACTCTTGATCAGTGTTCAGTCTCGTCTCTGGGATACTATTTACTTGCATATTCGAATATCTGAGCTGCCTAACTTAAGTCTAGTTGTGGTTGGTCTGCACACTGTTGTTACAGCTTGGACAAGGCTGAGTGGTTTTTATGTTGCTGTGCTCAGGAGGGACCTCTTTTCTGTCTCTGAGTATGGGTATTTCTACCTGTTTTATCTTCTTTAGTTTTATAAATGATGATGAAATTACAATCGGTTAAGGTCTGTCTCGCAGAACTTTCTGCAGATTAAATAAAAGGTGTTGACAATACAGGGAACCATACAATTTCAGAATTAGGCCATTTTTCTTCTGACCTGTGAGGGTCAAAACTGAAGGCAACTGAGGATTAATCCATTGTTTATATCCATATGTAACCTACATGTGGATTAAATCTTCTCTGCACCTGTAGTATAACATTTTCCTCATGCTACAGAGTAATACCTTAACTAAAACCACAGCGGCTTTCTAATGACTTCAAAGAATTGAAAAACCACATTCAGGTTGAAAGCATTTTATTGTTTGTAATTTTTAGCGTAGTGCACATTAAATGTAATAACTGATGAGTTTAGTAGAATGATCTCTGTTACCATATGCAAGAAACATGGTTCATAAGTTATATATATATATCTTTAAGAACTGTTAACTTTTCTAGAATCTGCTGCAACAAATCATTCTGGGAATGCTGTATACTTGTGTTTTCAATTGAGGTTCCAGTATTTGGTTGAAGTATCTTCTGTACTTGTATCATCTCATAATTTTCTTCAGAGAAAAGAGAGAACAATCTTCGTGTTGGGTGGGAGGATGAGGGAATGCTAATTGAAACCATGTAATAAAAAGGTAATTTAGCAAAACTATTAGTTTTTAGTTTTTTACTATTTTAAGTCTATTATTTTTAAAATTACTTCTGTATTAAAAAGGCTGTAAAACTACACTTGAAAGTCAGCACATTGCATTGTAATTCTCATTTTCCTTTGCATGAATAGTAAAATCTTTATAAATTGAGAACTAAAATTAATTGAATAAACTTCAGTTGAACATTTTAATGTTTCTGTTTGAATTAAAAAAGGATATTGTAGACTTTTACAAGAACATTTAATGGTTTCTAACATGGACCACACCTCGAACACAGTACAGGAAAAAAGTGCTGATGGAGAGAAACAAAACCTAAGAACAACTGTTAATTAGCCTTATATGATTTACAGCTGTGTTTACTGCTGTAATGTAGTTGCCCCTATCTATTGCTACAACGTAGTTCTCCATCCAGTAAAAAAACTATTATCAGCCACTGGTTTTTTCAGCCTTAGAGCCAGCGCCTTGCAGCAGTTCAGCATGGAGGCCTACCTGGAGCAATGGACTATAGGCTTCGCCCAGGTAATCTAGGTTTGCCAGGTCACTTCTAAGCCGAGGTGGTTCCTGCTTTAGTTCATCCAAAGCCCTCACAAGGAGGGACTTTATAGTACATTGGTAGTACAGAAGAGCTGGCAATGAGGAAAAGCGGTGGCAAGACCAGAGCTGGAAAGCAGGGGGCTGCTGCTGCACACGTCGTGGCTGCTGGCACTCCTATCTTTGGGCAAGTAATTATAGGGTGTGATCTATCTGACCAAGAAACTGAATGAGAAAAATGAAGCTGTAGGCTAAGGTGAATCACAAATGGAATTGATTGTTCATGGTGTGGTGACTTGGTTTGTTCCTTTTTTTTTTTTTTTGTTGCTATTGTAAAAAGCTATTATTACACTTTGGAGTGTAATAATAATGTGCAACTGTGCTGGCATGTGCATTGCAAGGGAGGCTTGTGCTGTAATATTGGATGTAGAGAGAGATGAATATCCCACTGGCAGAAAGAGGTAGATTCTTCTCACTTGTTAAGAGTTTAGTGGTATCTCTTACACTGCATTAATGAATTCCCATTGTTATACACGGTGGGCTTTTCAGCATGAGGTGAGGTGAAACTGGGCTGTGACAAATAGTCACTGTAAACCACAGTGGATGGCAGAATGCAGAATACGAACAACTTTTCTGCATCTCTGAAAAGTACCAAATGCTTCTTGAAAAAGCTAGAGGAGTGTTTGGGATTTTTTTTTCCCAGTCCCTCACCTAGAAGCGGCAATTTCTGCAGCCAGTACTATGGGTTAAATATTATTTACTACTTCAGTCATATCATGATTGTCAATGGGTGGTGAACTCTGAAAGTGCCTCCTTTTTTCTAACAGCTACAATCCGTTTGGTATAATAGAAATCACAAAATAACCTAAATGTGTTAGTTAAAGGACATAAAAATCAAAGATGTTACCTTCCAGTTGTCATTTCTAGTGATTGTAAAATGTTGTGATAAAATATTAATCATGTTCTGTTACCCGATAGCTTCCGGAAGTTTTATGATTTTCAGGAACTCTAACATCAATTCAAAAGTATAAATGACTGTAGCAACAAATGTAGCAGATGGTATTTAGTAAAACCAGGATACACTTATACAAATGATGTATTTTCACAGGATTTTGTTAATATAACTAGCACAATCATTTATAGTAAAAACTTGTTCTTATTAATGACAGTGAATTAAAAAAATATTAGAATTCATTAAATCTGATTCCTGACATTCTTGATCTGAAGACTTGCTCTCAGCAAGGTCTAGAATGGATTAGTGCCAGTTTCTTAAAGCATTAAAAAGATTTCTGAATCCATAGGTAAAAGGTCTCCATTAGCAAATCTTGTATTAAATCATACTACAAGATACAAATTGGGAAATTAGTATATAAACTTTTTATTTCCTGTTGACATTTATTGTATTCTGTAAATCAATACACATGCATGTATTTAAAGCTACCGAATAATTGATACTCATGAAGTCTTTTTGCATCCATGTGTGATGCTTTAACAGCTTTTGGGTGCAGTTACATTTTTAGATGACACTGGGTCTTTTGAAACAGTTGAAGTAGTTTACTGTGTGTTTACACCTGTGAATGCTGTCCATACCAGATGTCAAGGTAAAATGATATTGACCCTGTAAGATGGAGTTTGCTGTCCTTAGGAGGGCAAGGAACTTTTTTTTTTATTGTTGTCTTGGCATTTCAATTCACCTCCACCAGGCTCCTGAAAATCAGTAAGAATGCTCTTTTTCATAAGAAGCAACAGCAGCTTCCATTCCAGGCTAGGAAGAACTGTGAAAGGTTCATGAAGTGGAGCCTATGGGCTTGGTTGCAGCCTGTCTTCTAGGTGTGGTCATTAGATGTTGATGGCTCTGCCTTTATGCAGTCTTCCTTACTGCACCCCTTTGGAGAGCAATTGTTGCTTCATATGTCCAGGCTGAGCTGCTCAGGGCACCCTTTCTTAACGTTTTTCAGTCAGGTTAGTTTAACAATTAAACATATTTTTGAAGCCTATTTTTGAGTTACAGGGCTACTGCAGGGGTAGCACAGCTGAGACATCTGACAGCAGTGTCATAGGGAATGTGATAATGTGTGCCTGCTGCACATCTAGGTGGATACTTCCACAGCCAGTAACACTGCAGCTGGAAAGGATAGAGTTAAGATCACCAGTTCTGCTTGTGATGCCCTTTGCTGTCTGGGACATTGCACAGGGCAAGTAGGTTCGGTACAAAACCATGTCTTCTGAAGTAGCAGCTGTTGCCAAGTAGGATGTATTAGGACACACCAAACTACTGGAATTTTCTTAATCTTAGGCAATAGCCTGTAGAATGAATATAGTTAAAGAAGCTCATCCAGGATTTCACAAACATCAGAAAACATCAAACTACAGTAAATGGTCTCTCTCTATATTCAACCAATAAGTAATAAAGGAAGTAATCTTTAGCAGTTTGTTATAGTCAATGAATTACTTTGCTGCCCTGTTATCTTTTAAAAATTTTCTTCTAATGACTTGGTGTTATCTCTTAGGCTTGCCATTGGCATAAGACTAGCAGGGCTAGAAAATACCATGTGTTTACAACAAGTTTGCCCTGTTAAAAGATCTGAACATGAAAACACGAACATAGGAAACATCAGAGATGTGTCCATTTAGCTGCACAAAATTCTGATACTTTATTGACATCTATCTTTCATGCATTTGTACACACATGCCCTCACACACACAGTGCAATGCCTCACACACGCCTTTGCTTAACTGCAAAGGGAAACGACAGGTTCTCTCTGAAGCACACTACTCTGCTACTTACCAAAACATGCTTGTGCTTGTGTGCGTGGGCACGTGAGCATGGGCATGTGTGCGCATCCGTATGTGTGTACACACACAAGTCGGAGCAGTGTTGACAAAGCCTTTCTGTTTGCCATCAGTTATAAATGCTGGGATTACCTGGGCGATTGTTTTCTCAGAATGCCATAATGTAATCTCAAACCTAATACTCCAACAACCATGCACTAATTAAAACTGCAATTATATTTTTGCTCAAACAAAACGACTTAATAAACATTATCACAAACTGTTTACCCTTCCCAAAAACAATTTATGCTCACTAATACAATTTCCCATTAAAACTGCTGCCAGGTAAATTAAAAACTCTTGAAATAGTAAGTAAGTGGGAAATTAATTCAACAGTTTAATCTAGAGCTAATAACAGTTGCAAGCTCAGAAAAAGATTGCTACAGCGGGGAGTTAATTAACAGCTTATTCCCCATTTGATAAAAGTAATCCACTCTAATTCCAGTGTAATTTACCTCAATGTAATATAAAACCACAAGCTGCTTCTGGTGCTAGTAATTATTAGCCTTGTCCTGTGGCCACATTGACAATAAAAGTCAGCAGTATCTTAATAATAAGAGGCAGCCTGCTAAATGCCCACAATTAAAGATGTAACATGAAATCTTGAAACTGCAACAATCATGTATATTGCTAAACAGACTGGAGGTGTGATTTCAATAGAAAGAAGCATGTCTAATTGCTGCCCCTAGTTCTAATAGCCAGGTGTGCCTTTTATAAACCCCCGGTTAGGGGATATAGATCATAAACAGGTCAGCTTCTGAGTGAGCTGGTTAGGTGCAGTTTTACTATTTTTTATGCAAATGAAATACCAAGTCTAGAGCTCTTGACCTGATATATCATACTGAGGTCATAAATTCAGCGTGACTCTTTTGGCCTCAGCTATATTGAAGTCTCTTTTCCTTCTCTTCCTCTTTTTGTGGGGTTAAAACCAAGGATCAGATTTTATACATTCACGTATATATGCATACACACATGCGTGTACGCAAACATATATATTAAGCATTCATCTATACAAATATAGGAGAAATATGTTGTATTATAAATTCTCTTGTTTAATTCCAGGATAAGATTTTCTGATCTTTTTATTTGCTTTTGAGCAGTCATAGCAGCCTATCAACTTGAACTTGAAGTATTGCCAGTTTTTTTAGTTTGGTTTCTGACTGTCAGGTAGACTCCCTGGTTGGCTTTCATGATGTGTTCTTGACACTTTTGCATTGTCACTGACGTAAACATGTCACAGTAAAGATAATGATAATTTAGTAAACTGTAATCACAATATAACTTAAGTGCATGAAACTAAAATACCTTTTTAATCACACAGGCATACTGATACTTGAAATAAGAAATGTATGGCATTATTTTAAGTCACTGGTTATTAAGAAGGGGTGAGTGGTTTTGATTTTCTGCTGTTACCTAAACCATTTGTTTACAAATTGTGTAACTTTGTTCTGGGGCTTTGATGGATTGCTTAGAAATGAAATTCTTGCTGGGCAGGCTTCATTGGGTAGCAATTGCTGTCATCAAACTGGGACATTAACAAATACATCTAATGTTATAATTGTGGGGCTTTTTGAATTATTCTAACCAGGGAAAGAACTTTAAAAGCTAACTTTGAAAATACAAAGCAAAGGTTCTAGGCTTGTGTACTTAATGTCATTATAACAGAGTCAGAGCTGCTAACAAAGATGAAGACAGTGACCATAGTGATAGTTTGGTTACAGATGTGGTATTCTTTCCTACATGTTCTTCAAGAAATTTGATTTTTCCTTGGTTAGAGCAGAGACAAGAATGTTTAGAACTGAATTAACACTTTTAGGATATCTGAGATCTGGTAGGATATTCTGAACACTGATTTTTCTGCTAGTACTGATTAACAAAGCCTGTACGCTTTTTTTATACATAAATGTGGTTCGTCCTTATTAAAAATACCAAGATTTTTTTCAGGTGGAATTTTGCCTACTTTTGATACTGATTTTTAGTTTGATTGATCAGCTGTTGGCCAAGGAATTTTTGCCAAGGACAGCTGGCAAATACCAGTGTAATCTATGCAGTTTTTTCTTGGCAGGTATCTTGCTCATTTCACTGAAGTTTGGGTTGGTTTTTTTTTTTTTCAAAAAACCTGTGAGGGTGGTTGAATACTGGAGCACCCAGTGGAGTGGAGTCTCCATCCTTGCAGATACTCAAAACCCATATGGACACTGTCCTGGGCAATCTGCTCTAGGAGACAGTTTTGAAAGTGGAGGGTTGGACTTTCCAACCTCAGCTGTTCTGTGATATTTCTTAACACAGTGGAATTTCTCCTTAATCTCATGGCAATTTAATTTTTTTAGGTTTCTGTTTTGGGCTGTTTCCATCAAATCGACAAGAGTGGTTAACTGAATCATAGAATGGTTCGGGTTGGAAGGGACCTTAAAGGTCATTGAGTTCCAGCCCTCTGCCATGGGCAGGGGCACCTCCCAATAGACTGAGTTGCTCAAAGCCCCACCCAGCCTGGTCTTGAATGCCTCAAGGCAATTTAATTTGGGATGGGGCATCCACCACTTCTCTGGGCGACCTTTTCCAGTGCCTCATCACCCACACAGTGAAGAATTTCTTCCTGATACTTAATCTAAACCTTCCCTCTTTCAGTTTAAAACCATTACCCCTCGTCCTATCGCTCCACTCTCTGATAAAGGGTTCCTCCCCATCTCTTCTGGAGACCCTTTAGAGTCTTGAAGGGGCTCTAAGGTCTCCCTGTAGCCTTCTCTTCTCCAGGCTGTCGTCATCGGAGAGGTGCTTCAGCCTTCTGATCATCGTTGTGGCCCTTTTCTGGATTCGTTCCAACAGGTCAATGTTCTACTGTGCTGAGGACTCCAAAGCTGGAGTATAGCAGTGCTAAGTCCTCTGCTGGACCTTCCTACACAGATCTGGTCTCTAGTATTAACGAAGTAGGATTTGATATCTAGTTTACAAACAAGGCTGGAAAGAAAGAAGAGCATTTGTAGCTCTAATGAATCATAAATGAAACAGAGGAGTAGACTTGAGTACATGCAATTACATTATTTAATTTCTGGTAGCAATAGTAAGAACTCCTAGGAGAAACTGTTCAGTGTCTGATTATGACTAGTGACTATAACTTAAACTATGCTACCCACTCCCGCTTAATATTTATGTTCTTAGCAACAATCATGTATACTAAATTTAAACTTAATTTACAGCTCTGAGTTTAGAAGGATTCTTTTATTTTGTAGTTAAATCTTCAGTAAAATAAATAATCTTGACTGTAAAGGATTTTCTTTCCTGCTGACAATAGAAGACATCCATAATCTGTACTTTGTCTATATACAAAATCTCTAGTATGAGTGAAGTGATGCTTAAAACTCTGTAGGTCAAAGATTGAAGCCCAGTCATTGTGGTTGCTCAAACTAGATAGATCTAGAAATGAGTTAACACACCTCATCAGCTGCTCATCGTTGCTAACGCAGTCCTCTGTGTTTTCATTGCAATCGTGTCCACATTAGCAGAGCTGGGACAGGCTTAAGAGCAGTTCTAGCAGAGCAATTTGGGCTGAATTAAAATCAGGAGGTGTTCTAATAGTCAGATAAAGTCTTAGGTTTAAGTATGACTTCACAATTGAGTAATTTGGGGTTTTTTGTTGTTGTTTTTGTGGGGGGTTGAGTTCTTTTGAGTTTTTTGGCTTTTTTAAAATTGTATTTCACAATTCAGGGGAAAAACATTTAATAAGTAATTTAATACAGTTTGTATTCTCAATGCCTATTCTTCAAACATATCTGCAAGGTTACTGTTATGAAAGGCTATATATAAATTAATGCAATACTCTGAAGGGATGCGGTACTCTGACAGATTTAATACTTATTTAGTATTTAGGACTTCAACTGGACTGTGTTAGGGTATAATTCTGAAGGGCTGAAAATTTACAGGAGAGATTCAGAGTATTGTCTTGTATGTCTTAGGGTGGAGAGTAGAAGGACGAGGCACCCTCCCAAGTCTGTTGTGTGGGGAAGGCCAAAAGAGTCATATGCCTGCTTCAGAAATGCTGTAATTTACAGATTGATGGACTAAAATAAACTGACACCAAAAGAACTACTGTGGTTGACAGTCCTCTGATAATGTGAACCCTCCTTTTCCATAACTGCTGAATCAGGTGAGTCAGCACAGAAGGGGAAGAGTCTCCACTGGTACCTGTGAGGTGACAGTATAATTATGCTGTTTTAAGAACAGGAATCCTAACATTGTCCAAATGTACTTTGGCAGGGCACTGAGAAGCAGCAACTGCTGGATGAGAGGAAACTGTAGCTTCTGCAAATGGTGGAGCGCAGGAGGAGCTCATGGGCACGTGCCGGGGGCTGCACGGTGGAGGGCAGGGCAGGCAGTGGGTTGTGTGCTCTTGCAGGCAATGCACTCTCCCAAAGTCACCACTGGGTTGTACAGATGCCCTCAGTGCTGGTGTGGCTCCCCCTGGGTGAGAGCCTGTGCTGTTAGTCACATCCTCTGCACAGGTACCTGAAGCATGAAGCAGGGACAAAGGACGTGCCTGTGTGCAGGACACAAGCATAAACTCTCTTCAGTCGGTTATTCACTGCTATTGCAGTCAGTCTCAAGGTGGACGAAAATAACCTCAGGGACACAACTTGATTTCCATATGAGGCATGGTTAAACTTCTTAATTGTGCTGCGTAAATGTGGGAAAAAAACCCCAGCCATCAGGGACACAGGTTTTAACCACCTCTTCTTGGCCGTTACAAAAGTACATTTCTAAAGAATAGAAACGTTTTGAGAGGGCATATGCAACTAAAACCCATAGACTGTTAGAATAATCTTTCATAAAAAGTTTAAATTTCACCAAAATATTTAAAAAACTGATTAACTATCTTTGTACAGTCTGTTTACATCCGCAGGACACAAAACCAAAGTTATGCCATATTCCAAGGAGTTCACCATTTGCAATGATTTTGACTCTTCCAAAAAGAATTTTACACCCGGTGGGGGAAATCTACAGTGCAAGAGGACTTGGATTGCTCTTGTATTGTATGCATGTGTATATACAAATGTATTAGAAGACCATACTGATAATCTGTGTAGGCCTCCTGTAATATGGGCTATGAAATTTCACTAAGATACTCCTGTGTTAAGCCTGCAACTTGTAACTAAACCAGATCAGTACCTAAACAGCACATCCAGTCCCAACTCAAAGATTTAAGTGGTGGAGATCATCCCATGCCCTCATAAATTGTCCCAGTGTTTGTTTATTTGTGCTGTTAAAAGTTGACCTTTTTTTCTAGTTGATGTTAAACTTTCTGCTTATTGCTGCAAATTCATTGAACTTATTTCCATAGTCAAGTGCTTGCTGTTTTTCTTTCACCTGTTGCTTTTTTCCCCCACTAGACCCTTCAGTGAGCTGGTCGCAGATGTACCTAGTGAGAGAAATTAGAGTCATGTTGGTAACAAAAGCCAATGTAATGTATGGCTGAAGTGGTGGGGGCAGGGACTGGGAGGACAGTTTCAAAGCTGTATGTTCAGGAGAGAGCTAGGTGATGAGATTCGTGATTTATATACAATTTCAACTTACGTTTATAGTCACATAACTTGTTAGCACATTTTAAGCAAGTCATTTATTTTCTTCTACCCAGTTTGTCCAGCCTTTCAGACAACTGTCATTATGCTAATGTAATTAATATAGATTCTGAAAAGCGGGATTACAGCAGTTTATTTCAAGAGTGTCTACTTTGCTTTTTTAGTTTTCTTTCTTACACTCTGCCACTCAACATTTCACAACTAATGCTAGATGAACTTGCTTTTCTGCAGGTCTTTCTGGTATGAAAGGGCTTTCCTGTATTTCTGTGCCTCATTGCCTCTCCATCTCATTTTAAAATCTTTGCTGAAAATACATCTTTTTCCCCTTGCATGACCCTCATAATTTTTATCTCTCACTGCTGTTATTTTAATATGTAATTTCACTTTTAAACTCGCTGATGGTCCTGTATTTTAGAAAGGGCAATCAATAAATTATGTGCTGATTGTGGATATTCTTCATCATATTTTTGTATTTCATTGTCCAGACTGTAACAGTTGATATATATTTTTGTTGTACTTTTGCACCTTCTTTAGGGTATCATTATTCTTGGCTTTTAATAATTGAGAGAAAAATCTTTTTCTATCATGATAGAGAGAGAATGGAGGAATGAATCTCTATCTGCTAAATATAATTTATATCAGTTAATGGCCTTGCAGAGGAAACACAAGCTTAAGCAAACTTGACATGGGTTGAGCAAAGAAGGTGAATGGGTTTCCTGGATAATTTTTAGTTCATGTCAGTAAATCATCCACCAGCAGCTTCTAGAGATAGTAAACTTTTATGGAAAACTGACAAGAATTTCTGAAATTGTGGGTTTTTTGTGTGAAAACAGAAACTTTCTGGGAGAGAACTTCCATGGTGACTTTAACAAGGGGAGTTTTTAAGATCCACGTCAGTCCTTTTCCCAAGGTGTGAAAGGGAGCTCTGTGTCCTGCAGGATAACTTTGGGGTAACTAGAATTTCAGTGTGCAGACTGGGATATGCAAGGTGTAGCTTCATGCATGGGCTTTTCCATTGGGCCAAGTTTGCATGAAGAAAAGCATAATGTTCATGGCAAAGTCAGTCTCTCCTGACCCAGTAGCTACTACTTACCCATGGACAGCTCTAACAGGAGAGGGGTGGGAGATGGTGATGTAGCTCAGTGTCATACTGCAGCCCAGAATTTGAGAATTTGTGTGTGCAGGGGCAGCCATCATAGGGCTGTGTCACTCCGTTTCGGCCAGCCTTGCTTGTTGCCAAGATCTGTTTTGTCTCTGACAAAAACCTGGTTTTCGGTGGAACACTTCTTCATCCTAATATTTTAAACAGGTTTTGCAATAATTTTGTGGGACTTCATGGTTGGTTGTTATTTTTTTTCAATGTAAAGAGTGTACTGGTGACTGTAACTAGAATTTATAATTAACAGAAGATTTGTAGGAGTGAAGTTTAGAGAAATAAGATCCTGCTTCTGATGAATATGCTCAGTTCTGACAGCACAGAGGTCTGGGTATGTGTGCAGGTATAAGCATAAATGATATTGTCCTTTACTCACAAACATGTATAGATACTTCTTGTAGGTTAGTTCAGTGGTCTCATTGCATTCTAATTAAGAAAAAAAATGATAGGACTGAACAACTTTTAGCAATTTAGAAAGTTTTTCTGCCCATGAAACTTATTTTCAGCATTTTTGTCAGCAGTTGTGTTTCCTCAAAAAACAATTGACTGGAACAGAGATGAAGGGAAAAGTTTGTCTTACTGCTGGTTTTGGTATTTTAAAAATTAATCTAATGCTAAATATCTGCCTGTAGTAATGCCCCCCACATCTGAGCTACTTTCCCAGCTTTCAGGAATGGTTGGTGTAGGTCTTAATGCTGTCACTTGATAACTAAATTGTAATATGTAAAAAATCGGGAACATATTTTTAGGTCATCTCAATGCATGGATCCAATCTCGTAAAGATTTTCATTATGGTTTGAGGGATGAGATGTGCATCCTATTCATTTGCTCATACAGATTCTAGCTGCTGACCCATTCATCAAATGCACAAGTCCAGGCCAACAGCAATGATGTCTCCAAGAAAGATAAAGAGCAGAAATTTCAAATGAAAGACATCGTTCTTTGTACCAGCTCACCTCATCTGCCATCACTTGTAATTGGTATCATCTAGCTTGTCATCTGCCACTGTATCTCTGAGAGCAGCTGGGGAAAGAGGGGTAAATAGGAGCCACAGAGTTTATAAAATACAATTAGGGGAATTCCATTTCCCAAGTGTTTCATGTGCTGTTGAGGGAGTGCTGGAATCTTATTTAGAAGCTTTTCAATTATTTCAATCTAGCGATTTCTGAAAAAAAGAGCAAGCAGTAACACATTATTGGCGAGCAAATGTCATCATTCAGCCAAAACCAGAGAGAGAGACTACCTTGCAAGCTGAAAGTGCTGATTGCACTTTCTGTGAAGCCAACAGCAAAAATATGCTTATTTTATTTCTTACTTTTGGTGAACAGCTTAATTAATATGTATCTCATTGGCTAATGCTGTGTCTGCAGCATTGCAAATGAATGTCTTCACGTTTGACTGTTGGAGTTCCAAAAACTTCGAAGCTGGCACTCAATTTTGTAAATGTAAACCAGCAAGAACTTAGTATGATACATTTTCAAACTCCTTAACAAATGAGAAAGGCAACTCTTACAGCCATGAACATTATTTACTAACTTTTAAATATACTCACCAGTAAATTGTATCATGAAACATGTCAACCTATCCAGGGTACATCTAATCGTGCCAGATGATTTGGTAGCAAATAATCAGTGCCAGTCCGTTTTGGCCAGAAGTATTTGATATGAAAGACTCCTGCTTCAAAGATTACTTTCCTGGCTAAGCAACATTTATCACATTGCAATTTGCTGGATTGTGTGAAAAGCTCTCTCTTAGAGTTGGTTCCTCTGGTAGAATTCCAATAGAAATTTGTTAAGGAATATCTCAGGAGTGAGCAATGTACTAGGTGTGCTGCAGGTAACGTTTGCAGAGATGTGCAGAATTCCTGAGCTCTGGGTCATTGTGATTATTTGCTTAGTTAATAATTTCAAGACACATGACTTCTTTTCTTGTGTCTGTCTGTCTTTTTCAAAGACTACCACCATGACAAATCCTGACAAAATAGCTTTTGTTTCTCTCTAGCAGAGTGTGGAGGAGCAAGGAAGCAACTTGCTGTAACTGCAACAGCACTGTTCTTAAAATTTAGTTCTCACTATCCTGATGTCTCTTCAACTTGGTAATAATATTGTTTGCAAACTCCTAAAAGTGGATAGTCAAAATATTTCTTTTAATGTGTATTTTTATTAAACTAGACAGCATTATTACTGCCACAGATTAAAGACCTGTAATGTGACTTTAATATTGTTATTAGATGTTAGTGTCTTAGGATAGCGCTCTGAAGATGAACTATTTCTCGTTTACTTTTCACCATAATGAATACTAATGTGTCAGGGGACAGTAGACATCTTTGCCTTCTGTTCAGTTTGGCCAAATAGGAAAGACAAGAACAGAAGACAACAATTAGTCATCTGTGAGTGAATGCAAGTGGAAGTTGTCGGTAAAGCCATTTGAAATCCAGTCGTGCAGATCTCCCTCTCGTTTTGCTGTTTCAACTAAATGAAATAAGAACAAGCAGTAGGTTGTGCAGTTTCCAAGAATTCTGGTCGGACTTATTTGTAACAGATTTGTTATTTCTCCAGTTGTTTATAATACCATTTCATCTCATTAGTGGTGAGGTTACACTCATATTACGAGCTCTTTCAAGACGGGAAAAGTAACTCATTTCCTGGAGTTTGTTTTCTGCACTTACAACTAGATTAAAGATTTTTGCTTAAGAACGAAAATATTTAATCTTCTGGACAAAATCAAAGTAATGGTATCTCTAGTAAAGCTGTGTACCTGCCACAGGTGTAACAGATAGGACAAAATCTGTTTTTATTGGTACATATGTAGGATTATGTCTCTTCACCCATGCTTAAAATTGTTCAGGGCAATTTTTTTTCCAAGTTAGGAGCCCACATTCAGTTATTGGAACTTGATCACTCTTTGAATCCATAATGGAGTACTTTAAATATAGTTTGTAGTAAATAAAATAAAGGGACATTTGTTAAAGTAGTCACAAATTATATTTTTATAGTCTGTTTTGCTTTGACAACAAAAGTTACATATGAGCTTGGCATGTATGCTGTTTCTTTCTCACTTTACTTGGCCTAAAGGGCTTCAGAGATGTTGGGTAAAAATGTTGTCTTCCTTGCTGCCGCTTGCCTGACTTAGTCCAAAATCTAGCAGTTTGGGAGCTTGAAGGCTTTCAGTCAAATTTGCTGTCTAAAGAATTGGCAGAGGTTTTGTATGCTTTTGTCACGCATACATCATCATAACGCAGATATTGAGAGTGTAGTTTATGAGGTGTTACTGCTAAGAGCCTGAGAACAGCAGTGAAATTCATTGGATGCGGTTGTATTTCATCACCACAGTTTTGAGTGCTACTGAATCCAGAATATACCGAAAATCAAAATCAATCTATGTCTTGACATGCATATAATGTGGGATTGTGGATTTCTTCCAGCAATAACTAAGCAACATACAGCAGCATATCCTCTACTACATTTTATATTATTTAGGAGAAAACAGTTCTATGGGATATTTTAATCATGGAGCTAGTCAACATATTTTATTTTAATTAAGTATTTTTGTCTATGATGTTACCTAATGCAAATTATTCCTTTAAGAAGACTAGTATTTTATTTCAAGCATAAATGAAACAGCATCTCTGTCTGCCCTTGCCTGTTACTGCAGAGCCTGTGCAGCAGCGGCAAGACACGCTGGTGTGAGGACACTGAGGGCTTCTGTGCCACCTGCAAGCAGTGGCTACTGCAAGCAAGGCTTGGGTTTAGTTCCCCTGCACCTTTCTGTTTTTCTTTGGGAAATTGCAGTATTTAAAAAGAAAACAAAAGAAAACCTCAGTAATAATTTCAGGTTTCTGGCTGTTATTTTTTAAAAGGTGCAGTTTTTGATGTCTCCACACCAGATGGTGTGATCCCATGATGCCTCTTATAAAATGTGATATATAAGCATATATCTCACTAGTTCAGTGTTCATAATGTAAATCAGGCTGGTCCTTTTATACTCCTAAGGAACAAATTAATCAAGCATTATTTTGCTTATTTTTTACTTTATATTCGTGTGTTTTTTGTTTGGTACATAAATACACTCTTGTTTTTAAAAAAATCCCTTTTTGTGCACAGAACCAGACACAGAAGATTATGAAGAATTTATTTCATTATGTAGGAGGTAGGGTGTTTTGAAACTTGAGCCCACTAGCAGAACAGTTACAACACTCAAGGTAACTGCTTACTGTACATCTGAAATATTTGTCTAGTATTCTACTAATTTGTTTAATTCTAAAATTTTTTGTCTTTCAGCAAATTTCTATATATTCCATATGAAGAAGTGCCTTCTGATTTTGAATTTATTTCTTTGGCGATTCCAGTAGCAATAAATTCCATAGTTTAATCAGCGGATAATGGAAATGTATAAAACGCAATATGTAGTTTTGTGCTGATAGACAGTGAAAAGAATGAGACCAAGACATACAGTGGTGATGATTAAATCTGCTATATAATTAATGCTGTAAGTTTTGTATCCTTTAAAAAAAACAAGGACTGCAGAATAGCAAGTGGCTGGCTCTTGAAACAAAGGGAATTATCTGTTGAAGTTCTGCAGGCTGATTGTCTTACCGGTGGAGAAGTGACAATAATCTTAGCTTCAACAAGAACAGAAAGCTTTCAGTGCCTGAAGAAATGTAATTGAGAAACAGGGTATGGATTCAGCATTGAGTGTTGCTTTTTGATCAGCTGAAAATGTTGAGAATGAAAGCATAGATATTTGGGTTTTTCATATATATATATATAAAAATATAAAGTGCTTTAATTATATATAGGTAAAAAACCCCTTCCATGTGCAAGTGTGTGTGTGTGTGTCTATAGGTACATATGTAATTCCTGTCAACTTTGACATCGACTTAGAGTAGATCCAATAAACTCTGTGTCTGTGCCTTTCCGCCCTGTTCCTGTGTTTCCATGGAATATAGGGGTTTAACATATATCCTCATGCAGCAGGCAAGGAGGCTGCAGCAGTGGTTGTCCCACATTTTTCTTTCCTCATTGCCTGGTTCTTTTGCACCCTGCTTGTCTGTTACCTGAGAGAGAGACAAGGGGTGAGTACACAACTTCACTCTGCCTAAAATGGGCATGTTTACACTTAAGCTAATACCCAGCTTGCTTCAATGCCTTCTATTTTCAATATCTTCTGTCCTTGAAAACAAGATATTTCAATACTTCTCTGAATAGTTTTTCTATGTTTAGCTGTCTTTTTAGATTTTTTTTTTCCTGTTGCTGGTCCTTCTGTTTTAAAGCAGGGATTTTTCAGTATCAGGTTGGCAGTAGTGTGGATCAATACCCACTTGCATTTAAAGTTGGGTAGAATATGAATGATGAGGTTCCAGTTTGGCTGAAGGTGTACGTAAGCCTTTCTGTGACAAAGCAGAAGTAACTGATATGCTGAGAAACAAGAAAAGGTTTGTTTGTTTGTGATGGATGGCAGGGTCTTGCCGGTAGGCTTAGTACATAAAGAGAGGTGCATATTTGTAATGTTTGAGGATGACATAGCTAAAATATTGCTGGGTGCAGGTGTTCTGTACCTGAGAATCAGATCTAAGCTTATTGGGTTCTGGTCTGTGGAGATCTTCAGTGTTCAGGTGGGTTCAGCAAATCATATGTATTGCCTCAGCAGCAGAAATATGGTACCTAAAGTAATAAATAGTAGAAAAAGGAGTAGAAAACTGTCTTTAAAAAAAAAAATGGGGGGGGGGGGAGAAAGCCTGCGATATTTTCCCTTTTTAAGAGATAAACATTATATGCTTCTATGATTATAAAGAAGGAATGAATTATTGCTTTGTGTGGTTAAATTTGTGGCTAGTTGTTGGAGAGCAAATGGCTGAGGCTTCTTGTGCCTTTTTGTTTTAAGTGGCCCTTGAGAAAGGTGTGGTGATGAGTGGAGAAGTATATGGGAAATCACCTCTTCCTTCCCTAGGTTACTGCTAGGGTTTGCGGCCAGATATGTCTCCTGTTATGATGATAAATACCTTATATCTTTGGATTTTCTCAGTTCTTTATCATTGCTATAATAGAGCAATATAATATAACAATTTTAAAGTAAGGCCAGGAAGTTCTTTCCTTGTGTATAATTGCTGTATAGCTCTCAAGGCCAAATGTTTGCTAATATGAATAGAGTATTTTCTATTGTAATATATCCTCTGGTGTAAATCATTAATTCTTATCAAAACTTTAAAGGCAGTTTGAAGCTTGGGGCGGGGGTGTTTCCTGCCATCCCTGTGGTTTGTCAGAGGGATGAGCTTGGCTGATGAAAATCCTTTGTAAATTTTGATTGTGTAGCCAATAAGTGGTTTATAGGGTTTTGCCGTGCTTCTAATGGCTAATGATAATTATTGTTTTCTAACAATAGTAATAATTTAAACATATTGCTTTAATGAAAGTTATCTTTTTCCTTAATTAACAAAGTTTCAGTTAACAAACACCATTATTACTGAAAAATTTTAAAGTAATAGTTTGTAGATTGTAATCCATTCCTCCCTCACTGCTATTTAGTTTACAAATTTGCATGGACAGAGTACTTTTAAGGAGGATTAGAACTGTGAAATAGTTTGGTAAAATGATCTGATATGCATTTTTGGGTAGGGACGCAGTTGTTTTATTTGAGTAATTCCAGTATCTTTTCTCAGTATCAACTAATGCATAAGATCAAACAACAAGTGCTCTGCACTTGTTCCTAAAATGCCTTGCTAGGAATAGCAGCGGTCCTGATTTAACAGCACTAGTAAACAGTAACTCTTAAATTTGCCTATGATTAGGAAAATACATTGTTAAAATTGTTTATACATACCTAGCATTAGTAACAATAGCCAGGTTTGACCTGACTTCGTTCCAGTAAGAAAAAAAAACTAGCCAAATACTTAAGAAAGAAGTTTTTCCAAATTTTGATACATGTTGAAGTCTTACTCAATGATTAAAACCTTGTGACTTTAACCAATTAATTTTAGTCGTGATATGGCCTAAAGTTAAAGTATTTTACAGAAGCTAAACAATGCCAAATGCATTTGGCTGAGATCAAAAGCCAAATCTATTTGTTCTCTTTCCTCTTCAGTGTTCCATTTCCTAGGAGTATGACCTTAGTCAAACATCTATTAAAGTTAGCTTTTGATCTTACTCCCTTTTTTCCAAAAAAGAAAAAAAAGTTAATCTTAAAAATTTTCTTCCAGAGACAATCCCACTATTGTGTTTTAATGTTCCAGTACTGTGTGAGTAAATAGGATTCTCTGATGTATGTGATAGAACAGCAGTTAAATGGGACAATCATTTTTGTGTCAGAGACAAGAATCAAAAGGAAGCATTCTTCAGAAGCTGTTAACTGGAAAAATCCCCCCCAGGTCAGTGGAAATATGTTAACTGGTCAGTGTGCTGCATTTTTTGGTCCTTTGATGAAAATGCCTTGTAATTTGATAACAGGTAGCTGTTCATTTGTAATACAATTTTCTCTTCACCAGTCAAAGCCGCCTAGTGATTAATCAGTAAAAAGGTTAATTTTCTTCTCAAGTATAAGCAGTTTAGTGGCTTTTTGAAAGAAATAAGGACAGATTGGATTATTACATCCTTTATTTCCTGAATAGAATTATAAAGATGTTTCTTGGTCATCTGCAAATTCCTACACATTAGGGCAGCCTAACTGTCTCAAATTCACTTTTCAGCTTAAGTGAACTAAGCAGGTCTCTTTTAAATACAGTTTGGTTCCTAAAACTCTACAGAGGAATAAAATAACACTTTAGATTTATATTTACCATAGTGAACTGGTGAATTATTAATTAATCTATAATAGCTATTACATTAAACCTACCTATCTATGTGTTGCCACTACTACAGAAATCTCAATTAAAGGACATAGTAGATAAATACAGAAAAAAATGTTATTTAAAAACAATATCTGCAGAAGAAACAGAATGTTGTTTTAATAAACTATTAAATTGACAGATCTGTCACATATTAAACTTCCAATCCCAGAGTTAAATGCTTACTGGAAACACATTGGAATATTACCTTAAAAAGTTTATAATAATATGTAATAATCTATCAATGTGGGAAAACGCCTTTAAGTAGATTTAAGTCTCTCAACACCAAAAAGATAGCTGCAAGAAGTACAATTTTAATATTGAGAAAAAGCTGAAGAGTGCAGAGTATAATAACTTTAAAGGGAATGCTTGTGAGGGATTTCTTGTATAATAGACTTCTGGAAAGGCAGGATGAATACTACCAATATTTTTCTGAATTGTCTAAAACAAATCTGAATTGGCTAAAAAAATGATGTCTAATACATCTTGGACATAATATATTAAATATATTTTTATTTTTAAAGTAAATTTAATTAATTTGAATAAAAAGTCTGAGAATCTATTTTAAGATCTCGATGTACTTTGACTACAGAAATAGTTATGCTAAACCTAAACTAAAAATGTCTGTTGCCATAGTTTTAGAAGAAATGAAACTGCTACACTAATGGAAACTTGGGAGTAAAGACCAGTAGAGTTTATCTATAAAGATTTGCAAGGGCAAGGAGAATATTTACATAATTTTAGATTACCGAGTGTTTCAGTTCAATGACTAAATTATTCTTCACTTTCTTGAGCCTGCATTTGACTTGGAGGCTGCAAGTTAATTCAGCTTGACCAATGAGTAGAGACACATCCTTTAAGATTTTAAAAATGGTGTAGGTAATCTTCTACATGTTATTTTTATTCACCACCTGGAACAAGTAAATAAGCTTCCAGTCAGTGTCTCAGCTTTGAAAAATGTTCTTTACCTTGCATAACCTAAAGTGGAAATAACTATTCTGGCATAATTTCATAAACAAAGAAGGTATTAACCTATTGGGACTAAATTATTTGTCTCCTGTGTTATTTGGGTAAGTAAATGTACATGAATAAGCATCAACAAACTACATGAAAGTATCTTAAAAACAGAGATATCAGAACAATCAGAAGTAAAAAATGCCTAGAAAACAAAGAAGTTAAAGGTACACACTTCTCTGTCTTCGTGTTCCATGTACTCTGGTTGTGTGATCAATAGTCATTTATTTATGCCCCAGAGGAAAATACAGTTCTTCATGTTTCTGTACTCGTGGTCTAAACACAGCTAGAGGTTAAATCTGGTTTCTCCAGCCTGTGGGCTGCCTCCTCTTTCTTCCATTGCAGTATTAGAAATTCACATATCCATCACCTTTTTGCAGAAGATGCCCAAAGCAGCAACTCAGCTTTGAGCCAAGGAAGTGTTTGGGCAGCATTCACTGCCTGACGTGGTTCTTGCCTCACAGAAACTTGCTGGAAAGTTGCATGAAAGTTTGCCCTTTCCCAAGTACAGCAAACTAGGTTGCTGTCCAAGTCCTGCTGCAAATAAAAATAAACTAATCTAAAATACCTCAGTTTCTTCATAGAAGGAAGAAGTAAAAGGCATGTATGTGCCACAATGTACCGCTACTGCCAACTTACCACAGCATCCTGATTAAAGTAATAGTGATTAAAGGGACTTTGTGGGAAAAGCTACAGTCCTGATGACTGTGTGAGACATCAGGTTATAACTGACATTACTGTTTTCTTAGTCTTTCCTAATAACTATTCAAAAATATTTTACTCTGTGAATAAGCTGTGGTATTTCGAATGCTGTTAAAGCGCTAATATTTCACTTTGATCCAGCAGCCAGAATTGGAAAGTGATTATAGGTCTCCAAAGAATCTTCCATGAATTCACGTTTTTAAGTGATACTACTTTCAAACTTGCCCCTGTTGAGGTCATGTTAATTAAACTCCATTTAGAGGAGAGGAGTGCATTGACTGCCTTTTTTCATTGGTTAGGTTATTGTACTTCAAATAAGCATAATACTGTTGTGGTCTTTATGAACTGGCCACAAACTTCTCAGCCTTGAGTAACTAAGAGCAGTGGTGGCTGTGTTATCATACCATTCAGTTTCTCTTCTGGCACAGGTCTTGAAAAATTGCTTATGGAGAAGAAATACCATGTAGAGGATGATTTTACAAAGTTGTGTAAGTGAAGGGAACCTTAAATTTTACTGTCTAAGCTACCACTAATGGTCACCCCAACTGATGATCTAATCTCAATAATTTCTGTAAGAAGAATCTAACCTTTGCAAACAATCCCACTGATTTTAAATTAATTACAGAGGCATTGCTGCTATTTGGAGGATCCTAATGCCTGTGAGGAAGGCAGAATTGTATCCTTGGTTGAGTACTTCATCTATGCTTGCAACCTAGACTAGTTTGAGTGTGATAAATACAAATTGCTTTCCCTCCTCCTATGCAGTGCGAACTATAGTGGAGAACGGGTTATCATTCACAGTATTTCTGCTGTTCATTTGCACGCAACCTTTTGACGGTGCAGTAAGTACAACCTTGAGTAAAGAGGGAGCTCACCACTTCTGTTTTTAGCTTGGTGAGTAATAATGTGACATTGTTATTTGCTCAGTTTCAGTTCAGTGAAAACATCTGAGGAGACATAGCAGTAATGTTTCTTTCCTCTAACACGTCAGCTTCTAGGAGGGGTTGAGTAAGGGATTTGCACAGTACAGTCCTCAAAAGCTCATGGGACTGGTCAAGCTGGTCCAGCTAAATTGAACAGTGGCTAGCAAGTGTAACATTTTAGCAATCCAGTCTTTAACAGTAATGCTGATGTTGACAGTATAGTGATATTTCATCTGAAATAATGTAGTACAGTGAATTTATGGAACTCAGTATTCACTTAAAATCCTTGAAATATACCATTTTTTTTTTTTAAATTGTGATTTGAGACAGCTGGAGTGTAGCTCAGCTGTGCTGATATGGAAAAAAAAAAATTGTATGGTATTTTGCAATCAGAAGTAGAAAGTAGGTTGAAATCACTCACAAAGATATCCTTATTCTCAGAAGACCTTCCAGCCCAATAAATTTTACAAAGTTGAGAGATTTGTGCCAACTTCAGATAAACTTTGAGACTTCTTGGTACTTAACTGAAAGGACCTCCAAAAACTTCAGCAATTTCTCCATCATTACCGCTTATGGACAAGTGCTTTAAACCCACAGAAATTTATTTAATGGCAAAGGAATAAATATGGAGAAAAAATTAACAGCAGCTAATTCTGATTTCAGATGACAGCACACGCAACATGACAGACTTCTGTGATGACAGAGAACTTATGGAATGTGCATGGTGAATTATGAAGGCTATTAGGTTTAAATGTATTTCTTGACATTATTTTTGGTTCTCATGAACCCAGATGTACTCTAAAATGGATAACGAAGCCCTGCAGTCATAAGCAAATGCAGTAAGCACTGAAGCCCAAGAGAAGGCGGCTATCAAGGCCTGTTAGTGCATCCAGGCCCCTGGCTGTGTGGGAGCTTTCCATGCCATTGGGCAGTCCTGGTTGTTTTGAATTTGACTCACGTAAATCTGAGGTTGCCCACCTGGGCTATGTCACTAGATGGTGGTCCATAGTGCTGGTGAGGTGCCAGCGTGTGCCAATGTCTTTATTTGTCCTGGTACTGAAAGAATTACTGAAGTTACTGACGCATTCCTACTCTGCAGGTTCTGAGGCCTGTGTCAAAGGTCTAGTTTGCTTTTGGAGCTGATGATAACCATCTTTCCCAAATTCTTTCCCATGGTTTCTGAATATTTTGAACTTTGGAGTTAACATGTTGGGCTCACAGAGGTAATTTAACATGTTTCTCATTTAGTTTTTGATTTGTCAAGTCCTTATCTCAAAGAAGTGTAGTCTATGGTCTATGACAGCATTATGAAAGCGTAAGCAGAAAGTTAGAGAATTTCGATGATCATGAACATTTGTTTAACTTGTCTTATCCTTACTGAAATCTGAATCCTAATGTATGAATTTGTCACTCTTTTTGGTGTATGGAAACTCTTCTTAAGTACACTACATAGTGTAAGAGTTTTAATTTTCTATTGAAAATTTTCAATGACGTGATAAAATTGCATCATTATATGCATAGAAGAACATACAAATTATCTATATAGAGTGATTGTCATCTTTTTGAAAATAATTTAATGGCTGACGTGTCTGTCTCATGTATGCTTCCATCTTCTGAAACCTGTAGATCAGAAGTGGGGTGCTCAGTCAGTCAAATATACAGCCGAAGGTAAAGGTCACAGTAGTGCAGCATACTGAAAGTATTACACATAACAGTCCTGACAAATCATTGTCATGGAATAGATTGTAAAAAAGAGCAGAAAATGTCCCAAAATTAATCAGTTTTCTTGATTCACTGTAAGAATGAAGGAAAAAAAATACTGTAACCCTCAGTGCTCTTTCTAGTGCTGATTTTTTTGTTTCCCTCCAATAAAGTAAGCTGCAATTTTATTTGACATAAGATACAGGCTACTTTTTTGCATATGAATTCATCTGTAAAATATGTATTTGGGTATTTCTATGTATCAGCTTGAACATGAGTACTCATGTTAACATAGGTTAAAGCACAAATTCCGGATTAGAATTTCTGTATGCTTCAAAGTGAGCCCTTTGGGTTTAGACAAGAAATCTGACAGGTCCTTGGTCATCATAACTTCATGTGGATCAAGGATATGAAATAACTCAGGTACAGAGCCTTGATGGAAGATGTTCATGTTAAAAATATTTGGATATCAGGGAAGATAAGACTAGGCTACACAAAACACAGAGTTTAACTGGGGAGAGAGCTATAAAGAATAGAAGCAGATTTGGAATGAAAGCATCTGGAAAGCAAACTCTCTCTGTATTTTAAAGTGAACGCCCAAATTTGTAAGTATCAAGACTTTTTCTACTGTCTAAATATCTGTGAAATTAGGGAATGGCAACTCCTTACTTCTGGTATTTTTCCATGGAATGGCAGGGATGTTTTGGTGTGTAAAGGTTTTAATCATGTTTATGTTCATGTGCACTTCTGCATGAAATTATATTTTAGAATTAAAGTGAGCAGGCACACCCTGTTAAACAAAAATTGCTATGCTTGCAAAATCAAGTTGTCAAAAAGTTGGACACATTTGCGCAACCCTGACTGATCCCTTGAGCATTGAGCAAGGTGTTTAAATTACGTTATCACATGCTGGTTTTTTCCCCAGCATAGCTGCCTGGTTGGGGATCGATTGACCTGTGGGGGAAGCAAGGTTATATGGTGAAGAGACCTATCTGTGGGTCTGTCCCTATCTGCCTGCTGCAGAAGGTGGAAGCTGTGTAGGGAATACTCAGGGACTGCACAGAGGCAAAGAAAAAGGTCTCTTAAGTAAAGGTTGTGTGACAGTTCATTGCAGAAGCAAGTGAACTAGAGCTTCTCTGTGAAAGATTAATTCCCAACAAATATGCACAATATTTATTTGGGGTTTTTCCTCCCTCAGTAAGGTTCTTTTGCCGTAGTATAATTTTCTTGAGATTTTAAAGTGGTGCTTTTTAAAAATTGTAAGCCACTAAAAAATTTTAGCTATTATCTAAAGTGTTTTTGCTAAGGATGATTTTCAGTATTTTATGAACTTTCATTAGCTGAATGTGTTTAGAGAATTAATCCTTATTTTCTCATTCATTTTGAACATGTAGCAGGACAAATACCATATAAAGACTTTGAAATTTTCTGCTCCAAAAGTAAATTTTTGCTGGGGTGCTTTCCTGTTGCAAAATGGGAGAGAAGAACATATTTTAAAAATATGTTTGTAATAACAGAATGACTGGCTGCAGGTATCGGAACTGATGAAAGAAACTCAACTGTTGTAATACATTTCTTGGCTATTGACTACATTTCAGATTGGCAATGTCAAATGGATGTAGCATGGGCTCCAGTCTGGGCTCCAAAGTGTCCTCCCAGGGCCTGGGGTGAATACTCACACACCTTCGCCCATGATAAAGCTTTGTGCTACGGTGCTTACACTGAAATTCCATCCTCTGCCTGCAGTGGCCAATTACTCACTATGTTCTTTCTTTACAGTCTCTCAAATGTTTCACGTTGATGGATTATTATGGTAGCCAGAATATCTTTGAACAGCCATTGAAAACAGCATGCACTAGAGCTAAAACTTTCCTATCGTTTCTAGTTGAGTAAGTTTACAGAAATAGAAAAAATTGGCAATAATCAGCTACCTGTCTCCAAAGACTTGGTCATTTTATTGTTCTTATTCAGTAATTTGGTTTCAGTCCTTCGTGTTAATAGTTGGATTTTATCTCCCTGTTTGTCTAAAGAAAGATGGTTCATTTCGGCTACAGAGAAGCCTCCACTTTCTAATGTGAATCTTTTAAGTTAGTAAATTCTTGCAGGCATTCTAAAAACAGTGAAGTAGTTTATATGTATTTATCATAGAATACTTTGGTTTGGAAGGGACCTTTAAAGGTCATCTAGTCCAACCTCCCGTACAGTATGCAGTGACATCTTCAACTGGATGAGGTTGCTCAGAGCCCTGTCCAAACTGACCTTAAATGTTTCCAGGGATGAGGCATCTACCACCTCTCTGGGTGACCTCAGCCAGTGCTTTGCCACCCTCATTCTAAAACAATTTCATGCTTATATGTAGTCTGAATCTACCTTCTTTTAGCTTAAAGCCGTTACCCCTTGTCCTGTCACAACAAGTCCTGCTGAAAAATCTTACCTGTTAGGCCCTCTTTAAGTACTGAAAGGGTGCAATAAGGTCTCCCTGAGCCTTCTCTTCTGCGGGCATGTGAGAATCTGACAGAAAAACAGGATGTCTCAAACAACCCCAACTCTCTCATCCTGTCCTAACAGGAGAGGTGCTCCATCTTTCCGATCATCTTTGTGGCTCTCCTCTGGACTTGTTCCAACAGGTCGATGCCCTTGTTATGTTTGGGCCTCAGAGCTGGATGCAGTACTACTGGTGAGGTCTCATGAGAATGGAGTAGAGGGGGCAGAATCACCTCCCTCACTGTGCTGGCCACACTTCTATTGATGCAGCCCACAATATGGTTGGTTTTCTGGGCTGTGGATGCATATTGTCAGCTCATGTCCAGCTTGTCAGCCCCCAATATCCCCAAGTCTTTCTTGTTAAGGCTGCTCTCAATCTCATCATCCCTCAGCCTGTATGGATACTGGGGGTTGCCCTGGCCCAGGTACAGGACCCTGTACTTGGCCTTGTTGAACCTCATGAGGTTCACTTCTCAAGCTTTATTTTTATTAATTTCCTTATTGAAGAAAATGGGAAAGAAAGCATATCCTTTTCAATCTTTCAAGGCCTAATTTATTGGATGTTTCAGAATTGTTTTCACTGTTTGCAATATGGTGTCTTATATTAACATTTCATACTACCAGATGTTTCATTATTCCTGTTTTAGCACATCATACTTGACCCATAGCAGCTTTGAATGCAAATAACAAACAAGCTGATGCACAATGCTTGACTGTTAGACTGAAATAATATGGCAAGGCTAAACTGGTTTTCATTTTTCCTTTTGAATATTATTAATTGCAATGTGTTGACTGTTAATTTAATGAAATGTTTTGTTTTAATAGAAGACCATTCTTCAGTTCACTGACTCACCATTTCATTTAATTAATTGCAAACCCCAAGATTTGATTACTGATAGTTCTCTTTTAGTTAATTTACTTGTTCACAGTTTTGACAGAAAAGCTTTCAAACTAATATGAAGGGGGGACACAGTCTAATTAAGGAACTGAAAAAAATAGCTGTAGCTAGAGTACAAGATTAGCAGATACTCATGGTCACCTTAAAATGCTCAGAGTCCTTGTATTTACCATCAAAATCCAATTTTCAGTGACTGGACATTAGTTAAACATGGAGGATTCACTTGCATGCAAGACTCTCTGGGTACCTCAGTGTGGGAATACAATTGAGTTCTGGTTTCTTATGTCTCCAAGCAGGTATTTGCTAATCAGTGATGTTTACTTGAAGGAAGAGACACTGTCCCCTTGTTGTCTGGTGCTCAGGGAAGCTGGTGCGTTCAGTGCTGTCCTGTAATGGGAAATGGGAAACTGGCTTTGAGCTGTGATCTTTGGGCCATGCAGTGAAAATGCTTTTTTTTTTTTTTTTGGAAATAATTCCTGAGACTACCTCACAGAGGATTAAGCTTCAGTAGTCTATGTGTCTGTAGGATATTTGAGCAAAGGGGATATTTGAGTAAACAATTAACTATTGACTTTAATAGGATTCGGACAAGGGATGAAGAAACCTCTCTGCTTTTCACACCCTCTCAAGTACTGCAGGTACCTGGGCTTTATGAGCAGAGGATGTGTCCAGGGGCCCAGCCCTTTACAGAAGAAACCAAGCCTCACAGTATGTTCAGGTGTATTCTATCTCCAGTGCCCCACAAGCAGTGTGTCTTCCCCAGAGCAATGTGGCAGCCATGCTGAGTATGGTCCTAATTTGAATCGAAAGCCTTAATTTGCAAACTGTTTGGTGTTTAGGTATATTTTAACTGTGACTCAGAATAATAATAGGAGAAATTTTACTTCAGTGCAATCTGAGCGTAAAGTGTGCTGGTTTGTGTGTCCTTGAAGGGTTATCTCAGGGCTAAGTACATGTGTTGTACAGCAGAGCTGTGCAGACTTGTCAAAGGAGAGAGTACACAGTGTCCTGACAAAACCAAAATTACAGAATGCAGATTACTAATGGCAGTTGGCTGTTTTGCCATATGCACAATGCAGGTGTACCTGAGTGCACACCATCACAATCTGTTACGCAGTTGTAATCAAGATTCATATATAGAGAGATGACCCAGAATGGTGCTCCGAGATTTCTGCATTGGCGCTGATGTGTCTCAAAGATCCCTACCAGCTCTTCAAGGAGCTGCTGTCTTTCAGCCAAGGCGACTGGTGGGTTGTGGGCTACTGTTAGCAGGACTAGGACCACCAGCCACATGGCTGCTAGCAGTTCTGAAAACATATCATTGCAACTGTGATGAGACTCCTGCTTTTTTGTTGTTGTTAGTATTGTAAAAGTTGTACGTGTTTGATAATCAGTGGTACATAGTTTATTGCCTGAGTGTTTAGTGATTGATCACAGCTGCAGAAGATAACTGAAGGAAGGGAAATGTGAAGTGTAAACGGAGAGGAAAAACCGGAAGCTTTGAAGTATGTAATTCACGATGTCAGTTTTCCTAGTGATCCTTTATTTTTTTAAGGTGAAAGTAGAGGGATAGATGTATATATGACAGCAGTTTTCAAGTACATTTTTCAAAGTGGGGTACTCTAAGTGAGATTCCGCTGCTGATAATGATTCATCCAAGACGATGGAAATGATTCTTCAGTTCTTTGTAGATCTTGAGATAAGTCGGTTGAAGAATAGCCCTCATTGCCACAGCCAGACGGAGCCAAGTCAATTACAGAAAGGAGTTTTATTAATAGTTAAATTAAATAGTAACTTCAGTAACGCTGGCCGCGGTAGTAGCCTTAATTGAAGATTATGCCAGTGGGTGATTTGTGGTACGTTTTCTTCCATCGTTTCAATCAGTAGCACACCCTTACTGCTGAAATCATTTGCTTTAACCTCAATTTTATTAGCTTTCAGAAATGCTGAAGAATTAGTACACTGTTTTTTAAAGTGCCTCATACAGTCAGATTCTGGGGCTTTTACTGCTATCACAATTCAAGTAAGAAATTAGATAGAACGGGGAATAAGTGAATGAAAGTATAAAAACTTTGCTTATACTGAGCTTAAGAGATAGTACCAGCTATATCTGCTTCGTTTATGCCTCACTGCTCAGGCTCTTCAGGCTGTAGGGCTTTCCACATCAGGACTGTGCTTTACTCTTTAAACTTTTAATGCTGAAGTAGAGTGACTTTGGTGTGGCAGATGGCACAGCATAGATTTCTGATACATCACTGTTTTTTGGCTGTTGTCCTTATGGCAGCTGTGTCTGGTTAGGGAGCTCAAAAATGCCTGACAATAATTACCTTTAATTTCTGCAGGCAGCATCGTGGTGATTTTGGAACTGTTTATTCTTTTCTGTTTGTTCCTTGGTACCCTTTCTGCCTTTGTTATGCTTCTGTTACAACTGTTCAGTAGAAGTTCAGGGTTTTTTGTTGTTGTCTTTTTTCTTTTGTTAGTACTCTGCCTTGCGTGATTTTTTTGCCATGTCTTTTCACTGAATGTTTTACTAAGGGTTGGAATTCACTTTTCATTCCCTGTTTATTTCCTTATGAATAGTTTCATTACTCTTTTGGATACTTAAACTAAGTAATTTTTTTATGATTTATAGTATTAAAAAACCTGTATAAATGCAGATGAAAATATTTACTGGGTTATTGGTTTATCTGTATGTATTTGGGTACATACAGATGATAAAACATAATGATAAAAAACTCCATGTTCAGACTGTATTTTTTGTAACCTATAAAATAAATGTGAATTCTTTGCAAATGGGTTAAAATTACGGAGAGAAAAGACTGTGAGTGGGTACAAGTTCTGAAAATGCTTTAGTGGTGGCTGTACCTCAAAACTTGGAATTGGTTGGGAGGAGGAAAAGTACAGATGTGCTACAGACAGGCAAATCACACAGGTTTCTGGAAATCTTGAAAACAGAATAAAACAAGAAGGCTTGTGTTGATGCTTGTTTATTGAACTTCCTGAAAATAATGTGAAATTCACCGAGAGAGCAATCCCACTACCTTTCCCTAGGGAAAAAAAGGTGGAAACGTTTATAGACTTATTTCATCTTCTTCAGAAAGTGTGTGAACAGTTTTATCATTTAAAATACATTCTTTGATGGATTAAGTGTGAGTGGTGTCAGCCAGAGAATTTGTAAGAACAGCATTTGAAACATGAGTATTTTATATCTGTATGATAAAAAAACCTGTAGCATTTACAAATGAATTTTAAAGGGTGGTAGAAAAAAATCTTTAAATTAAAAGTGAATACTGTTAAGGTACAGCGATCTTCTCTATGAAGTGAGGACTGCGTCGAATGATCTAAAAGGCAAGATTGTTGATGTTTTCTGGACTTATTTTTACATGTTTGTATTTAGTCTATATTAATAATGAAATCAATATAGTTTTTCATGTATTGATGACAAGACAGTAAAACAAGTACCTAGTTTGTGTAGATGATATTTGTCAGATCTTGCATCAGCACTTTGGGATTATAGGAGTGTGTAACTGCAGTTTGTTTTTGTGGATGTTGATCTTAGTCAAGATGGAGGGAGGAGGACAGTCAGCCTGGAGAGAAGAGGGCTTTTGTAACTCCCATATTGTAACCTGTCGTCTCCAACTTACTATAATTTATTAGGGATACCTTCACTGAAATTAACCAAATTGCTTTGTCCATATGTGATAATATATGTCCTTCCTCTCTGCTGTTGCGGTCTGTTGAGTGCTTGCTTACTTCAGTAACATTATAATAATGAGAACTTTTGTGAAGCCTCTTACAGGAGCAGCAGAGCTAATCTAAATGTCAAATTCTTAGCAGTTTTTTAAAAAAATATTTTAATTTATGGATCTGTGGCAGTATAGGATGTGAAAATTAGTAATTAATCAGTATCTAATCTCTCAGTAAGGACTACTTCCCAGAAACAGCAGATTATTTACTTCTCTTTTGATGTATGATGTCTTTGTGGGTTGATACAACATGCACCACCACCAAAAAATCATGGGTTTTTTTTAGTAAATACAACTCAGTGCTTTTGTTGAACTATAGCACAGTCAAATATAAGGTAGCTGATAGGAAGCATTTAACTTGCTTTTTAACAAGTGACAAAAGCAAGTCACACTGTACTGGGAGGGAGACACTAAACCCGTTTAAACCATAACTGAATAAATAAACAGTGATACCTGTAGAGATCTTTCTGGTTACGTGGCCTTATGCCCCGTATTTTCTGGCAACATAAATGAACTTCAGATGGATATTTTCAGTCACATCCTGCTCAGAGTAAAAGTAATTTGACACTGTCTGGAAGAAAAGCCGATCTCTTACTGACCAAGTCAAAAGGATAAAACTTAAAAAGTTTAAAATTATGAAAAGCGGATGTTGGGATTCTAAGTCATCATCATAATAACAATAATTATCATTAGCTAGTAATTTATTATTATTGTTATTGTTATTAACAACGATAACCTGTAGCCTAATGCTACTCTGCTGCTTCTGTTTTACTATTTGAAATCAACTGATTTTTAGTCACTTGAAAATCTTCTGCCACTAACCCCACTTAATTGTGTAAATTTGCTGGTCTTAATGGTCTCTTAAAGGTAGGATCAAGTTTGTAATTACCCCTATTGTACTTTTCTAAGATTTTCCAGTAGGAATAATGTTAATCCAACTGACTTCAGAAAAAGACAAAATAATATTTGAATATATATAGTATAATAGTACAGCATTGATTGTTCCATATTAATTGGCTTCAAACTGTTGAAATTAAGTAACACTGTACCTTGCTAGTGCATGTGGAAATTTTGTAGCAGCTAAATAAGTCAAGCAGAAAGTGATCAAAGTGACAAAATGATCAAAGTGACAGGAAACGATATTTAAAAGTATAATCAAAAGGGATACCTTTAAATAAATATTTCTTTATGCTAAATGTAAAAAAAAAGAAGCTTGAAAGAATTTAAAAAATAATCTTTAGGATGGTGTACTGAAACAACTCAACTTTAAAATGAATATAGTTCTAGAATAACATTACATAATTGGACGAAGAATGTGTATTGAATTTGTGACTTATTCTCACTAAAAATTTTGTCCTTTATATTTTTTCAGTGCTGCATTGTATGGCATGATGCTGCATTTTATTTTTTATTTTTTTCCAGGTCTGACAGCAGCTGCCATGGCAGAGGCTATGAAGTTACAGAAAATGAAACTTATGGCAATGAATAGCCTTCATGGAAGTGGAAGTCAAAATGGAACAGAATCAGAAAATGAAGAGCTCAATTCTAATGCAGGTAAGTAATGCTGTGCATGTGAGCTCTAGGGGGTAGTTCTTAACACCTGTTTTTGTACACAGGAAGCAAAGTCAAAAATCTCTCTCAAATGCTTACGCTCTTTTATTTTGTAAACTTTGCTCTGCCAGTCAAAATAACTGCAGCCATTCCAGCAGTATTCCTCCAGTTTTCCTCCTAACGTGCACCTTCACTAATTTTTTAGAAAATACTGGAGAGGGATTGTTTTCATTATGTTAGAATACAGACATTTTAAACTGTTCCCTAAATACATTTGTAGTAATAAAAGACTTCTCTACTGGCAATAATACAGGGAGTCTAGAGTTTTCCTGTAAATGATGGAAAGTTTCCAAAACGTCAGGTTGTTCGAATTTATTATGAGTTCCACAGTTCACTGGAGAAAGGTAAAGTATGGAATGCTAAATCACCAACTTTCTGGCTTTTCTGCATTTTGCTATTTCCATGAATAGATACTTTCAAACCACATCTATGAAGGTTAGTCATGATAAATGTTTGTTACGGCCTATCTGGCTGGAATAACCTTGGGTAGAAAGCACTGACACTGAACACATGTTCAGTCTACAGTGCTATAAGCTTTAGTATAAACTTGAACTAAGCTCCCAGAGTCCCAGCTCCACAAGAACAGGGTTCAAAGTTTAAATGGAGGAGACTTTTACTGGCATAAGGTGGAGACCCTAAAATAAGATAAATCTGTTTTGCCTCAGACAGCTCCTAGATACCTGTATTACAGGTGCTTGGACTCACTTTTTTCAACATAAATAATCCTGCAATACGCTTACCATTTTGGAAACTTACACATCCTTTGTTTTCATTATCAGTTCAAGAACAGAGACGTTGTCTGATCCCCCATTGCATTCAGATCTCCCATCAGCATTCCTACGTCTCTGAAGTCACACATGTGTCTCTAAAGACAAAGCTGCTCTAACAATTTGCTTGCTTGGATGGTGTATAGTGTATATGCATTGTACCAACAAAATGGTAATTTATTAGACCAATAAAGCAGCAGCTGGGAGGTCTTAGACTCATTTTCTAAAGGAATAACTTTGAATTCATGACAAATTATGCACAAAGCAGTCTTTCCAAAAGTGGTATTGCCTTTTGCTAATTTTGTGTACTCATCTGTATTGAAGAAATCTGGCTTCTAATTCATGCATTAAACCCTTCCACAGCTTTCTATTATGTATGATATGTATTTCTTATTCACCTCTCAGACCCTAATCAATTAGTGCATATTGAATTCAGAAAAAAAGCACTGAAAAAGCATATTTAGTATGTATAACTCTAATGTATATAGTTCAAATGAATTATCAAGTTTCACTAAATGCTAAGAAATATGACTGAAGATAGAATTCCTACAGAAAAGCAAGGAAGCTTCATACAGAGAAGATGTATGGTTAGCATTAGGGCTTTTTTTTTAAAGCTGCTGCACAAAAGCATGCTAATTTGAATGTTCATGGTTTTATGTGTTACCTGATAAGGTAAATTTTATTAAAAACTTGCAGGGAGAATCTGTAGTATATTAATATTTAGGTACCTTGTTGACAAGTTTTTTGGGGGACTATCATACCAGCCTTTTGACGATACGTCAAGAGTATGCATATTAAATGAAACTTCTCTGTGGTTTAGCAATTCAATGAGTACTACAACTGACTCTATACCAATTTAAATATTTGGAAAAATTCCCACTGACTTTAGCTGGTTACAGTGGGGCCCAAGGATAAGGATATGGTGTCAGTTGTGTTAAGATCTTTTCTCAATTCTTTCCCCTCTTGATTGCCTAATTTGTTAAAATTGCCAAGAGCAAATTTCCTGGATCGAGTGCCAATGTTGCTTGCAGATGGAGAAATAAGTCCTTAAGAAAAAGAACTACTACTAATCATATTAAAAATAACAATTTCCCCTCTTTTTGGTATCTCCAATGCCAGCATTAGGATCATTTTCATGGTTTCTCTCTTTATTGGAGGATAATTTTTTTAAAGATTTACATTAAGGAGGTAAAGCAAGATGTGTGAAAAAGGAAAACCAAAATGGATGGAGTGTAAAACTTAACTATACATTACACTACACAAGATAACTGAGGAATTATAAAATATTCACTATAGAAAACTCATTGGAGACTGAGGTGGGGCATGAAGAGAGTGGGCATTTTGTGTAGAAGTTGGTACATGTTTTCTAACATTGATTCACTGTGAAGAGAATGACATGATAATTCTGTGTGCCTGAAGCTTTTACCAAATGTTTGTTTTGCTCTACTCTTACAGTTTAAATGGCTATTAAAAAAAAAAAGGGAATGCAAAATGAGAAAGAAAATTGAATTTTGAAATTCTTTTTTTACTAAGAAGAGGTAAAAAGGAACAGAGCAAAGGACTCAGAAGCCTCATAAGTGAGAAAAACATTTCATTTTAGGAGAGCGACCTACAGTTTCTTTGATTTGAGGTTGTGTTTAATAGCTTCTGTAATGGCTGCAACATGACTCTGCATCTAGATTTCAGCATGAATAACAACCTGTTCGTGTTTCATTTAGCTCCAAATGAGAAATTCTGTCTTTTATTGTTTTAGGAAATTAGTCTGTGTACTATTGCTCCTGGAACTTTATAATTAATCACTAAAGGTTATGGCTGTGGAGAGTTTGTGGGAAATAGATGTTTGAATGATTATAATTGTAGCTGTCAAATCAGAAATATAGTTACACGAGCAGAGGACCTTTTGCTTCCTTTGATTTTTTTTTTTCTTTTTACTGTAACAAAGACTTGAAGGGTTGCAGTTCTACTTTAAAAAAAAACTGTAGAGATTGTTGGTTTTCTGCCTCAGTGTCCCACATTGACTTCGCTTGGGGAACATAAGATACAACACCACTAAATATTTCACAATAGGATGTGTGCTTTCCTCCTTTTTCCATAGGCTGATAGATGAGTGGAGTAGTCTCTTTTGCTGTTGCTTGTTTTGAATTAAAATGTAATTGATCAGTATTAAGTCCTGAAAATTTCTTGCCAGATTTTATTGGAACTGTGTCATTATATGCAGGTTGTTAGTGCAATAAAGAAGTGGTGAGGATGTCTTGTCACTTCATTTCCATCCCCATCTGTATCTGTTGAAGTCAGTATGAAATAATTTTGGATTTTGTTCTTCAGTAACGCCTAGACTGTCACTTCAGTTCTTTTTTTCTCTGTATGTGTGCACCTATCATGATGGAAGTTTTTCAGTAATTTCTGTATTTGAACACAGAATTCATGCTATCAGTTCAAAATCTGAACTCGTAACTCTGAGGATCTCTGACTGTAATTCCTCAGATATTGTGTTGTCCTCTAGGAAATTACAGGTGTGGAATTGAGTTTTACGAGTGTGTCTAAGGAAGTGAGGAGTAGATGTGCCACTTCCTTTCTCACTTTTAGTACAGCTGGTGTGCTTTTGCCATCAGGTTCTACTTACCTCTTTTTTGTGATACTACAATAATCTCAGTAATGGTGGAGTTTAGAACTGGAAAATATAAGATGGGAATATGTAACATGTTCTAAGTAACTTATTAAAAGTGTTGCAAGAGAAAATACTGAAACTGGGGGGGAAAGAAGTACCAAAAAAAAATTAATTGCATGTATTTTTTTAATTGAAGTAATGCAGTAGTTCACAGGGCTGTGAAGAATGTTGTTACACATTTGAACATTAATGTCCTCCTTCCACTCATTCTGCAAAAGAGAAAGAGATTTTTTTGCACCTTCCTACTCATCATATGAAGTGTTGAAGCAAACTTCTCAGGCAGTTGAAAATCTCATATTTAATCTGGCGCTATAGGTTCTTTGGCTCCACAGTCCAGCTGATCTGTGCTAAGTGTTCCTTGTGGTTCTTACTGTCTGTCTCCATCTTCTTGTAAGATCTGGGAAAGAAGGTTGAATTTATAGAACCATGTAGTTTGGGACATAGGTGTCTAGAAGTGGGAGAAATTAATCCCTCTGAAATCTCCAGTTCCCAGTGGCCATAAATCTTTCATAATCCTGTTCGTCCTTTTTGGCTACTCCATGTGTGTGAGTCCTTGGAGATGAGACAGTTTGTTGATGGCAATCAGTGCACACATCTGAGGATTACCTTAAGTCCAGAAGGTTGCCATAGTAAAGGCAAGTCATGCTGTAAAGTCATGCTGTAAAGCATGAGTGATAATACATGCCAGGAGTGATGTGGCCTTTCATATTCCACTTCAGAAAATGAGTAAGATCAAGAGTTTGAAGCTGGCAGCTGAAGCCAGGTATGCTGGATGCGTGTGCAGATCCCTCAAAGCCCAGCCACGTAATCAATTTCGTTGTTCTATAGAAATAAGATAAACAAAACCAAACCTCTCTGGTTGCATAAAAGTGTTTGTAAAGATCATCTGTGTCATCATCATGCAATACTAATATTAGGTGAAGTGTATTCTGGAAATTAGCATATAATTGCCTAGGGAAATTTGGAACTTACTTGAAATAAGAAAATAAGAGAGCTTTTTTTTTTTTTTTTTAAATAGCACGGCAGCCAGTAATTTGGACAAGTATGTGATAGAAGTGGAATTTGAAGGATAGATTGCAAAATACAGTATTGGCGGTGTTACCTGAACATCCATTAAGCTACATAAGCAAAGAAGGATCAGTGCATAGCAATCCGTGACAGCACCTGTTTGTACAAAACATCAGTGCAAAGAATAAAGCAGTTATTTCCTTCTGTTGCCTTTTAGAGTTAGCATGCATGATTTAATAAATGTATTTTGCTTTCCCAAGAGAGATATCAAACAGTACTAAGTGTTTCAGTGGTATTTCCTTAGGAAGTCAAAATGTTATTTTGTATGTAGAGTCTTGTTGCTTAATTTCCAGACAAGGAGCTAAGTTAGGCAGAAAAGAAGGGAAAAACACCCTAGCTTTTAGCATAAGAGGATCAGAGAAAAAAATCTTCATAGAAAAAAAAGAAAGTGTTATCTTTTTATCCTTTTTTCCCTTCAGTACCTGCCATGCAGTTTTCTCATAAATGCAAACATCCTTCACAATCTGTTTAAAAAACCACAAATACATCACTCGGAGGAATATTTAAGGAACCATCAGGAGGGAAAAAACTCATTGGTTTAATGGAATGCTGTCAAGGAAAATCAGCATCACAAACGACACAGGGGCAGAATTGATACTTTTGCACTGACATGTTAAAAGAAAATCCCATGCATTATTTAGAAAACCCAGAAATCTGTCAGCTGTATGATTGCCGAGTTAGCAGAAGCAGGAGGATGCTGCTCAAGTTGAAAAGAAACGCGTAGGCACAGATCCATATTGTAACCTTTCATGTTCTCCACCCACCATGAATACCCAGCTATTACACGGTCAGCATTTTTTAGTTTTTCTCTTTTAAAATTTCCAAGTGCTTGAAAAGTCAAAAGAGGTAGGTCTTTTATTCTAAAAAGCAGGATGCCGAGGCTGTTATTTTGTTGTAAAAGTAAAAATGACAAGACCAGAGAACAGATGATTTTTTAATCCTTGAATGCCGTGCAGACTTCATGAAGTCATTTTTCCTGTTGTTAAAACAAGTATTTTTGTGTTACATGAGCAGAGAGTTATTGTTTCAAATATGATAATTTTTTTAAAGAATGTGAAACATCCATGCCATTTAAAAAGTATAACCAGTCAAAACTACTATTAATATTTTTAGAATCGATTTAAAAACTAGTGAAGCATACATTTAATCTTTAATTGTCCTTTTACCAGGAGAAATATATGCACTTTGAAGTAAGAAAAAGATTAATATGTTCTGTTGTCTCTCCAAAAAAACAGGCTTGTTTGACTCCAGTCCTAGTGGATATATTTAAAGCATTTAATCCTAAAAACTGAAGCATCTGTGCTATTTCTATAAACATGTACCTGCATTGGTTTTGGTGAGTCTGAACATACTTGCTTTTCACTCTGGAAGTTGAGTAGCACATAGTGGCTAAGCGGACCTCCCTGGTGAAGTGCAGTGAGCTACTAGTCCACAGCCATTCAACACAACTGAGTTGAGCACCTGGATGGGTAGAATAGATGGGAAAGAGGATGATGTTTTTGATGTGACTTTTTTCCTCAAGCATGCAGATGGTGGTGTACTGTGAGTATGGCTCATGATATAATACGTATATTACATGGCCAGTGGGACTAGGCTGGGACACAGGCAGTGATGGTCAGTGTCATGCAGAGACACAGCTTAAAAGACTTGCTGGAGATCAGAAATTATTTAAGAGCAATTCACAGCTCCAGTTTAGCCCATCAGTCTGGGATATATTTCTCTGGAGGAGGCTGGGCGCTGCAATAGGACATGTGTGCGTCTGAACAAAAAACACTTCTGAAGCACCTGCACTAGCCATTGGTTCTTCAGGGCTAAGTCACAGCGCAGAGGCAAGGGAGCAGCAGACTGAAGTCTGATGTATGAATGAGGCTTCTCTAGTTAACAAAGGCATGTGTGGCTCCGTAGGTGACTGGCTGCGAGGACAAGCTCTGCGTAAGGGTGTTTATCTCTACTCCCTAGTAGTAGACGATTAGTCATGAAATTCTGTGGCTTTCAGGATGTGCTTCCATATATAGGCTTGGAGGTGTGCCTTCTTGGAAGCTTCTTGAACCCACTTGCAAGTGATACCTAAGAAAGTGTAAGCTCTTTTTTTCAGTGAAAATGGAGTGAGGGACCTAAACCATTCACATAACACTGAGGCTTTAAAAAGCTTTACCCATTGCTGCTTGTCCGAAAATGTCTGTGGTTGCTGAATGATACAGAGCAATGAATTCCCTGCAGATAATTTACGTAAGGCCTTCCTGGAGCAAGTGACTGACCATTCTGGAGGAGGAGGTTGATGTGCTATTTTATTTTTTAAGATACAACTCCTTAAGCATTAGCCAAGAAGTGGTAAGCTGTTTATTTGGCTTGCTTGTATGTTACTTGTATTCTGCTGTATTCTCTTCTATTTCTTCCTAATGGTGATTGCTTTCATGGGCCTTCTCAATTACCCCAAGGATGCAGTCTCCGTGTGTGAAGCTTGGAAATAGGATACACATATATCTATTACTTTGGCAAATCAGCTTTTTCTTTAAGAGTGAGTATCAGTAGATCACTTTCTGTTGTGTTACCCCACCACTGGGCAGGATTTAATACCAAGAATTGTAGGATGCTTTAGTGAACCACAGTTTCAGTGGACTGCGAAAGTGAATTTGTTTCTTACCTGTAAACTATTTTAAGGTCCCATTTCAGATAGATTCTTAAGAGGTTACCCATTGTATACATGTGAGTGATTTAACTGTCCTTTTAAAATTATTCGTACTTGTTTAAATATCAGTGTAAATACTTTATGGTGAATGTATATGATTCACAGTTAAATGTTGATTCATCACCTAGTATTGGTATATTTGGATTGACTGACACCTAACTCTGAGAAATATGAAGCGGCTCCGGCTGTAGTTTTAAAACTAATAAAGGAAGCAAGACTTTGGACAACTACTGAAAATGAAATTATCTGTGCTTTTGTTTTTTTTTTTTAAATCTGGGGCAGCTTTTTCTTTGAGAGGAATTTCTTGGTTTGATGCTTATTAAATTAGTTGATGCTTATATAACATCACAAACTAATATAAACTATTTTAAAGAACAAAGAAATCTAGTTATTATATAGACCTTTTTTTACAGATGTTCTTATTCAGTATCTAAGCTCTGGTTTGTGTGAATGCTTTCTCAGTAGGTAATTCCCAAGGGTATATTTTAAATGGATTCATGACAATTAGATGCTGTTAAATCTCTATGAATGGAGAATATATACACTTGTAAGTTTATATTTCAACAGTTAAACATATCACACAATCTGCTTCCTCAGTATATTTTGACTGTTACCTTATTTGAAGTCAAAGAACTGCTGTTCCTTTTTTCCAGAGCATAAAGTACATTTTTTTCATGAAGACAGAACTCCTTACAATGACTCTAACTTTTGCTGGCACAAATTTAGTATAGAAAAATCAAGATCTGTATCTATTAAAAAAGCCCTTCCGAACACCAAATAAAATACCTCTGGGTGCACACAGCGTAATCATAAACAACCTCTCTAGATTCTTGCGCTATCTACTATCAGAACTAAGTGCAGCAAAAGATAAACTAATGACAAAATGCAAATGGTATGGCTAAACTGTGTAGAATTGAGAGCTTTCACGTGTCTGTCACCTTTCAGATCCTTTACAAATTTATAGTCTCAGAGTGCAGAGGTCTAAATCTTCAAAGCTTGAAAAACAGAGGTGCAGCATGAACTAATCTTCATTTTTTCCCCTATCTTCTTACAGCAGCACTAATGGAAATGTATTTTGTTTAATGACTCTGAAATCCTGTTTGTAATTAGATGTGGGAATTGGTCTTACTTTGTAACAGATGATACTGGAATAATAATATGAGAGATGCTACGCTGAGACCACTATCCTCCTAAATCTATATCATTTTTCATTTTATTGACAGGAAATGTGTTCCTGGAACAAAGAGATTGATTTTAAAGAGTAAAAAAGTAATGTCTAGTAAAAACTCAAATGAAAACATTTCAGCATTACTTTAAGTGTATCACAAGAGTACATTAACCTTTTAATTTTATTTTTAATTTTAGTAAACAGTCATCTTGTAATTGTTGCTTTGTCACTGATACGATCTTTGAATTAATGCACCAAAAGGTAGGGAACTTTAATTAATGACAGGGTGCATACAATTAAAACACATATCATATTTCAGAAGGATTATTCAAAATAATTAATTTTGTCTGTTAAAAAACTTTTACAGTCGTAAATGAAGTAATTAGGAGTGGGCACAGAACACGTGAGTGCAGGCTGAGCTCACACAGTCCCTTTAGTATTAGTCATCTCCACTAGTCTTGATGTCATAAATCATTGTGGCCACTGTACAGTCAAGGCTACATTTTTTCCCTTGGTTGTAGCTTTCACATTTGTTAGTAGTAGCAGATATTCGTGGTCAGTATCAACCTGCTGAAGGAAAGAAGGTTGCTCAAAAGTGTCCTTCATTAAGACAAGGTCTCATGTTTCTCTGCAAGGCACAGGAAAAACCAGGGCACTGTAGGGAATGATACTTATCAAAAACGTCCCAAATTTAGGACTTTCAATACAAATTGTTATTAAGACCATTAGAGATTAGATGCACCGCTCTTTACAAGGAAAAATCATTCCAGATTAGACATTTTAGTAGGCTTCTGTGACTGCTGAAGGACATGGTGTGAAGAGCAGTGTTCTCCCCCCTCAGAAGCAGAACTGCTCTCTCTGCAGTCAGGTGTGGGGTGAGAAGGCATCTCCAGGCATCTGTACCTTTGTGCTCTTGATGCTTAGTGGGAAAGATAAGGAAAAAGAAAAGTGTGGTCCAGATCTATCTCTCTGAAATGCCTTTTTATGTTGAGTTATGTTAAACCATTGTTGGATAAAAGCAGAAAGTGTTCCTGGGAGTAGGAACCATCAACAGGTGATCAGCTGAACTATGGCAATTATGGATGATAAAACTGCTAAGAAGTACACCTGTTTCAACTCAGTGGTGTGCAGATTTTCCACAGTGCTACCAAAGAACATGAATAGTGAAGTACCATATGTCAAAATACTTCTTTTTTTTTTCTTGAGATCGTTGTGTGCCACTCTGTTTCAAAAAAATCTTATCTGCATATAATTTTGCACAAAATAACGCTCTTGTTTAAACACTGTGGTATACCAGCATGCTTAGCCAATGTGGTTTAATTTCCCGTTTCAGGATGTAAGAAACCCAGTATATAAAGAATTCCAGTATGTTAGGAAAAGTGAGTATTAGTGATAGTTGCCTTTGTTAATACTAGTGAGTCAGCTTCAATCTCGAATTAATGGTATTTTAACAACAGTTTAATATTTGATGTCTTAACATTCGATATTATTGATAATATTTGATATTTTAATAGCTGGTGTTATATGTTTAAGATATCACTAATTAATGGTGTTTTAACAATACTTTAATATTTTAATTACATTTGGAAGTCTGGAACATTCTTGTACTTGTTAAGGCATATATAAGTTAGGATGAAAACTGGTGTATTACCTTTGATGTGGGCCACATGGTGAGAGTCCCCCCAAAGGATGTCATTGATAAGTGATACAGCTGCCAACAGTAGGCGTCTCATGAATTACAATTTTAATCAGATTTTCTTTAAAAGTCACCTAACGTACAGTTAATTTATGTTTGCGGTAAGAAATGTTTGTAGAGTGATCATTTGGAAGATTTTCTTACTCAAAAGAGTAGCATTAATGAAAAAAATAAATTTAATAATGTGACTTTTTAGTTAAGGATTCAGTACTAGATTTTTGCAGATTGCCCTGAACTGACTTTTTTGGAGCTGAGATTTGATAGCGCTTTTACTTGCAACAGTTGGCTGTGTTTAAATGTCTAGCCAATTTGTGAATTTGATGAGACAGAAGTCACAGTGGTCTGAAGTTGTTCTGCCTTTACTTGTACCCACAAAGAGGCATCCCTTAGTTCTGGAGTAGGGACCGAATGGGTCAACAGGACATACACAGATCAGAACCTTGCTACTTTTTACAGAATAGATTTAGCTATCTTAAATAGTTATATTCAAGTTTAGTTTTCCTTTAATTAAGTTTTGGTCTGTAATAAAATTGGGATTATGCATTTATTTCTGTGATTTTAAAAGTAAGCATCTGACAGTTTTGCATAATAGGTTATGCTTTCTGCTCCATATTCTGTTTAAAAAAAGCTGGTATGCAAAGCTGTGAGTGACATTTTGGTAGAATTTTAGCAAGTACAGTCATTACCAAATTAAATATAGATACAGGTGGGTAGTCGATGTTTTTAGCTCCCTTGAAAAAACCTGTATACAAGAGCAGCAATTTATCAGATCGTTCTAGTTACAATTATGAAAGGCCAGCGATGTTGTCAGAGACCAAGAGTAAATGTACTTTTATCACCAAAGTGTGTTAGAAATCTTTAGTTTCCATGGCTGCGAATTCTTTTTATCACATTAAATTCTTATTCTTAATTTCTTAGAAGCTTAATGTACATTAATAAGAGCACTGGAGAATTTCAAAACCTGGTCCATTTAGCCATGGAGAAGAAGATGTTGTTGACACCATATAATTGAAGCTACTAATTTGTCCGTAATCTAAAGGGAACATACATGGAATTTTAGTACACATTTCAAATGCCATCCTAATGTGTTTACTGTATTAGAAATGTAACTAGTATTAAGTTATCTGTTAAGTAAGCAATACGTGTATTAGGATGGCCAGTTTAGGTATTAGTTTTTGCAGATACTTGTTTCATCTTGGGAGGCACAGGAAGCAGGCACCTAATGGTTTCTGAATAGCAGTGTCTTCTCAAACTGGGATATTTACTTGAAGAGAGGAGTAGGTAGAGCTTTACCTGAACCGTTCTTGTAGCTGAGGAAGAGACCATAATGTAGAATAATGATCCTGTGTTGCAGATAAACCCTCTAGGCTGTACCCTGCAATGTGGTGTGTTATGTTGCAGCGTACAGATCTAGTTCAGGTAGAAGATGTAGTTTAGCGGTGGCAGGGTGAGTTCAGGACGGGCTGTTTTGCCTTGCAGTTTGGCACTGGGTCTGGATCTGATTTCTGTATTGCAGTGTACACTGTTTAGGATTATAAAAAAGCAGCGCTTTCAGACCTGTTTTCTTATCCACTCTCAGTGAAACTAGAATTGTGGCAGCGTCATGTCTGACTGAGAATTGTCCAGCTTAATATTAGAAATTTTATAGGCTTACTAATCATGGACATTTTTCCTAATGTTTAGCCTAAGTCTTTCTTGTTACTGTCTTTCCTTGCTACTTCTTGTTCTGTACACTATGGATAAGGAGAACAATTTATTCCTTTTTATTACTGAACACGTCTTTTATCTAGTGAAGACTGTTAGTGAGTCTCCTGTCTGTCTTCCCTACATTAAATGAGCCTGCTCTTTTGAACGTGCTTCATACCAATGATTTTCTAGGTCTCTGGTCAGTTCTCACTGCAACTCTGGCTTCTCTCCAGGTGATTCATATCCTTTTGGTTCCAAACCCAACACAATGCTTCAGTCAAGGCCATGTCAGTGCTCAGTGCAGTAATGTAGAACAGGATAGGGTGAAAGAATTTCTCTGAATCATACATACAGCTATCTTGTGTAGATGTGCCAAACTCTTCCCTCCTGACATTTCCTGAAAGGAGGATACTGCTGACCTGTGTTCACCTATAGTTGCACTCTAGATTTTTCATTTTTAAAAGAGCTACATAGACAGTCAAACTGTGTGCTATTCCAGCCTTTCATCTGTCCTGACCAAGTTTCATGTCATATCTCAATTAAGTATTCACAAAGGTTTAGATTAATGTTAATAAAGATCCAGAGTTTTGGATGGATTGGTTGATTCTGCTATGTATGCTTATGATATAGACTAACATGCTAACATTGGCTCTTGAGTATGAAGCATTTAATTTAGTCGGTTTGGCCATTTTATGGTTCATTCTATCTTTACAGGTTGACTGGAGGTATATTAAAATTGATAGTTGAAACTGAAAACCAACACTTCCTGTTTAGATCGTGCATTTTTAAGTTGTGCAGAGCCATCTGCAATTAATGTTCTTTGTTGTATGTCTTCTGTATTTACAGTATATTTAACAATAAAACCTTTTTTGACATTTAATCAGTAACAGAGTTGTTCCACTCTCATTATATATTCATGAACTTTATCACCAAGACAAGATATAAATGTTGAGTTTGCCTTTAAAATCACACATGCATCGATATTTAAAACTTAGAAAATTAGAGGGTGGTTGTGTCTCTTATTATTTTTATATTGTAGAATAGATTCTTCCTTTTAAGAAGATGCTCAGGGTACTGTAAAGATGGAGACAAGTGAAACTTTGGGACTAGTGAAAACTTCCAGCATATCTGTATGAGAGATGTATATTCAGTTACTAATGTTATGGGACATGAGAGGCTGTGTTTTCTCCTTTTCCAGTGAGGCATATAATATTAGTTAAATGGTGATTTATTTTCCCATATTTCAGCTAAAAATTGGAAAGATAGTAAGAAGAACGGTCTTGCAGCTTACTGTGATTTCAATGTTTTCTGATTGAGTATCTCTATGAGACGGCATTTTGGTATTTCATCCTTGAGAAATATTTCCCCCTCATTTGCAGCATATCTTCCATTTTTCTTGATTTTGAGAAAGTAGGTATTTTTTGGAAGTTGAATCCAACTTCATTCCCTTTCTCTGTAAAATGCTAGATCCAGAAAGGTCCTTTTGAAAACACTAGAATAGCTAGCATGAGCAAAATATTTATAAATTCCAAATGTATCTGGGTATATACTATATTCCTAGGTTAGTGAGAGATTGAACTTTAATGGAAAAATAATATCTGAAACTTGTAGGTATCTTATATTTAGGAGGATAATTTCTAATGAGCCTTTCCGAATTTAAACCCTGTGATTATGTCTGTAGAAGAAATATTTGCATTGTCCTATTGCTAGTGATTGGTACTCATTTTCTATCCAACTAACACTCTTCTTTCTTTGAAACTGTCTTGAATAATTACAGCCCAAGCCCTGCTCTATACTACCTAAATGGAAAATCCAAGTCACCAGATAGCACTGACTCTCCGGTTTGGATTAAAAAAAGTATTTTATTTATTAGATGCAGTTATGGCACAGAAATAAATGGTTGATGCAGCTATACAACATCTCACCTTCAAAATTTAATCATGTACAAATGCCATTTATTTTTCATAAGCTCCTTCCCTTTTAATATGATTCATTAAATACACTTTTTTTTTCCCTGCTGTTTGCTCATCTGTTTTGAATGTAGGCTCAAGGTATTTATTTTCCTTCTGTCTTAATGTATGGCATGGTTGATGTAAAAATATTTTAAAATAATGTTCATATTATATAATTTCAAATTTAGAAGTTTGAAATTGCAGATCTATTCTGCTGCAATCTACATCTTATAGATTTGTCCTGGAATTTTCCTTGAGGCTTACTTCTTTATTTTTTGAGAAAATTTGTATTTTTAGTGTCCTTCCATTTACAACATGTCTAACTTAGAAAATTCCCTTGTAGACATGGGCTCCTCCAGCATGCAACTAGTAAAAGCTGTACATTCCCAACCCCCAGCAGTGGAGTGATATTGACGGAAAAAGATAACTCTGCAGAAAGTGTGTGTTGCTTTACTCTCTGGTGGTTGGTTGTAGCTGTCAAATGGCTCTGAGTCACAGCACTTTGGGAATAAGGCAATTTCCCTTCATCCTGCTGTTGAGTGTATCTTTTGCACAGTCATCAGGAGCTGAGGCTGTGTAGTTTTACATGGCTTTTTCTGATTCAGTGTGTGAATCGGTAAAGAGGGAACTTATGAGGATCAAGATGAATAATATTTTTTTAAGGGTTACTGATGGCCAGTAGACTATCTTTACAGATGCTAGGATTTCTTCTCTGTATATTTGCAGTTGAATGTTGTTTGAATTCAGGACTCAATTTTAAATTTGAATTGTATACGTGGCAGCATATGAGGTATGTGGCAATAGCATGGTCTACATAGACAATTGCCTCACAGCTCCTCTGTTCTTAGTTATTTTAATTGTATACATGCAATAACTTCTAATTCAATTAAAACTAACAATATTCCACATTACCCTGTCTGTTAAAATCCATGCAGTATACTGTAAAAAAGTCATTAGCTTGGTAACATCAATTTAACAAGTTTTAGCTCATTAACCTTGACACCAGCAGTGCTGTGGAAAGGAACCTTTTGATATTGTTGTTCTCAGCATATACAAATATGTATACGCTCTGAAAAATCTGTTGAAATCTGTGGCTGTTATCCTCCATCAGCAGTTGTAGCTCTGTGTTAGCTCTTTACTATAGTAAGACACAAATTACATTTTTTCAAGTCAACTTTATAGATTGGGGTAGTCTTTATTCATTAAAAAAAAACAAAACAAAAAAACAACAAAACTCCATTAGGAACTTTCTGTGATTTTTAGATGGTCCTTGAACAGCATTGCCAGCTATTTCCTATGTGTCATTTTTCATATATATACCATTCTAACACCACTTTTAAAAATCTTGCCTGAAGTGTGGCAGATGGGTATTTGTGATAACATTTTACTAAGCTGAGTAGGATACTAATTGCAGAAATACTTCTTCAGTTACTTCCTTTGGCTTGCCAGGCTCACTTTTGGAAATCTCAGTTACCTTTGTAATAATGTTGTTGGTTTAGCTTTCGAAATCTTATCTAATACTGCTGTAGGTAACACTATAAAATAGGAAAATGAGCAACCATTTAAACATAGGGTAGAAAGAAATAAAGAAAAAAACTCTAGCAGTCAAAATGCTGTTGTTTATTGTATACTTACTTTTATTCTCAAAATGTATGTGTCTGGGTTTTTGAACTGATAAGAGGCAGAACAGAGCTCATGCTTAGCCTCGTAATACAGCTGTAATCACAGAGCATTTGAAAAACAGCAAGAAAGGATTCTATAAAACTACGATGTATTTTCTCCGGAACAGCTTCACTTAATCCCTTGCAGTCATTGTGAGTCTGTCACACTTTATGACTGGGGATGGGATTTTAATGTAAAGTGAATTAGCACCCAGGTCTGAGAAAGGGCTATACAGAATGGAAGAAAAAGAAAGAGGGACTTATACAAGTATTTTAATGTGGAAGTGGGAATATAAAGCAAGATGAACATGGAGAATAGGATATTTCCTTTTCAGCTCTGTCCTGTTCACACCAATGAAAAATTTTTCATTTATGTTTTATCACCTGCCTTTCCTTTGTTTCCTAGCTTGCTCAGTCAGAAACTGCCTTTTACTACCTTTTAGGTATAACGTATTCAAATTGCCATCCTTTCTGTGTCCAGTAACCCCCTGAAGTTAGGGAACAGTTTTGATCCTTTTTCTCCTATTTCCTCTGCTTAAGTTGGGTCACTTTCCAGATTTGGGTCTACCCATTGCATTGCCGTTTCTGGCCCCATTTGAATCCCCCCCCGACCTTTTCCCTCCTGCCTGGGCGCAGAGCACGTGGTCCTCAGCCAGCAGTTGCTCATACGGCAGCTAGTGCTGTCGCTGTGGGTGAAGGACAAGGGGCCAGCTGAGGTGTAAAGAGATCAGGCAAGTCTTATAGTGGTTTTCTAAAATGTAAAATAAAAGGCAAGAGCTGGATTGGGCATTGTTGACTGCAGCGATGCTGACAACACGTCAGGAGCACCCACAGAGACGTGTATTTTGGCTTTGTTTGAGAGCACTCAACCCTGTGTGATCCCAGGAGGTGGAGGCTGCCAACATGAGTGTTGGTAAGTGTGTACAGCTGTGGTGCAGGTGTGAGAAAGTGGGGCAGAGCTGAAGGGAGCCGCTGCTGATTCTCCAGCCAGGACGTGGGCATTTGTTCCCAGTGAAAAGCCAAAGCTCTGCTCAGTGTGACTTATTTAATGTGCGCTGTACACAGTCAGTCCCAAGGTTAAAGAATAACTTGGAATACTTCGATAATGTGTCAAGCCAGAAGACGGGCAGCATATAATTTTGCTCATTTACAATGTTAATGAGAAGAGGGTTTCAGTGAAAGACCAGAGGTGTAATATATGCAATTTGAATATTGCAGACTAACCAAAAAAACCCTACTCTGAACTATATGTTAAAAACTTTTGTTATTTAAAGGAACAGTTACCTCAGTTGAATTATCCATTCCAGAAAGACAAAACAAAGTAGATTTAAACTTTAGTATAAACTATTCTTGGTTTGGGGATTTTTTTTCTCTCCTGGCATGTTTGCCTCTTAAAAAGTGAGCTATTTTTTGTCTTTTGTAGAAATCTAATCAAAAATGAAAAAGTACATTGGATAATCAGAAATTTTGGTTGACCTCTAGGTAGTGGGGAAGAGTACAGTGTTAAGACTGAGAAAGGTTTTGCATATGCAAAAAATCAGGAGGAGGCATTGTACTTTGCAAAAGTTCTGAGAGTTTGAAAAGGGATAATTTTAAGTGTTTTCATGGTTGAGCATATCCCAAAGAACTGTAATCTGCAGTACAAAGCAACTATGTTGAAAATTCATATTACAAAAGTAAGTCTATTAAATTGTTATTTTAAGTCATTTAACATTTTTCTTCCAAAATTTATGAAAATTTCTTCTGTGCCTAGGAGCTAGGCTTTGTCTTTATCTAAGGAGCATTTTTGAAATAATCTGTAAAATGGTTTTTCTAAAACAGCTGAAGACAATATGGATGCAGAACAAAGAGTAATTTTATAAAATCTTTCATCTGAGACCTAACGCAGACCTGTATGTGAAAGCATAAAATTCACATGTGGTGGGTAGTTAGGCAAACATGTCTGTAAGCCAAAGCTGCCTCTGTAAATACTGCTTTTTTTCTAAAAGGGATTTTACATTATTTGACATGTATGAAAAACTGTTAGAATCTTATGTGAAACACGCAATGGCATTTCTTGTGGCAAATGTATTTTTTGTATCTTTACATTAAACTACATGTGTGTACGTTTTTTATCTATGAATATATCTCAATACATTTGAAAGAACTACAAAGCAAACTGCAGATTTGTGCCTTCTAATGTGGAAGTTTGTAGTCTGACCATGTTCACTTCAGGTTTAAATACTTCTCAAGGTATTCAAACTCCATTACTTGGCCTCACCTGAATAATAAAGCTTAGAAATAAGGCTTGTATCTGGGTATCTGTCTTACTGTATTTACGACTAAGAATCTGTTACTTTTAAGATCTTTTGTAGAGTACAATGTGTATTGTAGACATTTCATTTAAGGTTTTTGACCAGTATTTCTAAAAGCTAGCACAACTTCAAAAATGGAGATCCAGTTGCAAAATGTGGGCTAGAATTTAATCAATCCATATTTCAGTGAGATCATTTTCTGGGGTTTGGACGGATGGAGGCTATTTAAAGAGTAAGACACCAAATATCCATATCCAAGATAACCAGAGTTGTGGAGCAATCAAGGCTCTCCATGGCACTGAAGGAGGCAGAAACCTTCATCCTTTTGGTTAAAACCACAAAACCAGCACCAGGGCTATGCACTATTGCCAAATGTAGAGCTGTGTTTTGAAACAGATACTGTGCCATAGGCATGTTGTTACAAAGTGCATTGTTCTTTAAAAATCTCAACAGTGAATATTGCTCTCTTTTTTTTAAAACTGAAAACTGCTTAGAATCTCAGAAGTGAAAATCATATCTTCAAGCTTCCCAAACTAAAGAGCTTTGGGAAGAGTGTATTTGTCATTATGTTTAATTTGGACATACCTCACCAAAGAAAAGGCCAGGGGAGCTAGGCCGAGAACACAGCTGTACAGGCAGCTCAACTAATTGCCTCTCCATCCTCAACCTCATTTATCTTCATTTCTTCCCAATTATACCAAATTATCAATAGTCTCTGTTGCATCAGAGTCTTAATCCCCTTTATTCAGGCAGCATTAGATAGTGGCAGATGAATTCTTGGAGGGAGTCAGGGTAAACAGCCATGAAATGCCACCTCTGGCAGATGGCATTGCTCACAAGAAATGTGACAAAACATTTGGAATTTGTTACTAGGCATTGGTATGAGAAGGCAAGCTGTCAATATTTTTTTAAATGATAATCAAGGTGGTGCATACTTATACCACAAGCAGAAATGAATCCTGTCCAAAACTTCAAGTTAGTTAAGTTCAGCTTGGCACTGTGCTGTTGTATTTTGTTGCTGAAAGCTCTCACTTTTTCTTCTTAAGAAATATTTTCACTTCATCTGGTATTCATATCAACATTTTAATCATGTTTGTTCTGATAATAATTGTTATTTACAGTTTTGTATACCTCAAAAAGAAATACTAATTTGAAGACATAGAATATCCTTTCAATAACAATAAAATATTTCAGGTGTATTTTCTTGAATAGTTTCTTTGGCACTATTGGTCTTTTCTAGGGCTTTGATCGTGTTCTTTAGAGAAGCTAATGCCATGTTCCCACTGATAGTCATTGAGGGGAATTACCCTAGAGATTAGATGAGAGCACCTATTGGCTAGTTTTGCTGAATGAGAAAAACATTCTGAAAATCAAATCTCAAAGCCTCTCAATATTAAACTAAACTATCAGGCTAGTTACAGTAAAAATATATAGTAGATGTGTCAGTACTTGTTTCAGTAGATTGTTAAATATGGGAAATATTAAGTAATTAAGAAAAAAGCAAAAAAAACTTGATTGATGGTGGTTAAACATATAAGATGGCCAAGTACTCCATTAGGTGTGTATTCAGCTACTACTATGAGCAAAAATGAAAACAATTGTAAAAGGAAGTAAGAAGTTGGCTGCTAATATAGTTCAAGATTTTTATGTGTGATATTTTAAATAGACATTAAATGTAACACAGCAGATTTCACTGCTGACCTTTTATGTGAATTAGGTTTACTCACAGGCTCTCCTGTTTTGGCAGCGTTCTACATTTTTGGAAGTCAGCAATAACTTGGTGCAAGGAGTCAAATAGCAGACATGAAAAATGGTGCAACTTCAGAATTAGTATATGCCTTGCCAATGTCCCCCATACTGATACAACTTGTTGGAACTACAGAAGTACAAGTGTCTGCATTTCCTGATCCCTTTATGACATCTTGTTGTAGATCTCATTGGAGAGCTTCTATAGTCATTCTGCTTCAGTATCAAAGGCATGTCAGGCATGGTTTTTGCAACCTCTCATTCTCTAGTAAAATCTCCAATGTCATTGAGTTCTATGTAGATACTTCAAGCTGGCAGGGGTTTGGAAGACTGTCTGAATGTGTATGTATGAAGTGCTACAGTCTGTAATTAGTTCTTTCAAGCCACACTTTATATTACGCAGAGTTCCTTTTAGTATTAGGAGCTTTTGAAAAGATTATAAATACATAATTCATTTATGTCACTACAAATTAACTCAGAAGATTACAATCTGTAACTTGAACTTTTCATAATAATTATTTCAAAGAAATAGTAAATGATAAATTGTTGAAACTTGAATGATGTGATTTTGTACCGTAGTGTTACCTATCTGCTATGGATGTCAAGATGTTCTCAAAGCCTCAAAATTAAACTAAACTATCAGGCTAGTTACAGTAAAAATATATAGTACATGTGTCAGTACTTGTTTCAGTAGGTTGTTAAATATGGGAAAATATTAAGTAATTAAGAAAAAAGCAAAAAACACTTGGTTGATGGTGAGTGAATGTGTTGATGAATCCTAGTTCCTTGCTTGCTGGCTACAGTTGAATTTAGAAGGATGTATGGTTTATCCTTTCTGGCAGCCAGCCCTACAAACTATATTCAAGATCTGAAAGTTAAGCTGTTTTATTTCTGGCTTGTGCATCATCAACAGTAAAAAAACGTGACAGTCCAAAATTTTTGACGTTATTTCTATCTAAAGTGCACACGTTTCTGAAAACAAACTTTTGTCCTGCAGAAGAGATACCATGTTCTAGTACATTTGTTATCTTCATGTATCTTCATGGTTATCTTCTTTTTTTTGTTGATGGTCCTAAACCAGAAGAGATACCATTGATTGTTATCTTCATGTAGAAAAATAAGTAGCAAGAAAATCACACACTTATTACTAAAAATGTTAGCAATAGCCATTGGTAGTGCAGAAGGGAGCAGATCAGTTGTGAAAGAATGGGGCATAATCCTGTGGTTACATTTCAAATAGTGTTGAGCATTTAAAGGTTGTCCTTTCTTTTGACTTCACCAACATCATATCTGTTGAAATAATGATCTGTGCAGATTCTTGGAAGCCCTCTTTTGTCAAAAGCATGTTTTGTAAGCTCTCAGGGGTAGGGGTCTCCCTGACCCAACTTGCCATTAAGAATGCAAAGGTATATTTTCTGCCCTCTAGACCAACCTTACTGAGGTTCATAAAACAGTACCTTGAGTGACAGAGAGTAGAAGTTGTTTATATCTCCAGTGCATCACATTCCTTCCTAGCCAAGAGACAACTGGGTTTCATTAATATTTGTGCATGACTAAATCACTAAAAGAAAATAAGAGGATGGGTACAAGTAACTAACTTGAAGAAGTGCTTTTGAATGTTAGTGTATTTTGATGAAAATTAAATAGTAGTTTGTATCTAACTTGCTATAAATACGATGTTTCATCTTGCTAAATCTAACTTTAATGGGGTGCTTTGGTGGCATAAGTTGAATCAGCTGATCCATGTTTGGTATTTTGAGTTTAAATGAAGATACTGCCACTTCAAGCAGTTTGTTTTTATCTAACTGGTCCCTTACATTGTTTTGCGTTGTCTTTCGTTTTCCTGCATCACTTTGTGTTGCAACGTTTTTGGCATTTTTAGTATTAGTTAACTGAGGACATGTGTATTTTAGCAGTTGTCTACAGAATATTGTTTTGCAGAAAAGATTTTGTTGCTGCTGTCAGTAGGTCCTCTACGCTGGTCTTAAAAAGTTGGAGAAATCACCCTGATGTATTTTAGTAGCCATCAGCATTTTTGTGTATGGAGTTTGAAGGGATGAATGACCCAGTCTGTTACGAGAGAGAGCGAGCAGGTTTTATACTGCCATGAGTGTTTGAACACCTGATTTCAACTGTGAGATTTTGTTTTGACTGGAAAGGCCATTGTAGCACAGTCTTACTTTCCAAGGTAGCTGACAATAAGAAGACTTTGCAGGAATTGTGCTCCGGTGCTGTAATCATCAATTATAATTTGGGAGCTTTAAAAGGCTATATTTACCACCTTCTTATTCCTTTTTCTCTGTTGATTTTAAAGGGAAGGAAAGTTTGGGAGAGATGGCGAGGTTCCTAAATAAATATTATGTCGCTGTTTTTATCTTGTAAAAAGTTATCTTCCTGGAATTAATTGTTCTTAATTAAATTGGCATCAAATATTCTGACATATTCTCAGTTATCTTCAGTACCGTGCTTGCTGTGAAATAAACTTTGATTTTTCTGTCATTAAGACTTTTCAGAAAGTTTAGAAATTATATTCAGATTTCAGATGCCTTCTTATTGTGTAATTATCAACAGATTACTTCACCTAAGTTGTGACAGACATATTTTTTAAGTATGACTGACTGATGGACAGATTGGGAATTGCTGAATTAATGGGCACATTTCAAAGCTTTGGCAGGGCTAAGCAGTAATTACATCTGCTGAACCACTTGATAAGTTTTTGGAAGTAGCCCAGTAAAGCCATCACTGGATTTCTTGAGTTTTAATATCTTACCCTATACACTTTCGTGGGTTTCTTGTAGGGCACAATCCAGAAGTTGATATAGCCGACTACACACAGCTAAACAATTCAATGCATTAAAGCTTTGAATGCATTGCAAATCTTCCATTTAGAATTTCAGATGGGTGTCATGGGGGCAGATTAAAAAAATCTCATTCCCATTTTAAAGTAAGAAAGTTTATTTGACGGTAACAGACCACCAGAAGTGTCCACGTGTGCTGTCTAGTGCCGATATGAGGGACAGAATATGGGGTTACATGGGTCATAATCTTGATTTTTGGACAGTTCTATGATTTTTGGAGAGGAAAGTGACAGTTTGCCAGGAATATAACCTGGATGGTATCTTCCTGTCCTTACTGTAGTGAGATTCTCAGTTTATTGAATAAGAAATGAACTGTTTTCTACCTAACCTCTCTTCCTGGGGTGTTCAAATGCTAATACCGTGAAAAGAGTAGACAGAAAGTTGCAGGTTGAAGTGCTTTAAGCAGAGAATATTCTGTGTAGGCCAAAACAGTGACTGTTTTTCCCAGTATTGAGGTGAGATTAAGATAAAAGCAGATAGTCTGGGACACTGGGGAACACTGTCGGGCTAGGAATGCTGGCAAATAGGACCATTTGGTTGTAGGAGTACTGGGGTTCTAGATAAGCCAAAAATTTCAGACGACTTGTATGTGCTGGACATAGAAGTGCACACAAAAGAAGTTGGAGGTGATAAATACTTTGAAATTATCAGTGCCGATATAGCAATGCACTGAGTACCTTTTTTTCTCTGCAGCTGATGTTACGCTTAATATGCCCAACAGCATGAAAAATGTGTTTAAAAATAATTTTAGGATAAAATTGGACAGTGAAAATGGTATTGCTTTTAACAATTTGAGTTCAATTTTTCAGAAATGTATCACAACAAAAAATAGAATGACAGACAGATTGAAACAGTGTGGTTGTTCAATTCAAAGGTACCTCTGACAGAGTGGATTACATAGTTTTAAGGCTGATAAAATGAATTTGAAATCAAATGGAAAAAAACCTGTCACCAATTTGATTACTTTCCAGGGGTCTTCTAATACCTAAAACCAAGACACTGATTTAATCTTCAGAAATATATCTTCACCAAAAATTTTTTTTTTATTTTGTTTTGAAGAATACAAATGCACAAAGATGTTTGTTACAACTAAAGAGAGATGAGAAGCAACATTTACAGAAAAATGAACCTGAGTTTATCACTTGCATTTCCTTAAAAACAAAATGAAACTTAAACAGAGGCACTTTGCTTTCAGACACGTACATGATATTAAATATCCTTGCAGTGAGTCTTTGAGTGCAGGGTGATATCATCGTAAGCATATGTATGTATTGCTTTATGATGATTTTTCTCTATTTGTTTGTGTTACCTGTGATTTAACTCCCTCTGTATCTGAACTCATCTGAATTCGCTGTTCATAGGAACTTGGGAACATAGACATACAGAATTTGGCCAGTGGGCTGTAAAATGACATTAAGGGAATGCTTACCTCTCACTGCTTTTTAATTCAGAAGTGGATTGACTGGGGTTTGTTACATTGGATTTGCTTAGTTGAATGTAAGTGATAAATACTCACTGATAAATACATTCTCTCAAACAATCTATTATGTCTGGTAAATACCAGACATTAAGTATATTGTACGTAACTCTCTCTTACCAAGTCCATGTAGTGTCTTTACTTGTGCCCTTTGAAACACACATCGTGTTTCTGAGTAGGCAACTGTGTACAATGCAGACAATCAGCCTTTTTTTTTTATCCATATTGTGCATTTAGCTGCAAAGCTGAAGGCAGAGTTGTACACGCCACGTTTGCTGCATGGGCTGAACCGGATGGTTAAAGCAGGCCAGACTTTTCTTAAGTTGTTTCTACCAGGCAGCAAGTGTGTTCTGCAATCTTTAGGATGGCTGCCCAGCTACTATCTCAGCCTTTTTCTTCCCACTTTTGTGTGGCTGTGGTAAGTAGACCACACTCTCTGTGCTTGCCTCTGACAAGCGTCAGGAGCTCTGGAAAATGTAGGTTCTTGTCTCTGTTGCCCTTTTTTAATGCTGAGTACAATCTGTTCTGGGACAAGATAGACTAGAATGCAAACAAGATAAGGAAAAATTACCTTTTTGTCCTTTAGTTTTATCTCCTGGAGAGAAGGTCATATGGGTAGTGGGTAATAATGTTAAATGTAAAGCTTTTTGTAAGGTATATAAATGATGTATTGGCATTTTGACAAATCAACAGACTTCTGAGTGCTCTAATAATATTCCTATGACACTTGTGAATCAAGTTACTAATATCTTAAAATGAAATATTATTTCTCATTTAAAATCTAAAAAAAACCTATATTGCCTTCATATACAAAAGGTAAGGTTCCATTGCTGTTTTCTGTTGTCTTATTTTCCATACTGTTGTATGCTTGCTTCCTTTCTTCATATATTGTCCCTCTATTGTTTCATATATACGTAAAAGAAATTACTTGAAGTCCATCTCTCTTTATACAGTAGTACAGATAGTTTAATTTTAGGCTCCTTATCTCCCATACTAACAGGAGTGAGAGCCTTCGCTAGCTTAATGTTGACAAAGAAATTACTTTTTCCTAATACAAATTGCTTCGAAGACCAAACCTTTTGAATTTAATGAGAGAAAAAAAATTTCAACTCCCATAAGTTTATTTCTTTGTGGTAACATTGTGTGAGTCCTATTACAAAGTTTCATTTTTAGTTTCACCTGTAAGCTTGTCATACCAAAGATATGACTTAGAATCAAAACATGACATCTTTGCTTTAATGATAGCACCTATATGGACAAAAAGTGACAATGAACAAGAATCTCATGGAAAATTGTGGCTAAACTTAAATTTGAAGTATTAAGGAGGAATTGCTTTTTTAGATGTATTTACTTCTAATTGATGCAGTAACAAAGAATTTTAAAATATGCATTCATATATGTATGTCAAATATGCACTTGCTGATATAACATGCTGAGAACTGTATTACTAATAAAATGTATATGTTCAATAATGAATACGTTATCTTAAAGTTGCATGATAGTAGAAGGATGGAATATATTACTGCAGGTTTGCATTTTAATCAGTTTTAATGTAAGTCTAGTTCTGACTTTCTATTAATTTATATGGGAATTTTTCCCTACTACATGGGAATAGATACTGCAGGGATGGATGCAAGTTTTCTTTTATAACTGTTACTTTTTATCTGTGTAAAGGGGCAATGGGTAGGATGAATTACACGTGGCTGTGGTGTAGACCACAGGAGTAGGACCCATGAGACCTGGCTTCTCTTCCATTTTCACCATTAGTCTGCCAGGCAACATGGAGGAAGTTGCTTCGTAATTCTGCACCTCAACTTTCCCACTTTAAGTTGGAGATCATCATACTGCCCTTGTAAAACATGTCATAACTGAACAGTTCTTAGAAGTTCTAATTATTATTTTCTTTTTTAAGAGACTTGCTACTACATAGTGCAGTCTAGATTAAGTGATGAAGCTGTTATCTGTGTGGTATACTGCAGACTAGAGGATACATTTCATTTAACATGCAATTTTATTATATGTCATACATTCAGCAATATTTTTTTTTGTTCTTTTTCTATGGAGAAGTGATAGGGAACATAAGAATGCAGGAATGGTCTGTAGAGATAAGTGTATTGCAATTTATTCTTGTGTTGCTGGCACTGAATACTGGAGCAGATTTACAAGTGGAATTTGCAGGGGAAAAAAGTTATTATTGTCCCCATCTGTAAGGAAGACTGGTCCAGTGATTTGGACTGCACAACATAATTTAAATTCGGTTTCCTGTTCCGTTGCAGGTTTCCTGTATTTCCTTAAGCAAGTCACTTTTCTGTGCAGTGCAATTCTCCATCTGTAAAATAGGAGTAATTGTATTTTCCAGTGTGCAACAGTTGTAAAACTGGCCACAGAAAGCTGGTAGGGCACTCTGGTAGCACAGCTTCAGGGCCACAGAAGTACAGTGGGTAGATGCTGGAGGCTTTGGAAAGACAAGAAAAGCTTCTGAAAATAAGTAGATGACCTAAGAGTTTAGACCATGTGTGTCTGGAGTTGGAAATACTGGAGAAAAATGAATGCGGTGAGGGAGACATTAGAGGAAGAGTGCCTTTTTTTCTTTTCATTCAAAAATGTCTTAACAAACTGGGTTGTGCACAGTTTTTGTGGCCACTGCCCTGATACATGCAGTTACATGTACAAAATCTACTTCAAACAAAGAATTCATGCTAAGGTACACACATGTGTTTTTTGAGGAAGAATGAAGTGTAAATGTTAAACAGTTTACTGAAAAAGCACGGGGAGAAAAATAAAAAACATTTAGTAAAGTCAAATGCTAAGCATTTCCTCAGAAAATCAAAGTACAATTTTAACTTGAGAAGTACTTTATCAGATAAACCCACTTCTGTTTCACAATAGTCAGAATAGCTTCTATTCTAATTATCAATCAAGTGTTATTTGAAAGAGCTGATATACTGTATAATAAATAACAAAGATGCTGATACAGCCTAAACTGTACTAGTTCTTCTCTGTGCTATGCCATGTTGTATTATACCACATGACATAATTTAGTGTATCTTTCTTTATCGATGTATTACTCATCACTTTACAAATTACAAATCTTTTATAGGAAGGTAATTCGTACTTGGACATAGTGCTAAAATGATGGAGTGATTTCCTTTTCTCTCAGTCATTGATCTTTCAAACTTTTTCATTTAGCTGCATTAATCATGTTTATTAGCTAAGTGTTCTCATAGAGAATGGAATTTGTGTTACTTTCATACTCAATTACAATGGTTTTTTTTTTGCTTGCTGCCTCTATCTGCTGTATCACAGTAATCTTTTTACTTATTCTAACTGAAATTCTTGTTCATAGATCCAAAACAAAGTCAATACTGAAGTTACACTTTCATAACAGTCCATAATCTACTTGAAGATCTGGGGCGTACCCAAGAGGGGAGTGTACTTAAAATGCCTTTTTATTCTAGAAAATATTCAATCTAACTTTTTAAGGTTGTTTGTTTTGTGGGCCAGGTGTATTTCAGAATTCACTAACATGGTCTACTTAGCTGCTGTTTAAAAGGAATTTGTTGTTATTCAAGTGTGTAAGTGTAATACTGAAGAAAGCTACAACCTGCAAAATTGCTGCAGAACACCCACTCTTCAGAGGACCAAACAGATATTCTAGACCAAACACAAGTTCTTAGTTTGCTATACTGTGTTTCTGTTGTAGACAGTAATTACTGCTTGTAATAAATATCTGGCCTCTTTAAATATAAATTCCTGAATAGTGATAATTTCCAAGCCCAACCTAATGCCTGGCTTGTTTAACCTAGCAAAGTGAAGTACTTCACTTAGGACATCCCTAAGATCAAACCCAGCAGTAGAGGAAAAGCTATTTAAGCTCAAAGATAACCTAGCAGCAGGATAAACTGCAGTAACCTGTTCAGGGATGAATTTAAACTAGAATGGTAGTGAGCGTTGGAGTGAATAGCAGTTTGACTGTCCGGTAAGATTAACGGCAGTGAGAGACATCACAGGCCCAAGGATGGACACCTATTAGTCTCTGGCAGGGACTGAGTGGCCTGATTCCCTGTGATAGCAGAAGATTGTGATTCAGTGTCTCAGATACTCCCTTTATGCCTTATTTACTTAATTGTCACTGATGTTTATTTGGATGATTTTATCCCTAAACATATAACCTTTTCTGTTGCCAGAAAGTAGTGTTATAAAGGTAGGTGATGCTGAAAGTGTCTGATCATATTTTTTCTTGATGCATATTTATTAATTCACTTTTTTAAAAAAATCAAAGGTAGAATTCAGGTGCTGTGTTTGTCCTGAGTACTTGGCTATGGTAGAATATTAGCTCATTTCTAGACAAGCAAAATGTCTTTTAAAGAAAACTATATGCCATTTATGGTTTGTTTGTACCCTGTTTTGTAGGTGGGAGTGAATCCTCCTGGGATAAAGACAAGCTTCAGTCTCCCATTACAACGGGATCACAACACAGCATTGGTCATCCCACACTGTCAGGGCAGTCAAGCCTTGGAAGTGCACATCCACTCAGTCCTCTCCAGCAGAATCATCTGCTCACCAACAGTACGTACTGTGCTTTAGGGTAAAAAATAGTACTTGCAGCCCTGCTCAGAGGCTGGGCTTGCACTCCTTCCCATCCTCCAGAGGTGGGGCAACTGGATGGGGAAGCACATGATCAACAGGATTGTCAGTCTTCCCACAATCTGCTGCACTTGTGCATCATGTCCAAGCTACCCACTGGGATACAACAGCCCACAGCTGGGTTAGGGACCTTAATTGACATTTCCATGGCCTGAACTGAAGGGAAAATATAGCAATCCCTCTGCCTTGTTTTGCCTTGTACCTGCCAGATGTGGGCAAGGTCACCCATTGAACCCAGCAATCCAAAGCCACTGGAATAAAATGAAACAGATACATTTTGGATTTCAAACTTAAAGCTCCCTTCAAACCAGTATCTTTTCTTTGCCTTAGGAAGGGGACAGGTGGGAAGCCAGCAGTTCCCCTTCTCCTTTACACCCAAAGATGGAAGGAAGGGAAAGTTACTCCAGGAAAGATATTCAGGATTAATGTTTTTAAAATTGATGAGGAATAAAGTTAATTCTAACAGATGATGGATGTAAAATGAAAATCTCACTGTTTCTGAATTCTTGTTATTTGTTTAAGCCCTTCATCCTCAAAGTTTTGAAAGTCAATTTTGGGTGTTATTTTTAATGGTTAAATTAGATTTCTGGCTCCTAACACAGATTCAGGAGTAGATAGTTCCTTGCTACCTGTGTAGGGCCGCAGACTTGAACAAATGAAAGCTATAGAACTGACTCCTGCAATACGGGTCTGCTTTGTTCATGGGAGGGTATGGACCTGAGCATTTTGGCTTATGTGCTAGTAGTTAAGAATCAACAGATCGTAAGACTCAAAATCACTGTAATTTATCCTTTCTTTTTATATTCTTGCATAATTAAATACCCATATGCATTTTACATACAGGGATATTGTTTGCTGTAAAGAAAACTTTAAAGGTATTTTCCAGTAGATGTTGAAGTAGGCAAATGTCTATAGGCTATTAAAGGGTTTGTTGAATGTCAGACATTATGTCCAGTGATTTGCAAGTGTACGATATATTTTCTTCATATTCCTCTGAAATGTTTGACGGGTTGTGTCTTAAAACTGGTGATGTGCTGTTAAATTCTGTTTGTAGTTTGCATTTAGTTTGCATGTCAATTGGACTTTAAGTAGACATACAACTCAATGTGGCCAGATGGTGTCTGGGAGTTTTGGAACTCTATGGAGTATGAGGAAAGATTATTGGGCTGTTAAGGGAGATATGCAGGGGAACAAAGGCTTATGGATATAAGCACTGAAAGGGATTGTCAGTATTGTTTAAAGTGAAGAAAGATACATGTGCAATTTGGTTATCACCTATCCCAATTAATATTGCTGTGGATCATCATAGAAAATATATATTGAATCATAAGACATCAGAGTTGTTGATCACAATATACTCAAGCAAAACAGAAATAGCGTGGGAGCTCAGAATATATACAATTCTGCCTTTTGTGGTGGGCGCAGTGCTGGTTTTATATCACTATAGTCAAATCATATTGAAATAACATAAACTATGTCTGTCAATGATATTTTTTTATTGTGGGTTCTGTCATGCACCAACATGGTGACTGACCTTCTCATTTAAAATAGTTAAGATAAAGCAAAAATTTAAAAAACTTCTAGAAATAATTAATGAGAATATTCATGTGGTTATGACTAGCTATATGGTTGTGCTATTTACTACTTCTGACTAATTTTTTTTTAAAGAAATTTTCCTATCTAAATTTCATTTAGAAAAATTATAATGTATTTTTTCTGGTAGAATGAGTCCCATTTTTTCTGAAGAAATATTTTTGGATGCCCAACGTAGCTGTCTTCAAGTGGACCCTCTAAAGAATTCTTAAATGCAAAATACCCTGAGACATTCTTTTCAGTGAATTGGTGTCTTGGTCTTGCTTTCCATTGTAATGAGGCTTTCCATTGTAGTCATTCTTAAATACAGCAAGTAATACACATACTGAAATAGAAATTAATGAAACATGAGAATCTAGTTCTTGTGAGAAGTAATGTCATGTCTTTGGCAAAGTCAAGATCTGCATGTTGGTCCAAATGGATTTTATGCCTTCTTAAATTGTTTTATATCAATAGCAGAAGACAATTTATAGTGACTTTTTGGAAATTAAAACCTCTGGCAACAATTTGAACCTTTTGTTACCAGTTCCAGTTCGCAGACCTTCTGTATGGTAGTTCAGTAGTGTCTGTAGTCTAACCCAAGTAATAGTGTATTCAAGAAATAATGCTAATATAAAAATCTAGTCTCAAATCTCTGTGTATATGAACTAATAATATTAAGAAGAATTGGTAGGAATATATTGTCAGATAAAATTATTAATAAATATTTGCCTGATATATGGAAAAACATGCAAATATCTGCATGTTTTGTGGCTTTTCCTTTTTTGCTATTACTAAATAGATCACTGAATTTATGCACTATTGTATATTTGTTTTGCTAATATTGAATTACTTTACAGCTGTATGTTTCTTTCCCTAGTACAAACCATACAGTCTTTTCTGGAATGCAAAGACAATTATTCCCTATGTAACATCAAAGTTATTAACACATACTATACACAGTACAACACACACACAGTACAATAATACTGTGTTTGACTACTCAATCTTCAGTAGAATGTAGACTCTAAAAACGAAGGTGTGGGATGGACACATACAACCTGCCCATGCTCTCTTTCAGGGATAGACCTGCCGTTTATGATGATGCCCCACCCTCTGCTTCCCGTCAGCCTACCTCCCGCTTCCGTCGCAATGGCAATGAATCAGATGAACCACCTCAACACGATAGCGAACATGGCTGCGGCAGCCCAAATGCACAGTCCTCTTTCCAGGGCAGGGGCCTCTGTTATAAAGGTAAGAGTCATCTATGAGACTTAGAAAAAAATAGCTTTTTTGTGGCTAACAAAAACATTTACAGTGGCTTTTTTGAGCTTATACTGCCTGTAGCACACCTGGTCTGCTCTTCCTGATAGTGCCTCTGTCTGAGGAAATACCCATGAGTGTAGTCAAGAAGTTAAGATGCTCTGCTCTATAAATCTGTAATGTAATTAAAAACCGATACTAACACTCACTAGAGGCTAAGGGAATAAGCAGTGCTGCATCTGTTAAAGCTCAAAACCCATTCTAAAATCAAGCTTAATGTTATACTTAAAATGCTGTGGAACGTAACAAGAACTCTGGTGCGGCGCAATTCTAGAATAGATTAATAGCAGAGAAAATCATCACAAGTACCTTACCGGGTAAGTTCTTTTATAGCCACACCTACATTTCCACCTGGCTGAGTAAAATGTATCTACTTTGGAAGGGTTTCTGATAGTCTCTTCCAAGCAGATAGTTAAGAAAGTTTCATGCCTGTGTTGAGACCTGAAGGCCTGCCACATCGAAAAATACTTTCAGACAAGAAATTCTCAATGTAGAAGGATATAGAATCAGTGTATGGAAGGATTGGTGCTATGGCATTCTCTAAAACAGTGTGTCCTCTTTTTATTGAGCAAAAAGGAAAGTTTTTTTTTCAGCCTAACTGTGTGTATTTGCATGATTGTGTATGTTTCTTGTTGACAAAACAAATTTTTTATACTTCGAAAGGTAGTTATTTTAGTCTATTTTCCTTTCTTTTTTAATATATGAGTCTACAGAGCTATCAGTTCTGGAAAATACATGATATTTATGCTCATTTACACTCAAGTATCCCTATCATTCTGGAATCCCAAAGTTATGAGTTGCTTTATTCAAATAACTTTCAATGATTTGCTGAATTTAATTTCTTATGTATTTATAGTAAAACATTTTAATTATAAGATATCATTGTTTTATCATTGAGGACGTTACTGTTGGCAATATTACAGGCCAACTGTGAGAATAAATTAGTTAGAATTGTCTTATACTTTCTATTGTCACAGCTTGCCACTGCAGGACGTTTTGTTTCTACATCATGCAGGAAAAAAAAACCCTCATGTTTATTTTTCATACTTATATTTACTAATACCAACATACTTACAAGGAAGAAAGCAAATCTCTTTTATCGCATTACAGTAGGGTAAACTACCGTGTCTCTGTTGCTGAGGTTCTAAAGGTCTTAGTGTTTCTATTGATCTTCATGGCCCTGAGCATTTCCAAAATTGCCTCTGGATTTTTTCCTTCTTTACTGAGATTCCACTTCCAAATTAGGGCAAATGTTGTTCTTATTAATACTTTGATTTCATTTACAGTTTGTTTTCTTCCATTCTGGGAGGCTGGTAAAATTCAGGGGTGGGGGCATTTCATAATTAGAGACTATTTAGGAATTAAGATCTAGAAAAACTTCTTATCATCAGTGTATCTGCAACAGTTGTTGACTGGGTGGGGGAAATATGAGGTCTTATGTCCAGCTGTCCGTTAGCTAATGCAAGTCACGGAATTGTTAGAAATTAATTGCGCTTCCATTCATTTCACTCAGTAACCTTTTCTTTAACCATTCAGAGACCACTTGATTGTAACATAAATATAGCAGTAGAATATTTGTAGCAGCAAGTAGACTGTATAAGCTTTGATTATATTTTAAATGCTGAGTTTATCAAAATGAAGATATAAAAATAAACAACACTAGTTCTTTGTAATATAAACTACAGTTTTGGCAAGCAGTTAGGTTTAAGGGTGCTCTTTAGCAGGCCCTTCTGATGCTAGTTACTCATTCACAGCCATTTTTTCCCCAACGCCTGCATTAGAGGATACACAATATCTCCACAAGCAGCAGTAGGTCTTACCAGCACTCTAGTGGGAATTATTTCCTCTACATGATGTAGAGTAAAACTAAAGTGTACATCCATTGCTGTGTTACTCTCACTTGTCAAGTGATGCTGCATCTTTCTCTCATTTGTTCCGAATCCTGAGACTGTAGATAAATTTTGTTACAGAGAGTGTGAGACTCCTTTTGTCCTTTGTGTCCCTTACGTACAATCATCTAGCTCTGAATGATGATCAATTCCTTGATTTTGACAAATCCTTGTACAAAACAAAGCATGTAAAAGAAAAGCCTTGCTGCTGCTATATGTCAGCAGTATTACTTTTATTACATGACATTATTTAAGGGCATGTAATAAGTACAAAAAAGGACCATTTTTAGATAGACTGCAATTCCAGCATCATGATATTACTTAAAATGGGAAAAATAGATATATTTAATGTGTATCTATTTCCATACTCTGATGACTAAAATACTACTTGGCCTGTTTTCTATAGGTGTAAGAATCAGCTGCTTTATAAAGGTTTTGAATTAAGTCATTATGCTTTTTATATCACGTTTGCCATTTAGAAATAAGCTGTTCTACCAAGATATGCATGATCAGCAAAGTTAACATTTAGTGCTCCAGAAAGAAATGTCATAACTATGAAACTTGATTTCTTCCTGACAGGAACACTATAAATTAGGCAGGCACAACGGCCAGGCTCACAAAACCCTCTTAGCCATCTATAATATGATCTGATGCGATTATAGCAGCACCCCTAGAAGTGCTATATCTACAGTTCTGACAGTGTCTCTATAATAAATTAAGTCTTTCAGGGAATTACTGCACAACTGAAAGCTTGCTCCATTTGGAACTTGACTCAAATGGTTCTGAAGAGTCTATGTAACTGAGGGCGTCATATGACAAAACCACAATATGATAGCAACACTGGCTTCACCACCCTTTCAGTTCTGCCTCCTAGGTCTACTCTCCTGTTAGTTCTTTTCTTCCAGAGCTATTCTTCAGCTGGATGAACTCTGCAATCCAGTTAGTAGCTGAGGTGTAACATGCTTTGCCAGCCTGGGCTTGAGGACCAGTTTGGGGTGGAGCGTAGCTAAAGTACACTTGAATCATGGTTTAGGCTAGAACCAGGAGTGAATAAATGCAGTAGACTGTCATCCAAGAATTTTTTTTCCTGAAACTCAGAAAAATCTATTTGGTGATGATATTTTCAGGTTTTCAGAAGTGAGGTTTGGATGGGCCCTTTATACTAGAGGGAAAAGACCTTTCACTGAGGTTTATAGAGCAACTCAACTCCAGAAAGCAGTTAACTACATACCATTAAGATTTTTGTTCTACAGTGGACCTATAATGAATATGACTAATTTTGTAACAAACGAATAAGACTATTAATATGCATTCACAGCGTATCACACAGTTTATCATAAAGGAGCTATTAAGGTGATCGCTGAGAATGTAAGTTGAATAAAATGTGGAAAACGTGCCTAAATTGTAACAGATCATTTAAATTCATTTGCATCCAAAAGAGTTGAGACCTCAGCATGTAACACAGATGACAAATACACAAAGAGGTGTCACAGCAGAAATGGGACTAGCTCTTCTCTTCATTGACAGTACTTTTGAACCTTGCATGCCCCTATAACAGCTCTATCCATAATGGAATGAGGCCTCAAGCTATGCACAATAAGGACATCAGCAGTGTTAAGGTAGTATCGTCAAGCCTAATGTCTCAATTTGTAGAGATTAAGCCAGAAGGGCTTATATGACTACAAACCATACTAGTGTACACAATTTCAACTAGAAGTCAGGGAGGGGACTGGGGGAGGTTTGGGGTTATGAAAGTGTAAGGAAGTTTGGCAAAAGCCAAGTTTCTGGAGCTATGACTGTGTGAATCTTTGTATATTCACTGAAAGGCCACTTTCCCAGGTGGCTTTTGAAACATGTTGGTGTGAGATACTGTGATGAGGGTGGGATTGAAAGTGTGGGAACTGAATCCAAACCTTACGCTGCTCCCTTTTGTGTTAGATATTAAAGGAGTACCAAGAGTAGAGTAATGAGGCAAGTCTTAACCCAGAGATTTGAGAGGCTTGTGCACGCTTTTCTCCCAGTTTTTCCTTGATTTTTGTCCTACTCACCCCACATGTTTGCACTTTCCTTGCTCCTCTTCCTCATGTCTCACCCATGTCCTCCATCTCTCCTCCTTCTCATTGTTCTCTCCCTTTCCTTCTGTCTCCCTAACAACTTTTTCTGAGCCACTGAGAGATGTGCTTCTCCTGAGTAGGAATATTTCTGCAAATTGGTTTCCTGCTGTCCATTTTTCTTCTGTCATCATTCCCTCATGTTTGCTGTATTCTTATTATTCTGTTACCATTTCTGCTCTTATCCAGGTCCAAATTAGGAATAAATAGTACATTTGTTGAATTCAGATGGAAAATCCAGAAAAAGAGAGAAGAAAATAAAATGTAATGGAAACCGGTTTGTTTCAGAAAACTCAAAGCATTTTTATTTTTGTATTTGAAATTGTAATTCGTTCACAATATCACTCCAGTGTACTTTAGAAACGAATCAACCCCCACCCACTTCCTCTCCACCCCCAAGAAAAGAAAAAAAGAAAAAACTAACAAAAAAAGGACATTTTAGGTGAAATGAAAAATTTTGTTTTGGTAGAGAAATGGAAAACTTGTACTTCACATCAACCCTACACAATTTCTGTCTTGAATAATATGGTCTACCGATAAATAGAACAAAGCATTATTTGTACAGTGTGATTGTGATCTAGACACAGAGTAGAGATTTTTGAGTCTCCTTTTCTTTGCCTGCTGTTCTTCTCCTGATTTTGTGGGATTGTTAAAGCATTTGTAAAGGATGTATATGACATGATTTTAAATTCCCTGAAGAGAATACAGATGGGCTCTGTAATTATTGCTGAGAGGTGCTATTTTCTGTGTGCTGTACAATTCACATTCATATTATTTACCTGACAGCCAGAAAAATGTGACCATCTCGGAAAACTCTGAAACAATTCTTCTCACTATAATAAAATTTCTCGTTACAGAATTTATAGCATATTTAATTTCATATCTCTCTGTGTATTCAATTCATTCTGAATTGCTTTCAGAATAAGACAACATTTATAAAATAAAACTTCTGTAAAATTTATGTTATTTTTCTCATTATTAGATTTATTCTGTCTCATTTTATAGCATGTGTTCATTGCTGGCAGCTTACTGCTGAAATGGGTACTAGAATATGTTAGGGGAGTGACACGTGAGACAGAATAGTTTAAGTTTCCTTCTTATAAGGCTAATTTTTGTGGCTGTATCTGTAGTGAAGGAGAAGTGAGTGTGCAGTTCTGTGTCTTTTTATTCACTGATACAGAAAAACTACTATGTTGGGAGAGGTTCAGACACCTACAATTTGAGTTAAACACCTTTCTCATCTCTCCTCCTTTGAAGGGAAGCATATTCCTCTCCCTGCAATGCCAAGAATGCGTTGCTGTTAACACCGAGACACCTAGTAGCTAGGTTAGAGAATAAGCAATGAATACTTATTTTAAACTTGCAAGGGGAAAAAAATACAGCAAGAAGCAAGTACATCTCTTTTTTTTGTAAAGCTTGCAAGGGAATGTTGTTAGGCCAAGCACACACTAGCTTTTAGTTCTGGCTCAGATCTTTTTAGTATGGGCTTAGTCATTTGCATTTGTGCTTAATAACTAATGTAGCTGTAATGTAGATTAGATATACTATTATCATCATCCGTCCTGAGAATGCTTTTCTTTCATTTGGTAGCAGCACTGACTGAAAGANTCTTAATGTATGAGTGAAGGTTGCCATAGTTTTCAGTGACTGCTAATTTAAGAAATGGTGAAGAAGGAAGCTCTTGTTTGGCTGTTTACCAATACCATCTGATTAGCTGCGGTTTTCTGTTTGGCTGAGCAGCTGGCAATTAATGAATTGATAGGAAGTAGTCACAAGGTAATGGAATTAGCATGTGAACATCTGGTATTAAAAATCAGTAAACGTAGAAGAGTTTTTATGATTTCTTAAATTTGGTGGGAAAATAATTGCCAGTTGACTACAACTGAAACAACACAGTGGAAAAAAAAAATGCATTTCAAATGGCGTATTTTAAGTGCATTACTTCCCAGTACACTGCAAAAGATGAATGGGATCCAGCTGGTTTTCAGACATACGGATCCTATCTTAGGTTTTAGACCAGCTGTTTACCTTGTTCATCTCCAGTTCTTACAGCAACTGGAGATATTTTAAGTAGCTCAGAAGACCAACAAGTCATCCATGCTCTTTGCACGTACCCATTCCCAGACTGAGATGATTCAAAATACAACCACTGTTCTTTTGTCCAGAAACCATAACAGTTGTATTTCTTGTCAGCCGCTGACAGGCATAAGTTCAGATTTAGCACAGCTTACTGTGTCAGGATTATTATTTTTCTTTGAAAAATCCAAGTGCCAATTATTTATTGCTTTTCTCAATTATGCATTTGTTAAGGACTATAAACTTCAGAACACTATTAAAAATGTACTTGTTACTAGAATTCAAATAGTGTTAGTATCATCTAAGGTCAATTGGAAAGAAATATGTGTGTTAGCATTAACTAAAAAAAATATAAAATTAGCAATTTTATATAAAAGTTAGCAATTCAATTCTTTGCTAACTGAAATTGTGTTAACTTTTGTTATTTTTCTCTCTTACTGAGGATGGAATTCAGCCAGGGAGATAGGAGCAGCGATATTGCAGGAATGAAATTGTGGGTAAGAGAGGAGGAGTTCTTCAGCCAGTCTACTGGCTGATTACTCCTGCCTTCACAGACCCCTCAAAGGAATGAGACTCTGGCTTCTAGATTTTTCTAACTGCATAGTGTGTTTTGAGAATCTGAGTGGTGATTTGGGAAGCATCTGGAGATCGAGATGTGGTACAATAAACATTCCAGTAGGGAACTTGTGTGCAAATTCACACTGATAAATTTATTCTGCCGTAGCCTATGAACTCTGTTTTTCCAACATGGTCATCAGCTCTGAATCTTTCTTACAATATTTGAAAACTCAAGTTTAGACCGAAAGACATTAGAATCCCCATTTTTCCTTCCTCTCCATTGCACTAGCGAGATCTGTTGAATTCCAGCTCTCCTGCCACTGCGGAACCCTGTAGAGTACAGAAGCAGCACCTCAATTAAATATGAAATATCAAGATAAATGCCTGAATAAAATATCCAGGACTCAGACAAACTTCCAAAACCTGCTTGTCAGCAGTGAAATGCCATTAAATCCTCTAGGAACTCATTAATAGATTAACATTTGGAAGAGTAATTACAGCTAGATTAGACCTAAGAATAAAGAAAAATGAAGGAAAATCCAGCAGCATCATTTCTCTAAACTGTTGACACAAAATGAAGGATCAATACTGTAAAAAAATCACAAGGAAGGAATTAAGGTCAAGATGATTATGTCAAAAACAGGTAAGCTGTTCATATATATTTCAAATAAAAATAGTGTGGATGCAGCTGTTATGTAGTGTTTTGTATTATTTGTGTGGAGTAGCACCTTACAGGGGATAGAAAAGGTGAAATCAAGGATGTATCTGGAAATTGGATGAGCTGATGACTTCAGTGCCCTTAACCTAAATCACAACTAAAATTAACAATGTCAAGCTTTGTAGCTACATTTTCTGAGCCAAAGCAAGACAGTGATCTGTAGTGAGACAGAAATATATAGCCCTTCAAAAGGATTAAATACTGCAAAAGTCTTTTTTTTTAGAATTTATGTTACAGCTCTGTAAAGGGAAGAGAAAAGAGAAGATAAAGTAGCTACTACAGTTAGATAAATAGGTGAGATCTTGAGAAATGTTTTCATTTTTCATAAAATTCTCTCACTCTGTAAATTTTATACATATAATGAACTACATTATAGCCTGGAATATGAATCTTGTGAATTTATGAAATAGGAAGAAATACACATGGACAAAACATGACTTTATTTAGAAATACCTCTGTGTTACTGTGAGTGTACCTACGGTAGAACCAGGCTGCACGGCAGTGTGCTAGTGGGAACTGAGCTGTTTCCTAGAGGAAAAAAAATAAAATATATGAAAAGTAACAAGGTTGTAAAATACATAGATGACAAATAAAATGAAGTCATCAATGTGTAAAAAAAATGTTAAGGATTTAAATTTGCAATTTTCCTATTTAAATGCCCTCATTGATTTGTTACAAATACTGTTAACCCTGTGTTTGGAAAATGGTGAGGACATTATCACTTGTGTTCTCATTTGTAATAAAATAGATTAACTTGCTGTGAAATTTTAACTAGGCTGAGACACAACAGTAGCTACCTAATGAACCAGAGCACATTGCTGTTAAGTAGCTAAATAGATGCATACTGATTACAGGACTGAAAAATGGATCTGTTTACTTGCAAAAAAAGAGTCTGTTCATAGTGTTATTCATTATAGTAGGGGAAATTCAGCATTATATTTTCACACAAACATTTAGAAGTAGACAATTTCTTGATCCATATGCAGTCTTACATCATGATGCTCTATCCTCATATATGGTACTTATGGTACAGAGAAAATTTCAGCTCCTTTGTTGCTTATAGGGAAAACTGTATCTACCTTGTATATGTAAATTTTTGGAACTGGTAAGACGTTAGATGACATAATCAACTAATTCTCTTAGAAAGTGATTCACTGTGTGATTAAGAATGACGTTATTATTTGACACTTTTATTTCTGCCTGAACGTTTCAAACCAAGACCCTGAGTTTGAAAACAAATTACTTGATGCAAAGATTATTTTATAGCAAGAGGCAATGGGAAGTGCAGTTACCAGGAGAAGCTCAAATACTTTGCTTTTCCAAATCATCAGTTTTTGAATTGCTCAAATAATTCCAGTTTAAGATGACATATATGGGTGTTTGCATGATATCTAAGTGTTAATTCATAGTCATATTTGTTCATAGTTTTTTTTGCAGAACATTTGGCATGTCCTCTCCATGGCTATTCATTTTCATGGTTGCAATAGACAATCAAATTTACTTAAACTATGTACTCTCCTGTAAAAGTAATCATTTCAAAATTATATCTTAATTGTAAATTGAGTACTCTTTGTGGTAAAAAGAGAGGAAACGGTGCCAAAGAGGATTATTAAAAGTGAAATCCAGTCAAATAAAATTACAGTCAGAGTTGTAGTCTATTAGCAGTAACCTTTGGAAGTTATTATTTATAAAGAGGCAGAAGATGCATAGTATTTATAAGCTCAGAATTGCACATATGTGATATGTGATTTATCGTTTATTTAGGAGAATACTTCTTGGGGTAAGATTATGCCTTTTAAAAATAACTTAATAAGCAGCCATTCCACAGAGCAAGTAATGACTTTTCCTCTCATCTCAGCAATCTCCAAACCTACTCTTTTGGAGACAGAGAAGAAAACACAGGAGACTTTAAGATCAGTGACTTCAACTTACACCCCTGAATTTGAAATATTTTTTTTTGTTTAAAACCATTTGGTTTTCAAAACTTTAATAACTTGTGTCTCAACAGAATAGATTCATACATGTTAGAACTTAATAAACATTTTTAATTAGCATTGAAATATACTGTGAGTAAAGTTCTCCTTTTAAGATTTATTAGTTATTGTATGTTCATTAAATAACAGATAATTAGTGAAAACAGATCCATTGAGGATTAACAGCTATGTAATAGACACACATCTGTTACATGATTTTGAGGCTCAGTTGTTATTTACTGTACAATAACTATCCTATTAAAAACACATTCAGTGCTACATTTTCAGCTGCTGTGATTGGAAGAGGCAAATGCCACCTCTTGCTATTACGAGGATCCAATCTCACATTCCCTTTGCATTGTTCTCAAATGTATCTGTAAATATGAAGATGAGTGTGGTTTAGAGAGATGGTTTTAATGGATAAGAGAATGTTCTTTAGATGTCGATTTATTGCCAGTATTATTAATGAATTGTCTCAATAGGTTATGAACAGAAGCTCTTATGCTAGCTATTTATAATGGAAAAACTATTAGAATCTACCATTCTCTTCCTAAAGCTATATTATTGATTTAGGATATTGTCTAGAAAAAACTGCATAGAAAGTTTAGCTGCTATTGAGTTTATTTTCAAAAGCACATGGTAAATTGCTACCAAGTAGCCAGATTGCATACTTCTAATGAAAAATCTTTGTAAACAGGTTAGACAGAAAAATTGCAAAGTTCCCTTGAGACAACTTCCCCAGATTACACTGTAATTGTGATTTTTAATGAGGTGGGGGCAAGAGGATCTCCCTTTTTTAAAAAAGGAAAGCAATATTCTAGCTCTGAGTTTCCACAGGGAACCTCTGATTGCCAGGGATGAGGGTAAGTCCAAAGATGCAGTTTCTGGAATTCTGTAAATTCAAGCATCTCCTTGTCAGTGTCTTTTCATTGGAACTATTCTGTTCAAGGACTTGTAATAGGGGATTTCAAAGATAGAAGAATTTTTAAGATAAGAATACGTAGAGTATCTCTGGCCATGATCTTTGCCTCTTAGACTATTCTAATTTCTTGTTCATCCTGGAAACAGGAATGTAGGATACTGGAATTGTGAATTAATTCAGAAAGAATTACACAATTGGAATCACTGGGTTGCAAGGGATCTCAAGTGGTCATGTAATTTCTACCCTTCCTCAAAACAGGATGAATTATTACTTATGCCACACTTGTCTAACCTGTTCCTAAAGATTTTTACTGATGAAAACTCCACCACATCTTCAGGCAATCTGCAATATTTCTTTTTGCTAAATGTTTATAATTTCATATCCTTTTTTTGTCCAGAACTAAAACGCTACATATATTTAAATTAGAGGTTAATATTAAAGTTTTGTGTGCAAATGTACACGTAAGAGTTTGCAAGCACATCCTTATTTTTGTTAGCCAGTGGTGCTTTTCATGCAAAAGTGAAGTTCTATCAGTGCCACAGCTTTTAAAATTTGTCTGCGCACTACCCTGAGAATGTGTTGGTGTAACTTATTCAGGTACAGATTCTGCTGAATTTACAAATCTGACTTCATTTAGTGACTGTTTATTCCAAATGTGAATTGTTTATTTGAAATGTGACTCATATATGTCAGTTTTACTACCTGTAGATTAAAAGTGGTTTATGAAAACAACATGAAAGAATGTTCTTTATCTTCCCACGTGTGAAAAAGGCAGAAAATAAAAAGTTACCAAGAAAAAAAAATATAAAAAAGAAGTGGGAAGCTCTGTGTCATGACACAAAGTATGAAAAGCCATGCTCAAATATGTTGCATGTAGAAGGTTGTACTCTTTTTGGCTATAGAAGACTATACTGCTCTCTCAGTGTGAATTCTGTTCACTGGTTATCTTGGAAATACCATTTATTACAGCTATTTTAGCCAACGTCATTTATTTCATTGAGCTTCAGTGGAGTTCATGAATCAAATTGCACAGACTTTCTTGTATTTCTGTTTCAAGGAAAGGATTCAAGACAGCCCTTCTCCATCTCCATCTCTAGAAGACAGTCAGCGGCCTGGGAGCCATGCTTCCTCCCATCAGAGCAGCAGCGTGTCCAGCTCACCATCCCAGTTGGACAACACACCAGACAGAATTGGTTAGTGCTGTACAGCCTTGCATCCCTTCCCAATTACTGACCTCAAGAATTTCAGAAGTTTGTTGAGGCAAATATTTCTTTGCTGGGAAACACAGGAAAGCACTCACCTGCTAAAAAAAAAAAAAACCCCAGAGAAAATTTATCAGTATAGTTTGTTGTTCATCAAGTTCATCAAGATGCAGAGCCTGGCCTCTGAGATTCATTCTGTGCCGGTATCCATCCATGCATAGAAGATACCACCCCTTCTCTGGTATGACCAACTTCTCTTGCATGCTGGAGTAAGAAAGTGCCTCTGAAGGCACCTAAAATTGAAAAATAGCAAGATATCTTTTGTGTGTGTGTGTATATCAGAAAAGTCACAGATTATATGATGGCTTTTCCATTCCAAAAACCTCTTCTTGCCCACATAGTCCCTCATCAGCACAAGGCTGAGGGCTTTTTGATATTTTTGGTCTTCTCACCACAGCTTTCACAGCTTGTGCATTATCGATCTTGTGTTTAAAATGCTAATTCAGTCTAGAGGAAGTTTAGATCCTATTCTTGGTGCTTCCAACAGGGATCTAGGGCAAGTCAATTAACATCTCTTCACGTCAGCATATGTCAACACTGTTGTCTTCATGATGACTGGAGCCTATGCAGGCATTTCTGAGCTACATTTAAACTACAAAACCAGTGCAGTCCATGTAAGTCAGTGTAGACTTCACTCCCATCAAATAACTGCTCAACTGCTTGCTGGGGTGTTGCAGTTTGGACTCTGGTCCGTGCAGCAGCACCATGGCACTGCGTAGCACAGTTGGCTCTACACAAACTCATCAATGAAACCTGAATGACTTTGCCTAAACATATGCACACACAGGGCAAAGACTAGAAAGTAGACTCCCCTCAGCTTTTTCATATGTAAAATAGGGCTAGAAATACACAAGACAAGAAGTATAGCTTCCTGTAGCAACAGTGAAAATAGGACTTCTGTCTTCACTGGAGCTTTTTAAAGCTACTGTAACTTGTTTTATTAATGTTAGTAGCTCACACTGAAAGCCTCTGGGCTCCATAAATGGTGCTGAAAGCTTTTTAAAGAAAATGAGGTTTTATTTATATTGAACTAAACGTTTCTCTGTGTTACAGTCTAATGCTTACCATTGTAAAGACATATATATATATTTTGTGTGTGTATATATATATGTTTTAGTTTTGCAATACAAAAAAAAAACACCAAAATTGACTTTTGCTAAAATATGATGATGGTTTTAACAAGTATCTTCACTGGAATAACTTCAAATTCTTTAATTGGTTAATTGCAGAGAAGGAAACGTTTTAATCAAATAACACCAAAGAAAATAGGCATCCCAATATCATAAACATAACACCTTTCACTGGTCTTGCTGATTTGAGGTCAAGAATTTATTTCAACACTGCAACGTATTGTTTTTCCTCTGTCATCTATCAATTTATGTTTATATGTCTATCTGTATTTTTTATTAAGCTTGCTGCTAATATTGAAAACCTTAAATGTTTTTTTTTTTCCCAAAATGATTTCTGTGAAGTACTTTTCTAATTAGATAATTTGAATGTTTCATACGAAATCACATTCATCTCAAAAGTAATTCGGGTTCTATCTTGGTATCTTTGTTTAATTAACTTAGGCAAATTTACTTTTGCTGCATATTTTACTGGGCTCTAAGTGCTGAACTGGGACAGTAAAATTGTTGATTCTGGACAATTAAAACTGTCAATTGCTTTAGAACTTATATAGTATGAATAAATGTTAAAATACCAAAATATTGGCAAAGAGGAAATATAATTTAATATTTTCCTCTCTTCTGACTTTTTTTTTTTTTTTTACTTAACAATGTTATATAGCTGTGCACTCTGATTTTTTTAGCTATGCTGACCAACAGCAGGGAAGGAGAACTCATTGATCAAGAAACTGGGACCAGCCTAAAAAAGATACAAAAGGATAAAGGTAGAATTACAGACATTTTTCCATCTCAGGCATTTAATTACACCTTTTATGAGTTTTATTCTTTCTTCTATTATTCTGCATATGCAGTGGCATAATGTTATACATTTAAGAGAGCTAAGTGCCTAATTGCAATGAATAATGTATCCAGTGAATTTACGTGGCTGCCTTCTTAGGAAGTGTAAACAATCAGATCTTTGCTTCTCTCTGTTTATATAGTATGTGGCTAATACTTTGCTGGTCTTTTGACTCAATTATTTATGAAGTTCCTAGCAAATATTTGATTAGTCACATGGTATTGTTTTTTTGCCTCCAGGGAATATGTGTGCAGACTACTCTAATGCTGGTATGTGGGTGAGGGAAATAAGCCATTTTTTATGTCTAATAATATTACATGACCTCATAAGCGAGAGGCAGCAAGGGAAGAAGTGGTGTTTGGCCTGTAGTGATTGTCCTGTAGGCAAGGAAGCATCTCCTCTGCTGGGTTCTCCCTGTGGTGGTTGTTGAGTACAGGAGACAGTTAATACCTTGCTTTAGTGTACCAGGTGGCATCTGTGGCTGCACGTCAAGCAAGAAGCAGCCATTTTGTTTCCTTGCAAATAAAACAAACAAACAAAATTCATATTAATAGGTGAGAAGTTTATTCTGGCAATATGTACAGAAAACACCATATAAATTGAGTGCCTGCAAAAAAAAAAAAAAGACAGGATATAGTTAAAGAAATAAAAAAGTTGAGTTCAAGGTAAGTAAAAACTGGAAAAATACTGGCAAAGGCTGCATATACTGAGGGGAGATACTAAGATTTCAGAGTGAAAAAGATGTGAAAAAAAAGAGAAGGAAGTGACCAAAAGACGAGACAACTTAAGCTACATGTATTTGTAAGTCCACTGTAAATATTTTTATCATAAATTAAAAACATTTTATCATAAATTGAAACACAAACTGATTGAGATGATTTTAGGTTATGTGAAAAAATGAGACAAATTCATACACCTTAGCCCTGAGTAAATGATTGCATTCTCTGTATTTAATGTATTTTCTGAGAAAACTAAAAAGGCAGATATAAACAATTTGATGAGCTATTCAAGAATTTGGAGGCTCCATGTGCCATGTGGTTCCAGAATTGGATAAAATTATTTGAGCAGTTTCATGATTTTGTATGATAAGCTCTATTCCTTAGATATCCATAACATCCAGTTATAGGTAGGAAAAGCCTGAAACTTCTTTCCTTTATTTTTATATTTTCATACTTGACTCTCTCTCCTCCTGAAAGAAAAAGCTATTTTCTATTCACTGGTTTCTCTAGGTGCCTAATTTAAGCTCTTTGCTCATGAACCCCAAAAGAGCCCTTTTGTGCAATTTTGAGATAATATTCTGTCTGGATCATCATGCTTAAATCCTTCCCTCTTGACTCTGGTTGGCATTTATGTACCAACACTAGAGGCCAAATGGTTATCAACCATATCTTCACTCCTAAGATTAAAAAATTACATTTCTTCAGTAATTGCATAGGTGAGCATTTAATCTAAATGTGAAAGTGTAGTTGATTTTAATTTTGTTGAACTGTGCATGGTTTCTTGCCACATGTTTAGTAATTTTTCAGAGAAACAAATCAATATCCTATGGGGTTCAAAGATGCAAATCATGTAGATAGCAGTCCCGTCACTCAGGACAGATGAAGGAAGGTACCGTTTAAAGATCAGAAAAGACAATTCAGAAATCCCCAAAAGCATGAAAATAATTTAAATCCTACCACCTGTGAACACAATACCCAGGCTCCTGTGAAAATTGAACGTTTTCTTGTAACATGTATGAAATCACAAGGATGTGATGCTAACATTTTGTGTACCATAATTCACCTTAAGAGTAAAGCTGTATGTGTTTATTAATTTCTTGGTCACCATTTTTGCATAGTATTATCTTTTGTCAGTTGGTAATATATTGGGAAATATGTCTTTATACATGTGTTACTTCTGCGTGCACATACAGGATTTTTTTAGGATGAGGGTAGCGTTCAGAGATTCACCTACATCAGACAAAAGTGCTTTAAAATAATAAGACATTTTAAATTGTCATTTCAAAGATAGAATAATGTCTCTGGTTTTCTACTTGGTCTGCATAGGTCAAGTTTTTCCTCTGAAAATAAGAGAATAAGAAATTATATATTTTTGTCAAATAAAGACATAATTTTCGAGTAAACCCATGGCTCCAAAACCTTTCGATGGCTTTATAATTGGACAAAAGCTGATGTTTTAAAGGTACCAACAGCACTGTATACCCAACAATTCCAAGCTGATTTTCTATTTGGCAATGTGATAGACTTGTATTACAGTTCCTGTAGGAATCTCTGTTTTATAGGATACAGGCACCCTGTAAATGATGGACTGCACCAGTAGGACAGAGTCAATACTCAGCTTTTGCAAATCCCTAGCCTGTGTGTGCTGGGCCTTTCTGTCACCCTCTTACAAGGGTTGTTATTCCTCAATGATTTGTCTCACTACCATATAGATTCTTTGTTCCTAATAATATTGTTCTCTTGCGTGTAATTACTTTTGGCTCTGGTGTACCTCAAATATGCTGAATGTTATTCTTAGTCAGATGTGGACAGTCACTGAAGACTCTGGGTTGCTCAGCACAAAATATACTTGTAATATGCACACAGAACAAGCTTTGTTTTTTAAAACCTGCCATTACTTTTACTAAGGCAAAATATATTTACCATGGAAAAGATTTTCAAAGATATTAAGAAGGAATGTAGTTAAAATAAAAGTATCAACATTTATTAAGTCTGACAAGTAAGCGGTTTATACAACTGTGGCAAACATATGTTTTCACATCTGTTTTGAGTAATATCATCATGATTTTAAAAATGATTTATAGCTCTGTAGGCCATAAAATGCCAGCCTAGCTGTAAGTTGGAAGTTTTCAAACAACAAAGAAATTATTGAAGGCATGTATTGAACATTTTTTTATGTTATGCACCTTGATATAACTTTACAAATCTGAGCACTCCATAACAATTAAGATAGCAACAAATTAATATTAAGTAACTAAAATTTAGCAGTAGTACTACTTATGTGATATATTTGCATAAAAAACAGTAAAAGGTATTGTAATTATTGTAGGAAAATACCATGATATCCCTCAGGATATACAGTTTTTCTTTTCCATGTCCCATTTTCAGTGATCTCAGCACCAGCCAAAAATAGGCTACTTTGTTCTCATCAAAGTAATTTCGATGTAATTAGGACTGAAGAGTTTAACAGTTTTTCTTTAAAAGACAGTTAATATGAGGTTTTTCAATTTTGTTGAGCTGTTTACATATGTTGATGGGAGTGGAATTTACAAAATTGGTGGCTGTCTCAGCGCAGAGCCCAGTTACAGGCAATATCTTTAAGCTTTTTGAAGGAGAAATGCCATTGAATCTCAATTACTCCATATCCTTTCATCATCTTTTTAGGAAGTGTGGTCAGGCTTAACATTAGAGGACAACAATATCAAACATCCTATAGGTCTTTAGTTTCATTTTTTTGCACAAAAGACATTATTATATTGTTGTCAAACACCTTTAACCATTATGGTGCACAAGCATTTTGCCTGTACATCCATGTCAGGGTGTAAGTGAAAACCATATGCAGAGTAATCTGTACTTCATTTTGAAATAGCTATTTTTAAGTTCTTTTCATGCAACAAAACAGAGTTAGAAAATCCCCAACAGAACATAGCTCCAAACATTTATAGAAACTTAAACACAAATTCTTCCTGATTTGTGCTGACTTGCTGTGTCTGGTTTTAACCAGTTACATTTTACCTGCACAGTTACTCCCTGAAACTAAATTTTAAATTCATCTGCTTCAATATATAACCTGGAAAAAATCTATTGTACAGGAAAGGATTGTGTTTGACACAGCCCTATATGGGCTTTATAGAAACCTCCATATGAATTCTGGCATTAGGGAGGTTAAACGAGCCAGAAAAGAATTCAGCCATGCCTTCCAGTCAGATTTAAATGCTGGTACAATTATTCTGTTTGACTGCATGACAAGACATATTTCAAACTCCTCATATAAGATGGAGTAATAAAAGGCACTTGCCCAACTCTTGCTGAGGAAATCAATGGGAATGTTTGTGATATCTTCAGTGGGAACAGGGTTTGGTCAAAGCTTGGTACTTCAGAAATCGCTCCCCCAGCTAGTACGGCTGCTTCTTATTCCAGACAGGAAAGGTACACGTTCACAGGCTGTGTAGTGCTGCACCCCCTGGCCTGGTGGCATGCCCTGAGCCTTGGGGAGAGCCAGGCACTCACCAGTCCTGCCACCCTGCTCTGTTTTTAGCAGGAGGAAAGCAGGACGTGTGGGCCCAGGGGGACCATGGAGAGCTTTGGCTGGGTGTTCAGGGCACTGGAGCTGCACTGCACCCTACATGAGCAAGAGTAAGATTTCATAGAAAAATCTTCATAAGTGACCAGTATCTTTGGACTTAACCATTGTCCAAGCATACTCAAAAAATTGTTTTGAGTAGCAATAAAGCTTGTATTTGTTGAGAAAAGGATTTGCTCTGAATTTCCCAGAGGTGCTTGGTGATGATACTACTCTCCTCTAGTCCAGTTGTCTGCATCTTCAGAGCAGAAGTCTGGATTCAAAGGCCATGGCTCATGTCTCCAGTAGATGGTAGTCTCTAAAACTGTATCTGGCAGCTATCCCTTTTTGGTTTATTGAAGAACACCTTTCCTGTTACTACTTCAAGGAAATAGCAATTTCGCATCATTTCTGTCAGCTGAGTGAAGTATTTTCAGATGGCCAGAGACTACAATAATGAAAGAATAACTATATTTATTTATTGCATTTCATTAGTGGAAAAGATATTTTATGCTGTTTAAATTAATCATTGCTAAAGGCCTTACTCATGATGTGAGGGGAGGAGAACAAGCAGGTGCAGAACACCTGAAACAGCACCTGGCCCCCAGTGGTGGGGGATGTCCTCCAGAGAGAGGACTTTACCAACAATTAATCTGAAAGCATCCAGATGGAGAGTGCAAGGAATAAGAAAGAGAACTAAGAGTATAAAGCTGTACCATGCAGCATGTGTACAAAGTGTACGATAGGTGCCAACACTTCAAATGTTCACCATGCTGTGAACCACCTATACTTGCGTGTTAAAGCCATGATGAGAAAACACAATTTTCTTCATGAATGTGCTCATGAATCTCCTCTTGAGATACATAAAAAATTCCCCAAATTAGAAGTGAAGTCATGTTCCTTATGGTATGTAAGTGTGTGTATTAGAGAACCAGGCGTCATTTCATAGGCAGTAGATGCAATAATAGATTTAAAGACTGCAAGGGTTTCTTCTTCCAAAAATCTTAAGTAGTATGCACAGTGCATATGTTCACTGGAAAATTCAGAGATATTTTTACAAATTCTGTACCCTGAGAATACTGATAGCTAAGCAGCACAGTGCTCTATTCTGAGTTAAGGCTTTTTCCACGGGTTTTTTTGTTGTTAAGTTTAACCTGCAAGTGAACTGACAACTGTATCAACGGGAGCCTAAGAGTAGATGTGATCTTTCCTTAGTCAGTCAAAAAAATTCAACTGGTACCAAACAACCCAAACCCATAACAGCCAGGCAAACTCTTATTCGCATTTAGATTCACAATATATGTAACTAGAAAGCAACTTCATTTTTCAAACTATCTAGACTCGTATCATTATAATTGTGTGTTTAACCATTGCTCAAACATTTATAAATACAAGGGCAGTTATGCAAGAGATACTAATGAAGTATTCCAAGGTCACATCTTTTACTTTATGTTTATATTAGTCCTTTATTTGCAGAATCACTTTTAAGAATGGATTTTTTCTGGAGTAAAATTCCTGCTTCATAATTATCTTAGCAGATGGACTAAGACAGCTTCTTACATTGATATATAATTTATTAATATGTTTTATTTATTAGATTTCAATGATCTTAATGTATTGCTGTCTAAACACTACAAATTAAAGGCCTGTGGAAACATGCTGAAATAGTGAAATTTTCTTTACGAAAAAAGCCGAATTTTTTAGTAAAGTATTCATGTAAGTCCATGGAATAAGATGGAAGAGTGAAAAGAATGAAATAGGACAGAAATAGGGTACCTGCTCTCCAAAGTCAGGTTATCTACTAAGAGTTTACCATTTCCACTTTTCCTTCAATACTGTGAGTTGAGTTTTAGGTAAGTCCATCTTATTGAGCTATATCAGATTTGAAAGGCATAAAAAGGAGAGAAAAATTGCTGATTGGTACCCAGTGACCTACGAAAGCTTTTGGATTAGACCCAGGAATTTTTTCCTTAGAGTTAGCACTTGTATTAAAACTGACCCTTTGAATTCTCCAATTTGTAATGCCTCTGATGCAAAGTCATTAACCTGAAAACTGCAGTTGGTGACATTCTTAATATCTATGAGTTATTTAATAAGTTTGCCTTCAGTCCTCATTATGCGTGTAAGGTCTGAAAAAGATGCATCCTGAAAGGTTGCTGAATGGTTTTCTCACGTTACAGAAATCCTTGAGATCTTTGGGAATGCACTGACTGTGGTTCAGACTCCCTGTGCCTGTGCTCCGAGCCAGCCATAGGCACCAGACCTGCTCCTGAGAAATTTTTTTGTGCATTTGAGTGCCCACATGTGCAACCATGCATAAATGCAGAGAAGGAATAAGTGGTTCTCTGTTTGAACTCATCCAGTAAATCTTAGACTGTCACTGCTTGAAATTTTTGTTTGTACAGACTGTGTTACAGAAAATAAGATGTCATTCCTAGCAAGGACAACAAAGACTACCATCAAACCCTTCTTCACTAGGAAACTACTGAGAAGCCAGAAATTTCTGCTTTCAGTATGGAAATGTACTGTACAGCTGTCTGTTATAAGAAAAGACCTTTTTTTTTTTATTTCATTCATTCAGTTTAAGCCAAAGTAAGTGAATGGATAAAAATCTAAATTAATAACAAAAACTACTAATTGGTGATTTGGAAAGTTTTGCAATATTTGTGTCTGGGGAAGACCTTCAAGAAATTCCTGGAAGCTGCACTTCATATAATATAGGTTTCTTTTCCAAGAGTTACTGATAGTGACCTGGGCTTTAGAGTTTCTCTAGTCATGTTAACCATAGATGGATGTTACATATTAGTGAAATATTACTAAGTGACACAGTCACAGCTGTGGCCTTGGCTCCACAACTTTTTTTTCAGCCGAGAACAAAAAGGACAAAAAATGCTCTGGAATGCAACAGTAAGGCACCAAAAATTTTCCTCTTGATAGTGCTGTCAAAGAGCAAATCCAGCCTTTATAGCATCAGTGGACTTTGCTTTATATAACCTATTTTCTGGAGAAGAGGCCAACTCAAGAGAGCTGCAGGCGCTGCTTGCATGGGATTGCTCTGCATACTGTGGTCCTGGACCAGTGGCCTTAGGAAAGCATGAGTTATGGGGAAGCCTTGGAGCATACCTAACACAGATTTGTGGTATTTTGTGTAGCATCTTTATGTAGTCAGGACTATTTTCTAATTTGGTCTTTTGGATATCTTTAAGATGGCAATTAAGAGCTGTCTTTTCTTTTTGGAAGAGGACTTGCTGCCCAGAGCTTTGTAGTGACAGAAAGACTGAGAAGAAAACCACACATTTATGTGGATTTCAGAAGTGTTTGTATACATGCTGTATTAGAACAAATGTTCCTGATAGTAAAAAAGTAATAGATCCTTAGTGCACATAGAAGGTAGTGAACTAACCTCAGACTAGAAGTGGAAAAAGATTATTCTCTTGAAATAGGTAAGTAGTCATGAAACCAGAAGAAGTGTGTTCTTCATTATATTTCAGACATTGTTCTGAATTACAGCAATAAAGTTACACAATACCTTGTTAGCAGAGCTGATATCACCCCTATACTGAACTCAGAAGACTCTGAGGCTGCAGAACTTAAGGAGGTCCAGACCACAGCCAAGTCAGGCTGTAATTTCAAGGAAATAGGATGTTATGTTCAGTTGTTGTGCCGGAGGGCACCAGTACAGTACTATTTACTGTGTTAGATACCTGTTTATTGTAGCCATATTTATTTCTGAGGATGGACATTTCTATTAGTAATTTTTTCATATTATCAGTTGTACTTCTGAAATTAAGCATTGTACCTGAGAGAGAGATCACAATAGAAAGCAATTAATATAATTTCAACTGTTTTAAAACAGGCATTTTATTTTGAAGAAAAATGGCCTATTTTGTATTCTTTTGATGCACTTTTGAATAACTTTAGTATTAAGGTTCTTTTAATGATTCTTAATTTGATATGGATGCGTGGGTGAGACAGCATAAGACTCAGCAAGTAAATTAAATGTGTATTATGTATGTTACACAAAACCTTACTGTCCTCGAACAGAAAACCACGCACACATAGAAACATGGAAAGGTGGGAGTTTTTTACTTTTTTTAGTTCTTGACTGTTCTCAAGTTTTTTTTTCCTATTGATACTATTTTTCTATATATTTTCCATAACTTAATTATTTGGGGGGAAAATGCAAAATATTCAAAGAGCTGTCGTGCAGGTTGAGAGAGGTGATTCTCTAGTCTGCTCTCCTGAGACCCCACCTGGAATACTGCATCCAGCTCTGGAGTCCCTAACATAAGAAGGACATGAACCTGTTGGAGTGAGTCCGGAGGAGACCACCAAGATGATGAGAGGGCTGGAGCACCTCTCCTGTGAGGAAAGGCTGAGAAAGTTGGGGTTTCTTAGGCTGAGGAAGAGAAGGCTCCGGGGCGATTCTTAGAAGCCCCTTCTAGCCCCTAGCTATAGGAAAGCTGATTAATTTGTCAGGGTGTGTTGCAGTAGGACAAGGAGTAATGGTTTTTAACTGAAAGAGGGTAGGTTTAGATTAGATATTAGGAAGAAAATCTTTACTGTGAGGGTTGTGAGACACTGGCACAGGTTACCTAGAGAAATTGTGGATGCCCCATCCCTGGAGGTGTTCAAGGCCAGGTTGGATGGGGCTTTAAGCACTGGAGGTGTCAGTGGCTATGGCAGGGGGTTTGGAAGTAGATCTTTAAAGGTCCCTTCCAACTCTAACCATTCTATGATTCTGTGTTTCTAAAATGCCTCCCTGCTTTTCCTCTCAACTTACATCAATCATAGGAGGAATGTATTTGCCAAAAGGATAAACCAATCTTGAATTATCATTATGCAGTCATTATACAACATAGTAAGTTATGGAATAACGTAATAATTCTTAAACTAACAGTAACATTTTACCAGCGCCAGTCTCAGCAAGCTGGCCAGTGCCTGGGAAGTACCCACAAGTGGGGCTGCCCAGGTCACTGAGAGGCCAGTGCCTGCAACGAGATGGGAGACCACAGCTTGCATTTGCTGAAGATTTGCAGCTGTGTATGTTCTTCTTGTAGCAGGTACTTAGGATTGATAAAAAGATGGAAGGAGAGACACCTGTGTATTGCTGTATTTGGGATACCCCAGTCATTGGGTACTCTGTTGGAAGTAAGCTTCCTTTTCAAAACTCTACAATTTGTAGCAGGAGGCTGAATCTCCTCTCCTAAGTGAAGCCCCTCTCGGGCTGCTGTACCTCTGCATTGCATCTATCACACTAACTCCAGTTAAAGCTGTTCCACTTCATCTGAGTGATTAAATGTTCATAAAAGCAGGCTCTTTAACTAGGTCCCTTGGTTTGCTCCATTATCAGCTGTACTGTTGAGCTGCTTTGTGTCTTTTCTCCCCTCCCAAAACTTCTTCATGAAATAATCCCAAACCAAGTCTGATGGTTTGAAAATAGGACTCCTGTTTCTCAATTGGCCACTCCATTTGGGGCTTATGAGGCCATCAGCCAGGAAACACTGTTATCCCTTGACTTACAGCCTATCTCAGATCCTCCAGATAGGACCTTGGTTACGCTTCACAGCCAAAATACATGTGGCCAGAGGGACCTTGGGCATAAATTCAGAGGGCCAAAGGCAGCTGTGAAACTGACTGTTGTTTTTTTTAGATAAATCATCAATGCCTCATTGACACATCTGTTCCCAACGTTAGGATACCACATGCATTTGTAGATTTAGCTTGGAGGATCAGACTTCTGAGAGGTTTTGAGGCATCACTCCTGTTTCCATAACTGTACTTTACATGAATATCTGTGAAAATGAGCCCCTATGTACTTGAGACACTTTTGAAAGTAGGAGTTGAACTTCTAATTTTGAAATGTTGTTCTTTTGTGATGTGTTCATAATGTTTAATCATTTTCTTGAGAACTGATGAATTTTGCCAAAAGACTGTATTGCACTTTCACAGGCTCACTTACACTTTGACCTTTTTAGCCATTAGAAGTCTAAAATTCAAGGCAAATGAGTACAAAGCCAGAAAGACGGTGATTACTCCAATACAAAATTCCCCAGGCACGCTTCTTTGGTCATGCTTGGCTGTTGTATGTTGCTCTCAAAATACCAACTGATTTATTTTCTTCTTTTATTTTGTAGTCAGTGTGACAGTAGTTTCCAAAGAAGATTTTTCTTCTAGTTGACAGAATGTGACAGGCTATAACAAGTAGTTTAATAAATAAAATTCTGCTTCCAGGTGTATTTTGAGATGCTATAATCTATAAAACATAGGTTTTGAATCTGTCTATTTTATCCGTCACCCGGACTGCTGTGCAATATTTTGATAGCTAGACTTGGCTCTTGTGAATGTGCTGACGTATCCCATAGCTTATTTGTGTGAGTGTTGTCAGTGAGGAGACAAGTAACTAAAAATTTTAATGACAGTTCAGTGGAGTGCCTCTTCTGGTGTGGTAGAAGATGCCTTTTTGATGTAGAATATGTTGGAGGGTGAAGCATCTCTGTTGTAGATGACTGAGTTGGAGCAGGAGATGGAATATGCGTGTGAGTGTGTGTCTATTCACAGAGGTCAGAAAATATGAATTGCTGGGAACATAACATGTTATTTGAACATCTGTAACCTTTGGAGGCATTTTAGATGTAATCAATTAGGAGATTGGCCTTTTTTTATTGTTGTTTTCTTGGTTTTTGTGAGTTTTAAAATCTAGAAAGTGATTGTAACGAAGGTGCCCTCCAGGCAAAAGTGTGGAGAAATTCACATATTAAAGGAGGAGTTGCCAGAGTTGCTGTTTGAGTTTTGATGTTATTGTCATGTAGCCTATGGCATTACAGGCAGAAGGGATTTAGGTGGAAAGGAGAGCTTGAAATTACTCTATAAAAGGTGTATATTTATATGTACTGAATTTTCTTTTAACAGGTGCATTTTAAAGAAAGCATAATATTTTTGTAAAATTGATAACAACAGTAATAGTAACAACAATAATTCCATTGTGCTATAACTCCTTTGATTCTTTGTACAAACCTTTGGATATTTAAAAAAAAACAAAAAACCACAAACCCACCAATACTCAAAAACTATTCAGTGAGTTCCTGAGAGATAGTTTTATTGTTTCAAGAACATTCATTACTAATCTGTCTGTATACACATATGTGGAAATCTCAGACGAAGATAAGTTGGGCACTTCTAGATTATAGACTTACGCAAAATAAGAATTCTTTCTGATATACAAGACAATTTTTCAGCACCCTGTTTCAGGGTTAGTATTTTGCAAATATCACTGCCAGTATAGCATATATTAAATATGTTATAAACCAGGCTCATGTTTTAATTTTACTCTCCTAGCAGCTCATATATCATCAATCACATAAAATGCTGAAGCTGAATGGTCCAAAATATCTAAAAAGTATGATTATCATTCTGTAATCGTTGTAGTTAAATGACAGAATTTTTGTGGGTTTTTTTTCAGCAATGAGAGCTAATCTACAAAGATACATGGGTTAATAAATTTTAATGATAGATAACTGAAATTTCAATGTTTAAAATTTATACTTTTCCTAGTCTGTATCTCAAAGGCAGTGCATGGTGTCTCCAGGTGTAGGAAGCAGCAAAGTAGCTGGGTTGTGGCCTCCCCTGTTGTCTTCTGGTTGTCTTCAGTGAAATTGTGTTCTGATGTTCAAACGTGTAAGTGGAAGCTGTTGAGGAACTGATTTTTCTTCTTCTGTGACAAAAAGACAAAAATGCCCATTCCAATTCCCTCTTAAAAACCTTTACAGCTTCAAGGATGCTCATTTATTGCCATATCTTCCATCTCATCTGAAAGCAAAATCTCATATCTCTGTACATGAAACTATTCATCAAAATCCCATTTTAGTATACAAGGGTTTTACCCCAGAAAAAAGGGGAACGCAGAAAAACAGTGCAGTTAGTTTCAAAAACAGAATAGATAATTTACTTTCTTAATAAAATTTGCATGTGGAAATAAAGATATAGGAACAAAGGGCTTATTCAGGTTCAGAGCAGCCTCTTCCATGGGCTATTCCAGCTCCCCCTTAAAAATCTAATACAGGAAAAAAAAACCCCTAAGTATCTTTTTCAAAGATTTGACTCATACCTTCACCATTCTGCAATCAATAGAATAGGAGAAGCTGATCGGGCCGGTTCCTGTCTCAGCCTTCAGAGAAGTGGGTTCACTAGTTGTACCTGCAGTGCCCCATGTGCCCTAAAGCAATGCCCACAAGCCAGGGAACGGTGGTGGCGCAGCCAGGCTGTGCAGTGCTCCAGTGCTCCCCAGTAGGAATCAGTGTATCAGGAATGGGGTACGCCCCAGTGGGAGTCTGGCTGCTAAGGCGGCAAAACTGCTTGTAGCAGAAGACCTGTTCCAGGTCTTCTTTTATGGCACTGCACTGTGTGATACAGACACATCCCAGACGATAAGTAGCTGTAGCTTAGATTTAGAAAGAGCGTGTCACTAAAATGAGTCTGTTTATCTAAAAGGAAAGATTGTCACAGAAGAAATCCAGACGGGAAAATAATACATACTAAACCTGTTTTTCAGGCTGTTGAATCAATACATAGTAATATGTGAGTGAGCAGGAAGGTAACAGCATCTGGTAGCAATAAATGTTTCCTTTCCTGAGTTCCAAATTAGCTATGGGAAGGTGATTAGAAATAAAATATAATGATTTCTGATAGAAATAGGTGACACTGCATGGGCTTTGAGATAAGAACTTGACAAATGTGTAAAATAAATGCAAAACTGGTTTTGAAAAGGGGGGAGATTACCACTTTCTATGTTGTGTGCCAACATTTGTGCATTTCAAATGTTAGCAGTTGGCTTCTTTTCAAAACTGATAAATAATGATGTTTGTTGTGGAAACAATTATCCTAAAAATAATTTAAAAGGATTGTATCTCCTTTTTGTTTGCCTCTAAAGACCACATTCAATTTATATATAGGCAGAAAGAACTCCTCTTGCATCTATAAAACAGTTCTTAAATCATTCTAAATTATTGATGTGCACAAAGAACTCTTTCCGCTTTTGTTTGAAGTTTTATTTCTGCGGCGTTGTGCTTTCTAATTGTACTTTCAACTACTATGACATCTGTTATAGTTGTTTCAAAAACTTTCAATACTTTTCTTTTTTAATGATAGACAGTCTTTTCAAAGACAAACTGTCTTCATTTTGAGCAAGAAAAATAATTAGTTGAAAAAAGATCACTGATTTGGCCGGGGAACTCACCATTTTACTTTTTTCCTGCAAGTCGCTGTTTAATATGATTCCAGCATCTACTCAACAGAAAGCTGGCCAAAAAGAATTAATCTCTGCAGCAACTCAGAAACCATAGAGTATCAGCATATGTCCTGTGCTTCCCCGAGGAAATGCAGGACTTTATTCTACCAAAAAGGGTACCGAGAAAGTACTTCACAAACTGATAGTCTCTATATGTCTAACAGATGGAAAAGTAAGCTCCTGTTCCAAGCTGCTATGCCCAACAATATAGGAAAAAAGCTCAGCAATTGGAGATGAGATTAATCCTTAAAAGTCTGCTTAGATATCCTTTTTGATATAACTAGTGATAAGAATATATGGTCTAGCCATAAACTTAGTTCTAATGATCTATGACATAATTGCTTTCTTATCTCTGGCATAAAAATACAGCAGACGTTTAGAGTATCCCAGATTAGGAAAGCACAATGTCTTTACATTTCCTTGTCTTTTTTTCAAGAGAGTTTGTTTTTCCCCTTCAGGTAGAATAGGCTTTCAGTTTTGAAAAATTTAAGTCCAGGACTCTGGTCCACTTGCAGTACACCATAACTGACCTTTGAATTAGGAGTTGCCTAGAATCCATATAATAATTAATACACCGCTAGGGAATTTAATTGACCACAAGATTAAACTATTAAGGAAAAAAATTCATCCTAATTGAGAATTGAACCCCTACCCTTTATTCATTGAGTGTCTGCTCTGCCACTTGAGTCATGAATTGGGGGTTAATTGACTGTCTAGAATCTCCCAAGGAGCAATTATTTCATATAATGGGGCTAACACACACTGTAAGGCAATTTTTAATGGCATCCATTTTTCCCCTGGATTTACAGAGATTTCGTGAGGACAGCAAGAAAAGATGCTAGATATAAACAAAAAAGGACTTGGGGTTTCCTTCCAACTGCCAATTGATAGAGATCAAAAAACAGAAAAGGTATTGATGTGGGTTCCCAGTTTGAATAAGACCTTACCAATTTTCCATCAAGAGACCCCCTAACCTCTCTGTCCTGTTGGTCGCGCTCAAATGCCAGCACCCCTTCTACATTCCTTTTAAAATTCAGTGTTACTGACCTGCAGTAAGATCTCACATCGTTCTGATTGCATTTTAGGGTTTTGAACTCCACTGAATGCATCTCAGTTTTGTTGGACAGATGATTAATTAGTTTTAGTCTGTGAACCATTTTGCTCTCCAGTTTAAATATTTATGGCTACACTCTGTGGCAACGTCGCACTCTGTGGGATAGAAGGTAGGGGAACGAGGCAGGGATCTCCCCGGTGGCACAAAATCACCTGTAGCTCTCAGCTGTTTTCATCTTGGCAGCTGTGACACTTAAGACTTATTAGAGGACAAGAGGTGTGCCTGAAATGACTCCATTTGGGCAGTCTTGGACCAAAAGAGAGACTGAGGGTCATTAGCGGCCCAAGACGTTGACTACTGTTTGAGCTGGACCAGCATTCATCTGCTGTGGCACGGAGGAGGATGTGAAAAAATGGTGTAATGCTGACCATTCCTCTTACTGCTGCACTTCAGGACTGGCACTGTTGTTCGTTTCTGCTGTGCAATTAACACATCTGGATAGTGAAGGAATATGGCTTTGGGACTGAATGATTATCTTAAATCTTATCTTAGTGTAAGTGGTGGCAATAATATTGTGAATGGTATGGTGTAAGTGCTCTTATTTTTTTTTTCTTTCTGTACTACTGTCTCATTGTATCTACTGTTTATTCTCTCTGTTCTCTTATTTGATTTTTTGCCGTATGTATTTTTACAGCTTACTTAAATGGCTTCTCTTTTTCAGCATTTGTGAAATATAAATTAATTGATAAAAGTTCAAAACTGTGGCAAAATTACAATTCCCAGTGCAAGTTTTTGTGAGGAATTAGGAATACCCTCTAAGTAATTGTACGTACACTACTATAAAAATCATAAGAAACGGCTAAGTATACATAGATTTTTGTATTTATTAGCTTACATGGTAGTTAATAAAATTCAGCACTTCATAGTAGATTTTTCTGCTTCATTATTGCAAATATGCAGAACTTCTCTAATTACCATTCTCCTTTGAAGAATAAGTAATAGCGATAATATCAAAATTTCTTAACTAAATTAATATTCAGTTATGGGTATAGTTATGCATTTTTATATTTAAGCATATTCTAGTTTTTAAATATTTTTATAAAAGTGCTGTCTTTTCAAATACTTGAAGAAACTGTCAGAATTTAGGAGAAACTATTTTCGTGTGGAATTATCAAGGATGAAATGCAGAAAAGTTTAGCTTCTTAAACTTTCATTTTGGAAATTAATTTTAAATCCTATGGTCAAGAAGCACTAACTGTGTAGGTAACTCATGCTTAAAAACATGTAAAATCACTGTATACTTAGCAAAGTCTGACGAGTTCTGAAAGGGAATAGCACCTCATAGCATCAAGGGTGCTCAGAAAAGGAACAGTATATGAAGAGATACTTTTAAAGTAGTGCTATTTAACCATGTTTACGTATAAAGATGAGCTTTTGTGCAATGTTACCGTTAGTTCACTATGTGTTTAGTAGGCAACAAAACTTAGTTATATGTTGCTCTGCTCTGGGATGTGCAGAAAGGGAGCACTTTGCAAGTGTGTTGTGTAGGAGTCCCCACAGAGCATCCCAGCTCATCCAGTACCCCTTGTGCTTGCACGCCCAGTTGCAGAGATGTGATGAGTGGGTCAGTCGAGGTGGACAGGACTCGCTGCTACCATAACTCCTAGTTGCAGGGTGATACATTGCCTTCACAGCTTAACTTCTGTTTCACATGAAAACATATGTGCTCCTATGCCTTTTGCTTACATTTGCATTCTGGTGAAATCCAGCCCAGCATCCAGTGTATGGTCGCAGACCAATAGGTTTCTGCAAGGCAGTATAAAGCAGCGCAGCCCATTGTACAGAGAGGAGGAAGACACAAATGTGAAAGCAGCGTTAGAAAGTCCAGGTGACTACATTACACATGCACTGAGGAGTTGTTAATTTAAAGGTGACTTGTAGACAAGCACACATACTTCGTAACCTACTTTATCTGCAAAGGAGATTTGAAAGATGCTCTTGTGCTAATTTGGTGTTACAGAAATATCAGTAACATAATCTGTTAAGACTTTCTGGTTTTGCTGGAGGTGTTTTAGAAAGCTGAAAGTGTGGAGAGCGAGCATGGCACAGACTGTCTTCAGTGGAGAAATGGTGTTCGAGACTAAAAAAAATTATTTTCTCTTGCTTATAAACATTGGGGATGAACAGGTAAAATAGATACAACAAATACAAAAGAAAGAAGGTTTACAGTGTAATTCAGATTTGAGTTGGGTTTTATAGTCACTCATTTTCATCTGTTCAGTAAAATCCTGGAATAAAGACAGAGAAAACAAGATCTGATGTTTCTAACATGAAAAATAAGCATAGTGTTTTCTGCAATGTGAGGAAATAGCTGACCCAAGTCCCATAATAACAGTCTAGGGTACCAAAAGCTGCCACCATCTGAGGAGGATGATGCTCTGGTGAAGAGCTGGAGTAAGAAAGAACAGCATTATCCATTGCTTCTGCCTTGATACTGAAAAAAACTGGATATGTTCATGGTGTGAACTGTGACAAAAGGAGTATTTTACGCTCAGAGTGTGATTCCTTTACCGTTCTCACCTAGTTCTAATTTCTCCCCTTTAAATATGTCTGTTGCACAGTTTTCTCTACCTGCTATTTTTTTAAAAGTCCCGTCCCCTGTCCACATACACCATCATTCTTCAGTCACTCTCTATCCACATTTTACCCTGCCGAGTCAAGCTCTATCCAGCACCCAGCCTTCTTTCTTTTATTTCTCTTTTTGTCTTTTTTTTTCCTGTAAGAAACAAGTAATATATTGATACAGAAATCTCTAAGAGACCTGCTCAATTTTGGTGTTTTTTTAAAAATGTATTTATGCTTTTTACATGTCACACAACTCAATTAAATAAGTACCACACCCCAACAAAAATTTTAAAACTGTTAATGACTTCTAGGTAGGTTAGGTAAGTTTAATTGACTTTCTGTAATATCGCTGTCTGCAGTTGGCTCAGATCAGCAAAAAATCCAATAGGTGTCACGTAGATTGGCCATGTCAGAAATAGGAACTACTGCTCTCAGAAATGTTGATTTTTTTCCAATAAATTTGTTTCCAATAGATTTGTTGATTTTTTTCCCCAGGCCTTCTGTACAACTGTTTTTTTACATGCCTTGCCTTGATATTTGTTGGCAATTTTTTATGCTGCATGTGTAAGTCTGGTGTGTAACCAATCATCACTGCTCTTGTAGAAGTCAGTCCTGGACTTACAAGCCAGGTGAGGTACATCCGTGCTGTCCTTCTCTTTCTCAAGTAGTTTATTTGTAATTGCATTGCAAAATCATGTCTTGTACGAAGCCCCTCGGTAAAGGGCAGTTAGCTCTTAAGAGCAGTTGCCACTGAATCATTTGGGTGGACATAACTCTGAAGCAAGTTTTCTTATGTCATGGTAGAAACTGTGGATCAAATTTTCTTCTCAGGTAAATTTGAAGTAACTGCTTGGAGTAAGGGGAAGTCCTGTGTTGTTCCCTAGTAAGATCAGAAGCTATAGATTGAAGGTATTCAGCACTGCTCAACAAGTACTTTAAATTATGTTGTAATTACAGTCAATTGATTTCCCTTTGGAAGCTTGCCTTTAGATGGGCATGGTCTGGCAAGCTTCTCATGCAGTTAACAAGCAAATAAAAACCCCAACAGCCCCCTCCCTGTGCTGCTATAAAGAGGTCTATTCTGAAAGTTATGTGGAGCTGAGGAAAGCAGTCGTTCTGCTTCGAGCATGCCCTTGCGTGCAGCATTAGCCTTCACCTTTCTTTCACTGTTACTGGAGGAAGTAACTGATAGCGATCGACATGATTTCCTGGGCATAGTACATTCAGATTTTTATTATGATATTACCAGGACGTATGTTTGTGGAAAAAAGATATATATATATCTATCTTCAGCCTCAAAATATAAACTCTGTAGAAATAGTATATTACCTGCATGAAACTGAAAATATGGGTGGCATAGTGTGCAGGAATTGGGCCCAGCTTTGCTTACAAATCAGCTTGATGATGAGGCTGCAAAAGTTATATTTTCACTGCTTTCACATGCTGAATTTATTAGCTTCTTGAAATTGATTTTGGATGCCTTTCATTTGCCATTGAGCTGAAGTCAAAAGCAAAACGATGATATACCACATTTTGCTCACTCATCTTTTTATTGCTCAACCATTGTTATTGAGCAAAAGACATTCAGTGTGTTTCCCAAAGGAGACAGAAAGCACATTTCATTTTCTTTTTAATTGACGGAAGTTTAACTGAATGCAAGTCCTGCGATCCTCAACTTCAGTATCAAGGTGGCAGTTGTAAAAGGGTAGAGAGGATGGGGACTGGGATTCAGTTTAGATCAGGGCTGAGAGCAGAAGCCAGAAGGGCTGTCAAACTTTGTACTGTTTTATTTGCTTGGAAGGAATGGTGCAAAGTTAATATCGATGCAGCACTATGAAAGTGTTCAAGTAGTTATCTCTGGGAAGGTAATGTGAACTCAGCAGTATCATTGCTTTGATCTTTGGTTAAAGTCTTACGAAACTAGATTGCTGTTTGATTGACAACCTTGTCAGAGAGTGAATGAAGACTGACATTCTAATATTGAAAGCGCAGCGTTTACAAAACTTAAAGCCCGAGTTTTCTCATGACACTGCTTCTTTTGTGGAAGACTGAATTTCACATTTATTTTTAAATAAGTGTGTACCTTGCTGTGTGCAGCTAAAACTTAAGATTTTAGACTGCTGGCTCACACACACTTCTTACCCTAATATTTGATGCATACGTGTTTATAGCAACAGTACTGTCATAGTGTATTTGAAGAAGTAGGAGTTGTTGTTTGAAGGCTTGAACATGATGGTATTTATCACAACTCAATACCAAATAATGATTGATCTGACATGTGGGTGATGGATGCAGAGGTGGCAGGCTGCAGCTTGATTTTGGGTAGTGCGTCTGGCCATTTCTGAGTGGGTCTGATACAAGGGTTAAAGGGTTTGAACCATATAATCCTGTCTTGGGGGACTGTCTTTATATATTGCTTATTCTTTGAATTGTCTCCTTAATACCCCCAAATGAACAGAGGCAACTAAAAGGGAGAGTTAGTTTGTGGAGTAGACTTCTCCTTTCATGTTGGTAATGTCATGTTTAGCTGCTGGCCCTCTTCCACTTATACCATATTTCTTTCTAATCAGTTTTAAATATTCTGAGTTTGGAGTCTACCTTACCTTCTCTGGCACTTAGTTAGATTTTTCAGGCAGGCTTGGGCAGTCAGCTGTCCGCGGCGCTGCTTGAGCAGGGCGTTGGACAAGATGATCTCCAGAGGTCCCTTCCAACCTTAATCATTCTGTGGTTCTGGTCATCTCCCGGATGATGTTCTGGTCTCCTGACATAGCCTTCATGCAGTGACTTCCCATCAAACTTGCCTTTCTGCATTGGGAAGTCTTTGTCTTTGTCACTTCAGTACAGTTGCTTCCAGCCCTCGTGTCCAGCCTGCCGGTTAGCACCAGGGCAGGCTGCTCTCCAGCAGTCACCAGGGTGAAGCCTTGAGATGTCACCTACCTATACTTTGTCCATCAAAGGTTGCCCTCTAAAGTGTACTTTTCCACATCCTTCACTTTCTTCTTTAAATTGGACAAAATATATTTTGTTCAGCTAGAAAAGGAAGGGCCTTAAACAACTCCCACTCCTATTTTTCTGACAAATGACATTAACTAACATGATTTAAGTAATGTGTAAGAATGAACCAGATTGTGTCTATTTCCACTTCAAAATACCTTAAGCAAGGAAATGTCTCCTCAAAATAATAATCCTTATATCATCCAGAGGTGTTAGTGAAGAGACTGTATTTATATGATGCAGTTTAAAAATAGGAATCCAAAAGCTTTTCACAGAAGGGGCTGATGCTGTAGGGCGTGGGAACTACTTAAATGTGCTTTACTGTCCAAGCCAGTATTTTCTGAGACTACATTGTCAGCGTTTCCTCATCTTCCAATTCTCAGTTTACTTCAGTATTGCTGAATTCTGAATGCAGTTCTTTCCTTAGGTCATATATGTCTTATATGAAAATGTGTGTGTGTGTATAGCATTAAGTATCTATAGAAATACGCATGAAGGCTTGCAAACTGATATGTATGCGATACAATATCATATCTTTATCCTTTATGAAAAGCTATTAATTAAAAGGCAAGATTAAAGCTACTTTCATCAGCAATGAAGCTTTGCTGAATAAACCATACATTTGGCCATATTTTCAAAGTGGACACATATAAGTCACAAGAATAATTACCATTTCATCATTTGAAGTCTGCGAATGAGTGATTTCAGAATGAAAAGCATATGTAGCTGTGCTGATTATGCAGAATAAATGATTTTCAAACCTCACGTTTATATCAGTGCATTTTTTATTGTGTGGAAAATGCATGTTCACAAAAAAATAATGATCACCTAAATTTTCCTGTAAACATTTTTAAAATATATATCTGAAATTCCTTTTGGAAATGTCTACAATCTGCTTCCATATTGCAACACATATGGTAAGAAAATCTTGCTTGCAAGCCAGTGACTGTTTTTAAACAGTTTTCAGAATTGCACTGAATAATAGCTCGTGTACAGAAATCAGTACGTTTTGTATTTTGTAACAAGCAAGATAACATTTTCTCAGCTATGACAAATTTCTCCCTAGATGATTTTTAGTGTAATAATAGGATTAGTTTAGCTGTCCCCATTTTTTTATGTGTACATAGGCACTGATGGTAAATTAGGAATACTCCTGAGTCACTCTAGTTCTGTCTTACTCTTTTCTTTGGTCTTTAGAGGACTCCGTGGATGTAAAGGTTGTCATTGTTGAAGGCTTTGTTCTGCCTTTTTTTTCCCCCCTTCCTCTGACTGCATGTACACGTGTGTACATGACACAAGACGTAGATATTTAGGAACCAATTCTGTTGCTGTGATTCTGATAAATCATTCCTGGAACCTGTGTTTCGGTTAAAGATTTACAGCTCTCCTTTTGCCTCAAATCTCATTTTTAAAGGCCAGGAAAGAAAAGAAATCCTAAAACCATAAACATATTAAGTGAAATATCCATAGTACCTTCAGTTAATGGCATTTCCTTAAAGCAGATAAGTTACCGAGCCCCCTTTTAAAACAAGAGTGTTAATTTACTGTTTCCTTTCATCTGTTGAAATAATTACTTTTCTTTTTTGCCTTCAATAGTGTGTTCTGGTCGTTAACATTTCTGTAAAATTAAGTTTGAAAGGTGCTTTTAATGTTCAGATAGACTGCAGTGCACATTTGACTGTTAAAATCAACCTACTTAAGGCAGAACTAATGTTTAACACTCGCAGCTATTTGAAGTAGTTCACTGCCCAGTTTAATGGTGCTGCCGAGGGCAATGGTCACATTACTTGCTATTATATTTCAGGGGGGTTTGTTGTGTTGGCAATAAAGACAATCCATGATATTTCTAAATACATTGTCTTAGATCTTAAAGACATCATTTTTCTACTAACGAGCTAGAAACTGTAATTTCTTGGAGAGTAGTGGGCAAGAAACACTAAGTCCTGCTCTTAGCCATGGACTCTGTTGAGGAGCTGGAGTTGAATGGTACATTAGTGTTGAATGACTTCTCCTGCAAGCCCTATTGAAAAAGACATAATCAAACCATACAAAACCCACAGTGATGGTCAATGGCACTGGAAGAAGAGATCTTACATAATGGGAATTGGGATGTTGATTTTGTGCGATACCAAGAGAGTTTTAAGACTTCTGCACTGGTAGGTGAAGAGGGAGCCTGGGAAGCTCAGCCTGGCCTGATGGAAACTTGGAGTAGGAGGTGGGAGAGGCACAGTGTGGAGACAACTTGGCTCTTGCATTGTGAATGATCTCAGCTGTGGTCATAGCTTCTGTTACATACTTCTACTTCCAACCAGTAGCTTCTGTTTGATTGCATTTTTTGTGACTTTTGCTGGTTTAATTGCTACAAAAATGGATGCTTCTGTTGTGCACCATTTGCAGTATAAAATACTCCTCCAACCTTGCACTAAGAATAGACCTTCCCAATGGTCAAATTCACTTTAAGCCATTCTGCTACTAACACTTTCTCAATCTGAGATTTCAGAATGTAGCTCAAGTAAGATTATTTATGGAAATCGTCAGGCTGATATTACAGAAGACAATGGAACTAGTTCTTTATGTAGTGAAGTTGATGGAAACTTTACTCAAGTCTTCAACAATTCTGGTGGGAAATGCATAGTGTAGGACTGCCCCAACTAACCCACGACTGAATGAGTCAATAGAGCATATACTTCATATTTATTCCTGTGTAAGGTCACAAATTCATAACAAAACAACTGCTTTTTCTTTGATAAGCAGGAGCAGACAGAGAATTTAAAGACTAAACAATACATATTCTCATCCAGAAAAAAAAACCCAAAAACAAAACTCACATATCATATATTTACTAAATAGTGAGTAAAATTTTCCCCTTGGCTGCTCTAGTGCAATTTTACAACTTCAACAATGCTGAATGGATGTTATTGAGAAGTGAATTTGGCTCATTCTTTTTATGCTTTTAATAAATACCCAAGGGAAAGGCAGTTGTTCAAGGAAAATGAAATACAAATAAACATAGAATTTATTCTCAGTAGGCATTCTGGGGAACTTGCGAGTTGAGTTTTATGCCATGGTTTTTTTCCTGGTACTTGCAAGCAAAACTAAAATATTCATATAAGCTGTCAGTTCTCTAAAGTGAATTCATCCTTTTTAAAAAATAAAACTAAATATAGATTCAGTGGATAGCACAGAAACAATGTGAAACATGACAAATGACATTTCTGCTCCAAAGTACATCATTGTAATGGACCATATTATTCTGGACTGTGGATACAAATGATTTTTTTTCCTCAGCATCCTGTAACAATTTTTGAGACACAACCGTGCACAAAACATCATTTGTAATTACAGCTGTTTGCCATTTTCATCTGCTCCATGCTTAGTTCTCATTTGATTGATAATCCTTGTATATCAAGCTAATGAAGGTTTTTCATGCTGCCACTTAATAGAAGTTACCAGGTTTTACAACCTAAATTTCAGGACAGCATTTGTGTTTTTTGCTTCAAGGCAAAATAAAAAAAAATAAATAGTTGCTTCACAGTGCATTTTTTCACAGAGTTTCCTAGGGTGCCGTGGAGAAATACATTCAATGGAGAATGTTTATTGGTATAAAGAACAATTTAGACTATGGATTTAATTTCAGGCTAATCGTTGCCCAAACTTTCAAATAGTCCTTCAAAAATATCTGTGCTTCTCCGAGTAGGGTCATGTGGAGGCTCAATCAGAGACACCTTTTTTGGATCCACAATTATTTTGAATATGAATTACTTAATTTACAGTATTATTATTTCTGACATTCTGACTTTGGAAAAAAAATTCTAATACTTGTAATTTTAAACAAATCATATAAAGAGACATTTTATAGTTCTAGTCTGCATATCCAACTTAGAGGCTTTTTTTCAGAAACAACGCAGATTGATTTTAAGTCAGTATTTACTACTATAGAATATAAATTCAGACATTATACCTCATAAAAGCAAGAACGTATTTTACTGTTTGAGAACAACTGAGCAGCAAAGGTTCCACAGAACCTGAACAGAGATTGGCTCTTGAAAAACATGTATTTTATTTCTGTTCTTGGAGGATATCTGGTAAAATACCTTTCCAGGTAAGGTTCATGCTTCATTAATATTTTGATCCACTGCTTGTTTTTCATCGGTTACAGACTTGCATGTTTGCATAAACCGCCCATAAATACCTTTGTCACCAGCTTCATCACCTTGGGTTGCAGTAACCTGTATGAAAAATTTAGAGCTCGAATGGCAGTGTACAGCATCAATACCTTTCAGAATTTTACAAAACTAGCTGATTAAATCCGATTTTAAATACTACTTTCAGTCTAGAACCCCGCCTTTTTAATAATCAATTAAAACATTGTTTCATTGTGTTTATTCAGCAGTTATAAAGCACTGCTTGACATGTATTAGACCTTACATAGCAGTACACAGCTGTAGCCCATCCAGCATTTTCCAAATGAGTTTGCACAAGGAATAAAAGATTGCCATCTGAGCAACACTGGAGGGAGACAAGAGCAGACAAAAGGCAGTTAAGCGCTACAAAAAAAGAAAAGACCCTGTTGAGAGAGAGATTTCTGAGCAAATGCCTCAATTTCACAGGGAGATACTGTAGCAGGCAATGTACATTGATTTTAGCACATGAAGTGCATTGCATTTGGGATTCATTAAGCTTCATTTTGTGCACTACCATGAATGGGTACGTCAGCTACTCTCGCAAGTAATGCACAGTTTCAAAGCAAGGAGGTAGAATAGACCAAAGTGAAAATAGAACGTGCCCTGCAAAGAGAGTAAGCCCGTTTTAAAAGGAAAATGCTTTGGTTGCTAAAAGCTGTAAGTCACAGTAGTAAAAATCAAAACCTAAACATTTTTAAAGGATTTTGTGCTTACAGAGTTTTTAATATGAGTTACAAAAATCAGTAAGTTCATGCTCCTACCTGACCTGGTGGAATTCCCACTGGAAGGACCGATGCACTAATGGAGTATGAATGTGTGAGAGTTCTGCAGTATTGGCTTTCTGCATAATTTGTTTGTGTTTTGGTTTAGTTTGTATTTTGTTTTTAGTTGAGAAGCATGTAAGTCCAAGAGATTTATCAAAAAAATCTGTTTAGTAGACTTAATTAGAAATGATGATGCCAGAGTCTTTGTTTGCCTTAAAGTATGCTAGAAATTCTAGTGATCTAGAGGCAAAAGTTTCATGAAGAGTCTCAAAATGTTTGTAGAACAATTGGTTTGCAATCCCAAATCAATGAATGAATGAGATCATACATACACATGGCTGTGAGAAGACCAAAAAAATTTTTGTTTGCTTTTGTGCTTTGGCACCAGGAGAGATTAGGCTGTTATTAATGAAATTAACCTAAGCAACAGGACTTTACTGCCAGACTTTGCTGCATTCTGTAGCAGAGCATAACTTCCTGGGTCTTGATGTTTCAGGTTGATGGCACAGGTGCTCAAAGTCTTGGGCAGAGTTGAGCGGTTGCTGGGGACTGTATTTCTGCACTATGCTAGTAACCTCATACAGGAAAACAGGACCCCAGAACTAGCCTTTTGTGGTTTAAATACTTTTTTACAAGTGATGGTTTTGTCTCCAATATGTATTGGGAGGTGGTGTCGGGAGAGGCGATGTGCCTGTAAGGTGGGAGGCTTGGAGCGTGTGTCAGCAGCTTCCTGCCTCCCCAGTAGCCAAACCCAGCGCTTGGGCTGATCTGAAGGAAGAATGCAGTAGATTAATGTCAGATAGCAGCTGCTTTCAGCAGAAAGTTTTCCTCTTTCTTTCTTCTCCACGGTATTTGATCTTTTAGAAGAGCTCATTGTAAGTGACAGCAGTAGCCTTAACAGTTATTAGGTTGCAAAGTAGTGGATGTGGACTACTTGGTGGTTAGCTTATATTTATACCCTGATCGCAGCTGCCATTTGGGTCAGAAGGAGTTTTCCCTTTTGATAGATTGGCTGTGTACTAGGAAAACTTGTCTTTCCCCAGAGCATCATGTAATTATTTGGTGGCAAAGAGTCCTGTTACGTTACTATGGACATGTGGCTCTCCACACCGAGAGCTGCTGTAATGCTGATATATGGGAGTCTAATCATTCTGTCACTAAGATGTAATATCGATACACCAGGACAACATTTCTATCAGAGGGCCTATTACTTGGCCTCTTAGTGGAAGTGGGGAGGAGGACTGGGATAAGCCAAATTCTGACCGTTTCTTAGCCCAAGACAGGCTCAGTTGCGTTAGGGTTCAGTTCTGTAACTAATATCTGCAGGAGGTACTGGCACTATTTAAAGGGCGGCACTTGGGAGTGCTGCTGCACGCTACGGGGCTGGCTGAGCCCTGGTGGGAGAGATGGGTGCATGTCTTGCTCCGTGCAGGATCCTGGTTGCTGCAGCAAGAGTCGTGGGAGCAGGCAGAGGCAGGGGGACTGCAGCCCCTGCCCTCTGCCTGTGCTGCGGCATGGCAGGACAGGCCCGGTTCAAGTTTTCTACGGAAGTCTACAGCAGGGCTGTGTCAGGAATCGTGCTGGTAACAGCTACAACACCGAACTGCTACTCACCTGTTGAATTAAAACAAGAGGTAAATTAATAGGGGATGGATTTTTCATGCTTTTGATAATCGGGGTTTATAAAATCAATGTGTAACTGAACTGAATTCAAATGCTAGGATATATAAGCAGAGTACTTCTTTCTTGACAACTGAAAAATTCTTGAGGGAAACTTTTAAGATGATATCTTTCTGGGTCTTTTTTCCTGCTAAGGCAATCATATTTCTCCTAGCAATGAGTTTTGAGAGTTGTCTCATTTCTGCAGTGCAAAAATCCTGCTGGTGAACATCCCCCAATTGCACTCATAATTATTTCTGATTAAAAGTGCCCTAGCCTGACAGCACCAGGGAAATTAATAGGAGAAGCTTTCTACAAGTTTTAGAAGATGAGCAAAGACATACTCCCTCTTAAAATTATTTAAGCAGGTGCTGTGGGAAGCCATTGCTTTTATAAGGCTCTTCAGATGTTTACAGCAAAACATTTTTTCCCAGTGATTGAATTTTTCGAAGTACTAAAATACCACAGAGAAATATGTTTCCCACCAGTTTTATGGCTCCCTGGATGCATTCTATACAAACCTTGTATCTGCCTGGACACAAACACCCTATTGCAAAAAGATATCTTGCCATTTTAACAAGCTATACTGCTTTGAAAGGATACACTGCATCACCAGAGGGAATGTCAGTGCCTTAAGAGTAATACTTCTTTAAGGGTACTATTTTATTAAAGCAGACCTCAGTAATTTGTTCCTGACTGTTATACACCCTTATTTTATTAAAGGTATTTTACATCTGTGGAGGAGATTACTACTACTCCTATTTTCTCCACTGCTTGGCTTTAATGGATGGTGTGGAATATAATATTTATTAAGCTTAAGCAGGGGAGGACATAATAGCAGAATTGTCCTTTATAACCTATTTTACACAGTTGTAAAATAAACCTTAATAAAGCAGGAATAATTATCCAGGAATATCCAGGAAATGGAGTACTCTTGTCTGCTTCAAATATTTGGAAGACTTAACTGCTGGTTATACATGTACTTTAAGAAATTGAATTTAACAGTAATAATATTGATATTAGTTTCATACTATTTTAAAATATGTTGAGATTAATTCTCGTGTGTCATAATTACTGTGTTAGCATAAATCATATAATATGTAACTATAACCTCTACATAGTATTAACTGTGTATAATCCTACAAAGAAGAGAAACACATTTCAAAATTATGTATACTTACTCTCTTGGATGTTTAAGGTTTGTGTACCTTACTCTAATACACCCAGAGTCCCACATTTGGCTCCCTGGCTACCAGTCAGTTCTGCTGGTGTTCAATAAGCTTTGGTGGCAGGGAATATCATTCCTTATTCCTCAATTCTGTATGCCTTTAGATTTGCTTACAGCCAGAAAGGACCTGTGTTTGCTGCCTGGGCCCCAGAAGGCAAGGAGTGTCTTAATTCCAGCCTGGTTTTGCCTGAGATTAGGAACACGGACTTTGGGAAAGGGAACAATGCCATTTGAGCATGGAGCATGTGCTTTGCACAAATCTACTGTATGCACAGCTGACACTGGAGTAGTTCCCTGCACCAGGAAGACAACTTCAAAAAAGCCTTTCCTGGTGACACATTTGCAGCCTTAGCAGCAGGTGGAGTTTTCCGATGCAAAACGGGAACACAGGTATTTGTGCCATACTGGTGAAAATTTGGTCCCACTGATCACAGCTATCTGGAAGATTTTATATTATTGTGTGGGTTTTGTGAATAGGAAAAATGCAATCTTCCTAATGAGATCTGTTTCAAATTATGGGTTGTACTACCAAATATTGCATTAAAGGGAGTAGATGATGAAAATTATTTAAAAGCATATTGTAAAAGACATGAAAGAGATTACCTAACTGTGGAGACATAGAAGGCCTTTTTTTCGGTTTTGCTTGTCAGTTTTTGAGTGCTGCATTTACAGATGTACATGGTGTCAGCAGAGCTTGCCCACAGCAGTGCACCTCACCCTCCAGGCAGACCTCTGTAGGTGGCTTTTGCAGGCAGCTGTCAGCTTGTGCTGCCCATTCTGCAAGTTACTCCAGCTGGGAGCTGCCTCCTGTCCAGAAGCCATGTAGTTGCAGTTATCATGGTGCTGGGATCCAGTTATTACTCTTCTCCCTCTCCCCCCATCCCGGGTCCCCTTATGCATGGTTGTTGGATGCACACTAAAGCACGGTTTATTAATCTGACTGTGATGCTCACTAGTCACAGTTGAGTTTGGCCAGGACCTGGCTTGCATGTGCTGCCTGGGGACGTGGCAGAGCAGGCACGATTCTGTCTGTGAGGGGACCTCACCTTCTGCGTGGTGGGCACTGATAGCCTCCAGCCAGCTCTGGCTGCCTGTGCCAGTAGGCTGATACGTCAGTTAGCAGACGTTTCTTCAGCTTGAACACCATCAACTTGTTCCTATTTATCCTCATTATACCCAGCCCATGTTTCTTCACCTTTCTAATGCTGTAATTTTACTCTTTATTATACTGCTTCTTTGTTTTTCTGTTTCTTGTATGATTTTTTCCTCTTGGTGACAGTCACTGAAATCTGTCTCAAAGGAAAAAAGAGTAAGATGTTGTATTAAGGACTTAATGCAGCTTTGCAAGAAATTGATTCCTGATCAGATTCCAGAAGGACTAGGAAGCATTTCCTATCTTTTCCTTTCCTTCCTTATTTCTTCCTCCTGTTGTACTATTTTGTTTTTTTTTCATAAATGAATATTGTGGAAATTATTTGGACTAAAGTTATTACATTAATTATCCAAACTGACATTTTTTTCAGTGTGTGAAAGGACAGGGTGGTATGTAAAATAGATGCACTAAGAACACCTACAGTATGACAACAAGTAGCAGGGTAATTGCTGAAAATGAAGTCTTTTCTGCTATCCCTTCCCTTCAACATCTGTTGTTCCATATGGAGTCATAAATATTTGCAACAAAATAGTCGAAGAAATAATCTCAACATTAATAGGGAAAAGCTGAATTCGCCAAGAAAAATTGAAGAATCTTGTTTTTTCTTGGCAAGTTCCTCCTACCCATCCTGATCTGACAGTTTAAAATCTCAGTAGAATAGTCAGACTATAGTGATGCTTAAAAATCACCATGAAAAAAACATTTTGTGAACGTTAAGTTAGAGTTATCTGAGAAAAAAAAAATTATAAACTCTTGGTAATGGCCATGAGGACAATTTTGTTTATTTTGTTTCATTTTCCTCCTTTGTTTTACACCACAGTAATTTTCTTACTAGCCTTTTATTGAATAGTCCACGTTTTCGCTTTTTTCCATTGTCAGTAGAAATAACGCTCCTTGTCGTCGTGGGGAATGACAAGGTACTATTAGTAGCTGAAAGTAACTAGTCGCTTTAAATTGCCATATGGAAAATGCAGATTGATAGTATTTAAGCTTCTATGTAAATTAAAAGCAACTAAGCGACAGAACAACTTTAAATGCTTTGGAATCCAGATAACCAAAACCTGCCTGAGCAGCAGCTGATAGGAGGAAGCAGATATAATAATTATACAGACAAGCTATACATTGTAAGTAATTGTTGTGAAGATAAAAACCAGCATTTTTGAAGGCTTTTAATTGTTTATTAGTACCTTTTTGGTAGCTTTAATTTTACTTACAATTTAACCAGGTGACATCAGTTGAATGTGTTTTTCTTAAAGTGTACGTATTGAACTTAAGAATGAAGTTACTTGGAATGAAACACTTCAGTTCTGATGTCTATAGCTAGTGAATTACTCCACTTCTCAATTTCTTTATTATTGCAAACCTAGTATCACATCTAACTGGGGTCCTTTTTCTATGGTTTGAATTAATAAAATATTTTCAGGTGTTTTTACTGTCAGTACCGTGTGAACATCAGAGTATATTGTAAATATGTTGAAGTTATAAATAGGTATAATTTTCTGTGTTATTAATGAGAGTACATTGATGAAAATGTCAAAGCTGTATAATCATGCACCTCTTGATAAAGAGCACACAAAGACAATTTGTAAACTGTAATTTCAGCCTTTTCTAGTGAGATCTTAATTTCTCTGCGTTTTGCTTCCTTGTCCTATTCACACACTAAGTGCCTGCTTCATGACGTCCTTCAGGAAGGCACACCTGCGTCATTTCTGAGACCAGGTCGGTGGAAAGGTGGTGAATACATGGTTGCACAATTTGCTTTCTGTTGTTTTACTACTACAGATAGTCAGTTTTTCTTAAGCTGGGACACTGTTCTAAATTCAACTGACATGGTCTACATCTTTTCCCTCTGTTGAAAACAATGAAAAGGTTGTATTAAACATTTCTTTGGGACAAAATCAATTGATTTCAGTGTGCATGGGTGAGAACCAGGTTGGACGCAGATACAGTGAAGCAGAGGGTAGTTGATGTTACTGTTTTATGATAGTTTCCAAAAGCTATTAAGGCTGCCTAGAAATGTATATTGGATACAAATTTTAAAGTGAAATTTCTTTATGGCAAAGCTCAGTAGTAAAAAATGCTTGTGTGCTACCAAGTTGCATCAGTCATTTGAAATAAAGTCTGATTTAAAGCTAGTGCTCTGGGTGAATCAGCTACTCTCCAATTGCATTCATTGACCCTCTTCATTCAGGGACTGTAATTAAGAAAAACAGCAGTGACTTTAAATTTGGCACTTGAATCACAAGGTTAAAGCAGTAAATTTTGAAGTCTGATTGGTGCCAGGTTAGGAGGAGGTACCCGTTTTCTTACTGATGAACAGGAGCGCTCAGCTCCTGGCAGAGAAGCAATGAGTGAGAGAGAAAAGGTAGGCAGGGGTTTGTGGAGGATTTTCAAGAGTTATTAAGACACTGAAGACGGATAGCCCTGTCCTTGCAGACCTACAGATATAAAATATTTGAAATAAACAATGCTTCAGATTACACATTTCTCATATTTAACCTTGCTGTAAAAGCAAAAAAAAAATCTACTTGTTTCTAGTTAAGCAACACAGAAGTTGGTAGGGTTTCAAAAGAAAATAAGAAATAGAACTTTTTTTTTTTCAAAAACTTACTTTTGCAGTCAAAAAATTAGAATTTGGGCCCTAATTCTATTGAAATACCCATGTTTGTCCACCACTATCACTGTTGTTGTGAAGTAGATATATAATTGGAAGTTGAGGGATCTCTTGCCACTATAAAGACATATTGGTTTGGATGATTCTGTAAGATCTTTGGACAAAAAATGCTATTACAAATAAAAATGCATCATCTTATTTTCAGAGATGAGTAGCACATACAATTCAGCTGGTGTTGAAGATCCTCTGTTTTATTTTATTTAAAGGTCGAAAAATTATTTTATTTAAAGGTCCATTAGAGTTTCTAAGCCGTTCTTTTGTAACTATGGACCATTAAATGTAATCCCCATCACTCAGGTATGAAACTCCAAGAATTATAAGTGTGATAAACCGTTTTAGTCCTCAGGTTTCTAAATCGTGTGCCACACATAGGCAGGGAAAAGGAGTGGCCCAGCTGCCATCTGTGTTCAAAACCATCTGATTAATGCTGGCTGAAGGCTTTCTGAGATCAAATGTCTTGGTTACTAACTAGCAGATTAATAACTATAAATTCTGTATAAATTGTTATTATCTTCTCCATATGCCACATATTTATTTTATGCATGAATTATATTTTATAAGGTATTTGAGGTGAGGATTACATACAACACTTACACATCTCCAGATAGATAAGGTTTTGAAGTATATGTGAAGAAATAACTTGGTGGTCTAACCAGTGTTAGGAAATACGTAAATTGTAGCTTTAATATTTCTACCTTGTTTTGAGAGGGATGTGACATGTCAAGTGTATCAGGTATATGAATGATGGATTTAAAAACATGCCCTGTGAAAGAATATAAACCAGCTGGCAAATAAAATTGCCTGTTGGTTTGGGCCATGCACTGTCATGCAGGGAGCAATTCACATTATTTGCCTTCCCAGTGCTGCGTTTAGTCTGTAGGTTGATGCTTCATTTTCCAATCCCCATTTCTACAACTTAGGCAGAAAGCAGAAGATGAAGTCCTTTAGTATACTGAATTAAGAACAAGAAACTTTATAGTAGATTTCCACATGCTTTCTTGGGCTAATATTCCATTCATTGTTAGTGTTTACCATGTATTTCTTTTCTCTGCAATATAATTCTTACTTTCATCTATTCATCTGGATGCCAGCTAGAAATTAAAATCAAAAGACTGCACTCTAAATGGATTTCTGAATGCTATTATAAAGCATGGCAGGTTTAACAAACAAGCTCAATAAAAGTTCCCACTTTGCTTCAATAAATAGAAATGTTGTTTGTGTCCTTGGTTAGATTGTAGTTGTCCTAGCTTTATTTCTTGCTTATTCTGTAGTACTGTAAGCGTGAGTGCAGCTTTTAGCATTTATATTTTTAGTGTTCTTTAAAATCAAAATGCTTAAATCAACATCTTTTTCTATTAAAGAGAAGCATTTGATACAATCCCCAAAAAGTGCTTCCAACACGTGCTATTTTTAATTGCTTTACCAATTATGATTTCTCCGGTCTAGCTAATAAATATCTGCCTAACTGTGCACTTACTCAGAACATGGGCAAAATGTAGACACCATTCAGTTCAGATGTGAAGACCTATTACAAGATTGAAATAGATTTCTAATGCATTTATCATTCATCTTTGCAGAGTGTGATTTCAATCAGAAAAAAAAAAAAAAAGATGAATGGTTTGACAGTTTCCACCCATATACGCTAAAATATAATATGCTGCTGCTAGTTTTCAGCTATTACAGACTTTAACATGCAATGTGACCTTGGTCTGCAAAGCATGTTTGGTTAGCACAAAAACTTAATCATAAGAAGTCATAAGTAGAATCCTTCTTCTTTACTGCCCTTTTTCTGGGACTTGGAAATTTATGGCTTCTGGGACAGGTAGGATATGAACAATGGGCCAAATAGAGTCCAGGGTTATCTCATCTGTGTGAAAACTGCTGCTGAAAATCGATGTGACCTCTGCTACACTGTCATCCCAATTCCCACCCTCTGTGTCCTATTTGTCTTTTGGTAGAAGCTTAGATCTGTGTGCTGTCTCTATGTGTCTCTCTTGGGCCAGATTATCAAAATGAATCATTGCCTGCATACCTCTTATATTTCTATTTATTTTCCTGGTGTTGACTAGGTCTGATGAAATATGATTCTTTTTGCATTTGATCCTCACTGCAGCAAGCAGCACCTAATTTAGCTGTGTCTATCTCTTTAAAGAAGAGTAATACTATTTTGAAACTTCAATCTGCTGTACAGTAACATTACAAACCATAGACCATGCAACCTGTCTTCACAGTCAATAGTAATTTTCCTTTCGGCCAATTGAATGTTATTACTTTCATCTCCAAATAGTAGAGATTTCTAGAGATTCTAAAGCAGCTATAGTTTTGTTATGCATACTTCATGTATTACTTCCTCTATCAAATGCCACTTCTGTTTAGTCTTCTGTGATTCCGTGGCTTGGATATTTTTTCTGTGTAACGTCACATGCAACCATTACTCAGTTAATTTTAAAGCTCTGCCACTGATATAAGATATTTAAATATAAGAAATGGTGTATCTGAATCAGCACAAACTCCATGGTCTGAGTATGTTACCAGAGTTGTGTTTTGTGGGGCTTTTTTTAATGGATTATTTAAATTACATGAGCAGATCTCTGAAATGGTACCTACGAAGGGTTGCTGTCTTTTGTTGTTAATAAACAGTCCTGAAGAATCATTATGAACATGTTCCATTTAATGAACTTACACAGTGAAAACAGAACTCCCTAAACAGAGATTTCAAAGAATACTTGAAAACTGCTAATGCTAATGCTGCTGGTTAGTTGTCAGTAGGTGTATTTTAGAAACAGCAAAAAGTGTTTGCTGCTCGATAGAGGCTCCTGGAGTTTGTTAAACTGGATAATAATACTGCTGTAGAGACTCCATGGTTTAATTCCTTGTTGTCAGGTTCTTTCTGAGATTTTTTTGGGTTTTTTGTTTGTTTGTTTTCATTTAGGTTTTTTTAATAAGAGGTAGGAGGAGGAGGTCTTTTGAATGTGGCACAGTCTAATTGTAAATCCTGGCTTTAATATGACCAAGACACTTGACAAATGAAACTATCAGGACTGGCTGTGCAGTTGCCCTTAGAAAACACATGCATCATGAACTTACGGTCAATACATTAGTTGAAAGCTTTACTAAAAAGCAATTGCTGAGAAGATACTCTTCATGATTTCTGCAAGTGCAAGAACATAATATATATAGACTGGATTTCCCTGGAATATTATATGAAAATGTTCTTTTAACATTTCAGTGTAAAAGAAATGTACAGAGCTTGGGTTTAAAGACTGCTCGCAGATTTTACTTTTGTCGTTTGCAGCAATTAACTTGATTTTTAAAGGGGAAGTAGTACTCATAAGGATATGACAGAAGGAGATACATTTACCAGCTTAAAATATGTTTAAATTATCGTGTTCAAAAATGTGAGTTCATTTCTGATAGTACTGATTCATCACAATTTAAAGGACTTTTGTAATATTATCATTAAGTATGTTTCTGTGAGCATACGCACATCTATACACAGCTTGATCTATAACAACATGTTCTATTTGAAACAGTGAGTGAATGGGAAGCTACCAGGTCCCGATTCTACAGTTTGTAAACGATGCATCTATCTAGTTCTGTGTGGTAAATGTCGGGAGTGAGCCCTGTGCTGGGGTGTCCTCTCCTGTGACCCCCCCCTGCCACCCAGCTCTCCTCTACCTCCAATAGAGATAACTCAGCAAAGCATTTTTGGCTGCTGCCTGCGACTAGAAAGGCTGACAGTAGCAAGGTACTTGTTAAGAAAACCTGTGCTGACACTTTACTGACAACGTGGAGTTGGTGCTAGCTAAGCAGGGAGGGGTGACTCAGTTGAGGTTATTTACTGCTGAGCATGGGACGGAGAACGTTAAAGGGGTACAGAGATGTGATACATTTCTTGATTAGAACTTTGTCGAGATTAATGGAAACAAAAAACGTATACCACAGAATGGCAAAGGTGATAGAATGAAGAATCGTTGTTCAGGTTTAATGATGTGCATAATACTGGAGTATAATTCTGTAGAATTTAAGATATAATAGTCCTTACACTTACAGCTACTTTATAGTCTTCTATATATTTATTATGGTTCTGTACTGTTTTGGAAAGTTACTTTAGCAACAATCACAGCTGTCCAGACTGAAACAATGTCAATTTTTACTAACACATTTGTATTTTCACTTCCAGGTAAACAGAATGCTAGTTTCTAGAAGTTACTTTTACCTGTATCTCCAATGCTTTCTGATGTTGCTTTTACTCCTATCTTTACAGAAGAAGTCCAAATTGCCATTCCCATAATGAAACCTACCTTAGATAAAGTCCAACTGGCTGGACAGGCCTTGCCTCCCGGATTTCCGGCGCCATTTCTTTTTGCTGATGGTCTTTCATCAGTAGAAACACTATTAACCAACATTCAGGTAAATTACTCTCTCTAGAGCCAGGCAATGTCATGATAGATAAAATGTGTTTCTTTTTTCAATCTCTTAAAAATATTTCAGAAACTATTTTCTATCTGCAGTTTTAATTTCTTTTATTTAAATGCTTAGGATTTAAATGCCACTGTCTGGCATTATTGGTCATGAAAGGGTTTCATACGTTGTCTATTTGACTTAACAGTTGGCAATAATGGTCATATTAAAACTCACCAGTCTCATTCTTCCTCCTTTACTTCTCCCTGCAGTTGACCAAGGTCAGCAATGATATGGCACTGTGGTTCTAATAAACCACATCAGTAGAATGTAGTAGCAGAAACTGCACTGAATGATTTCATGCCACAAAATTGCTCACGTATAACACTTAGCTACTTCAGATGACCAGTTGCATTCCAGGTCTATGGGTTCCTGCTTTTTAATTCTTCTGTTTTCCTAGAGGGTGTAGAAGAAACAAATGGATGAATTTTGTCATGGAATCATAGAATTGTCTAGGTTGGAAGGGGCCTTTCGGATCATTGAGTCCAACCGTCAACCCAACAGTGATGAAAAACACTACTATACCATATCGCCAAGTACTATGTCTGCTGCTAAAACAGAATAGTATTTTCAGTTCTTATATTTGTGTGTGTTTTAGGGCCTGCTGAAAGTGGCTGTGGACAATGCAAGAGTCCAGGAAAAGCAGATACAGCAGGAAAAGAAAGAGTTAAAGATGGAGCTCTGTAGAGAGAGAGAACTAAGAGAGAGCTTGGAAAGGCAACTCACAGCTGAGCTGCAAAGCAGAGGTGAGTGAATGAAAAATGGAGTTTAGATATCTATTAAATGTATAACCTTTTGGCATTTCCAGCTGGAGCTATTGAGAACTCGGAGTTAACTGACATTCGTACTGCAGTGTAATGCAGCAGTGGACTAGCACTGGTAATGAAAGATTTAAATTTAATAAAAACAGAATGAAGCATACTTTTCTGTAAGCAGACAGAACAGTGACTGAAGGATTATTTCCTGGAGGGCAAGTGGCCACAGAGAGGTTTGGCTGGTTCTGTGGAGGAAAGCTGATTCAGTTCCATAGCTTTCACATGTGTTATTACCACTCTGCCTGTGTATTCCCAGCCTGATTTCTTCATTTGACAGCTTTAATTTCTTTTGTTTTCTGCTGTTATCCTCCAAGCATTGAGGATCGGTCTTACTGTGAGAAAGATAATATGTCTGTAATTTGGGTATTTAGGTGATTTTTTCCATTACCTTACTACTTCTCTAGCCCACATTTCTACATGCAGTTTACTACAGATATAGTTTAGGCGCTAGTCAGCTAGGTTTTTTTGTAGATAACTTCAGTGCAGCAAAATAGATGGAACTGCAAGAAGTTGTCTACCCAAGTGCAAGATCTGAAGCAAATAACCCTAGATAAAATTTTTTCCATGCGGAGAGTGAGAGACAATATCAGTCCCATATGGGGCCTTCTAAGACAAAACCATGACTGTTTAGAAGCTTTTGATAATAATAGGCAATTAAATTGGTAAATCTGAATTTTTCGCTGTGATATTGCGAAGAAGGCACTGTTCTTTTTAAAATTTATATCTGCATCTACAGGAGACAAATAATACTTTATGTGCCATAAGCTACTTCTAGATTACATCCATGAAATCAGAAAGATAAAACTAGATAAGACCAAAAATGTAGGTGCTAAGTGCTTCCTCTGCATTTTGAATTAAAATTAGGTGTGTAGAACAGAGCAGCATCAAGTCTAGGTAAGAGGCAACAAAGAAGGACGCTTCTAAGTCCAGGTGTGAGGGGTCAGTAAATACTATTCATGTTGTTAAATTGCAGTAGGTGTTCAGAAATGAGCGTGGATGAGACTACTGTATTTCTGTAAAACAAAACTTATGTTCCTGTAGGCAGACAGCACACTGCACCTCCCGAGTCACACTTCAGTCAACAAAAACCATAAGCCATTCTCAAAACTTTGTGGGCTTCTGGCTCAAAGGAGAACTTCACCAATAAGTAATATCCTCAGTCAGTATCAATATCCTCAGAATTGTTTATCTTCCAGGTCATCACCACATACACTTCTTTATTACTATAGAAAATCAGAGGTAGGCTTTATCATATGGGTTGCTCAATTTTCCAAAGTTATGTTCTATAAATCACATTTTGACATTCATAATTTGTTAAATCTCTCAGAGATTGCCCATGTAATGGTATCCCCCGAACTGGAGTATTAACAGGTCCAGAAAGATCTGTAAAAGTCAATAAGCATTCAGATGAACAAGTGGTCTCAAGAAGTTATGTAAATACTGTGGATTTTCCCAGAATTTTTCCAATTTTTTTAGTAAAGTTTCTAACAGTATTTTCTGATTAGAAATTCACAGGTATCTAATATACAGGAAAAGCAAGTGAAATAAAAGGGATTGCAAAATACTGCTTGTATAAATACAATTTTCATTTTAACACTTGTGATCAGTATTTACCAGAGTATACACAGTAGCAAACTTGACTCTAAAATAAATGGTAATTTTAAATGGACATTTATGTTTGAACTCAAATCCTTTTTAGCCTGTTAGTTTTACCTATGTTTTCTAATGTCATTGCTTCTGCATTGATACAATTTGGTGATGAATCCATGGGATTAAGTACTGCTCTGTGGAATTTGTTTGGCATAGGCAGATACTTTAGATGCAGTTCTGGCCCAAATAATGGTAACCTGTTGCTTGTGAAGAATCAGGTTAAATGTGGGATTAAGATGGACGGTTTGAAAAGGAAGAGTCTTAAGAGGTGCATTTTATTTCTTGAATTTATATAGGTGACGGAATAAAATCATAGCCAAGGTCAGTGGTTCCCCATGAAGATATAGGTCATCTGTCTACAATTAATACTATACAGTTCTCTAGTTACAGTTTTAACTTTATAGTTGGATTTTAGACTGAGATCAGTCAGGAATACTTCTGTTTTCTGCCAAATCTTACATGGCTGTACCAATGGCCTGTGGATGGTCTTTGTCAAGGCACTGTTTCTGCTTTCCCTCTGAAGGAAAGAAGAAGAGGTGACTGTAAAGCGAATTGATATCTATCGCAAAGCTGTACAGGAGCACTGTTACCTATTTTAAGTCCAAACAGCCAGCTTCTGTACAGTTTTATGTACAGTCCTTCAGTTAGAAGGAGAATTTGCTAATGAAGAGAATGTACTTGATTTACTTACCTGTGTTACAAGCTTGCTTTCAACATGCTTTCTGCCTGGAAAGTTCCCTTTTAATTTCCCTCTGGGATTCTCAGCATATACCCCATGCTTGTTTGTTTCTCTGCCTTTCCCTCTTCTTTCATCCCACTAGTGATGAAGTGTAAAAGTACATTACTCAGTACATACCCCTTCTCTACGCACTTGATGTTTCATCTGAGCATGTACCTACTTAGCCCAGCTTCTCAATAGTCTTATGCCTGGCTTCTGTCTTGGGCAGTGGTTCTTGTTATTTTAGTTACACCCCTTTAAAATTCACCCAACTGCTGCTCCTGGTTTTACAAAAAAAAATTACCACCTAATTCTGGAGGGTTTCACTCTGTACACCATTGCTACTGACATTCCTGATGCTCCAATGCTGCACACGGACAGTTTGCCTGCAGAAATAAATTTAATTTCCTTATAACGTTACAAAACGTAACTGAAAGCAGATCTCTGACACATTCAGAAGACTTCTTCCTCCATCCCTGAGGAGGGATCAGGGGAGACATAACCAGTGTGCTTGGATTATCCTTGTAAATAAAGCTACTGGAGGGGGAGGGGACACTTGTTCTCAGCAGTAAGGGAAAAGGTCAGAATGAAGGGCGAGAGATTTATTTGAGGATGTACATTGCTGCTGTTGCTAGAAATTAGTTTAAGCCAATGATCTGCTCAACCAAATTCTGCAGAACTGTAGCTGGAATTTAGTTCAAATTGGTGAAGTCTGTGTAACGTGAACCACTGGGCTGGCTCTGAGACGCTTATGTTCTGGTCAGGAGACTTAATTCCATAGGGCTGTTCCAGAGTCAAAATGAGATTTTAAAATCTTTAACAAGATCTAAAGCCCCTTCAGATAGTTCATTGTTTCACTACAGGATATAACTTGAGGGTTTTTTTGGTTTATATCAAATTCATGCCAGATTTTAGTATTTTTTTCTCAAGCTAGAACTGGGCCTTTGAACATAAACTTATTTACTGACACCATTATATACTAATTGTGCTTTAACAGCCATTCTTGCAATATATTTACATTTCAGCAACAATTCAGAAACGCTTGAAGAAAGAAAAGAAGGCAAAAAGAAAATTGCAGGAAGCTTTGGAATTTGAATCAAAGAGAAGAGAACAAGTGGAACAGGCGCTTAAACAGGCCACATCAGGTGACGGTCTCAGGATGTTAAATGGTAATGTCTTAGTTGGCCTTTCACAGCTTAAAATGATGTTTAATTGATTAAAAAAAAAAAGTAAGATGACGCGCAAAGCAAATTGCAGAAGAAAAAAAATGACAATCCTCTCCTGAAATAATTAAAAATCTATTTCAGGCCATGTGATCTGGGTCGTGAATTAAAAAAAAATAAGTAAGTCTGCAACTAGAGAAACAGACAGAGCAGTTTACACAGACATGACAAGAAATGCTGAATATATTACCAGAAAAATCTGTTACAGTGCCAGCTAAGACAATGTGAAATTTGGTTCCTGTAATGTTCTCTGAACTCTTCTCTCCCAGCAGATTCATTTTTAGAACTGCTGAGCTTCATTTTAAAAGCCGTTCAGCTGAAGTTTGCTCAGCCTCAGGACCTATTAAGTTTGTTAAATACATACCAGCTTTCAGAGCTGACTAGGTTTTGAATATTTCCCAAATATTCTTGTGAAACAAAAGGAAATCAGTTAATCTCATAAACAGGGTGATTATGGTTTGGGTAGTGGGAGGATATGGCTCTCCTTAATATGGTTCTGGCCAAATTGTAGAGCTTTGTTTTTGAATCTTTAAGATTGAACTTAGTTGCATTTTAATTGATTTCAGGTTCTGTAGCTAGGGTTTAGTCTGTGTGTCCCCACCCCGCAGCCTCTGCAGCAGCTCATAAATCAGAGTTACATTCACTCACTGCTGCGTTTGTATGTCCTGCAGTCCTTACGTTAACTTTGTGCTGCCTACTTTGGGCACTGCTTGCAACTGGGCCATAGTAACATAAGCAGACTGCAAAACCTGCCTGAACTGCTGACTAAAAATAATGAGTTTAGCTTGTCTTGAGTTCTCACTTGTGAGGGCTACTCGAGCTGTTTTTTAAAGTTAGGGCAAGCCTGTCTACGTGAACTGCCATCGCAACACTCTGCAGTGGACTGCGAGTTGTGATTTATCTAGAGCACCTAAGAGATATAAACTCTCTAAATACGAGAGCAACATCTTTCAGAGACATTCTCATCTGCTAGGTTTTATAGTCCAGCATATCACTGTAACCAGGAACTGGCTGGCTTTTCTGATGTACTGATAGTGAACGGTGGTGATTCAGGCATGGATGTACAGCTTGCAGTTGCACTGGGATAAGGGACAATGACACAAGAGAGGGTGGGTGGACAGAGCCAGCAGAAACCTCTTCTGCTGCCTCCACTGAATCAGAAAAATGTCCAGATTGGCTCCCACAGACATAGCCAGCACCTTGAGGTGAATGTCAGAAAGAAATTAAAATCCTGATGTTCTGTAAGGTCATCCACCCATATTCTGCTGTTGCTGGTAGGCACCTGCCGCTGGCACAACAGTTAAGAGTACTCAGCAGTTCTGGAAGCCACAAATGAAAGGGTACCAACCTGCCAGCAATGTGATTAACAGATCTTTGCATCTGCTATTGTGGGCCTGGCTGCTAACGTTTTGATTTGCAGGCACACTCAGGTAGTCATATATATGTTACTGCCTGCAAGAAGCTGGTATTTACATGCTAATCTGATTGCACATGCAAATCAGGTAGCTCATTAGCATCTTAATCCACAATTTAATTGCAGGTACAATTTTATGACAACAAAATGTGAAGGGCTATTCTGAATATTTTTCATTTAACTCTGACGGTCTGTCTCATTTAACAGATGTTGTTATTAGTTACAGATGACTTTGTCATTTTACATATATACAACATATATTCTACAAGGTTTAAAAAGAAAGAACCTTCTTTAGATTAATAGCTCAGTGCCCTGTACTTTCCTTCAAACAGGAATCTGAATAAGGGAAACCCTGTGTGATAGCAGTCACTTGTAATTTTATAAGAAAAAATAGTATACATTAAAACACTGTTTATTTGCTTATATATATGTGTAGGGCTATATATGCATACATTACATATACTTCACTTACACATATTTTAATGAGATATTACTCGCATTTCTCTTCTGTGTATGGCCTATTCTTTAATGGTTACCCTGCGTTGACACAGAGTTTGGTCAGGATGTAGGTGACCAGCAAAATGACATCTTTGTGATAGATACTCACACAAAGTGATCTGAGTAAGTGACGGTGCAGTTCTTTATTTGAGAAAGCCCAGAACAGGCTTCTGGACTTCAAACCAGTACATGCAGCTCCCTTTCAGGTGTGGTTTTTTTCCTGCTGTAATTTCTAAGTGCTATAGTATAAGGGAAGCAGATGTTTCTCCAGGATTCGAGGTGCCGTTGATTCAAATCACATACCCTTCATGTTAATCCTTGTTGGCACAAGGTGGATAATGGCATCTGTTATTGAAACACCCTGGGGTGTTCGAGCCCTGCCCCCACCCCAAAGAACTGTGCGTACAGAGGTATTATCAATAGGAAATTAAGTAGTTCAAAAGTGCATGTCGTTATGAGACTCCTTATCAACTTGGCAAAAAGCGGTCCATTTTGGAAAGCTCTTCTCCAGCAAAGTTTCACATAATATCACATATGTAATTTTGGTTTGGGTGATAACATATGCTTACAACAGCCGGAGATGAGTTTTTTAAATGCAGTTTTCACAGTCCTTGTCTATAACGTGCACTCATGCAAACTGATACACACACACAAACACACACGTTCACTGGCTGTACTCTCTAATTCTGTACTGTGTGGGTACATGGCTATAGGAGAGTTAATGTAGTTCAATATTACCACATTTTAATTTTGACTTTTATTTTTCATCTCAGATGCCCTCATTCTCCAGGAGAATTTTACAGACATTAGTATCATGTGTAGGTTATTATCTGATCGTCAGACAAATGTGAAGCACATTAAAAATAACTCACTGTGAGACCAGTAATGTTTGCACATTTTGGAAACGATTTACTACTGAAAAATCCTGTGGAGACCAAATGTTTTATGCAAGACCGTGTAACTTGGAGATCACCCTAGTTTGCTATAAATATTTTTCTAAAGATGCATGAGAGAAGGACAAAGGGCAATGCATTAATCTTCAGTGTCACGTCTTTCAGATGCTGGAATCCCAGATATGGAAATAGAACACAACGGAACCCAACATGACAGTGCAGCAATGCAAGGTGCAGTATGTACCACATCGCATCACAGACATGTTTATCATAAGCCATATTAAAAATGAAATTAAACGCAGAATGGTTTTTGTCTCTTGTTTTCCTGCTTTAAGATGAATGTAAATTATACAACTTCATTTTGTTTTCCTGTTCAGTATAGAAAACCTTTGTAAGATCAGTACCTTACAGGGCCAAAACTTAAATCGTTTAAAGTGAGGTGTGGAAAACTCACATTTAGCTCTCAGATAAATGTGCTTAGTTTGCAAGTGATTTTACAAATGATTTATGTTTTTAAAATATTTTACATCTGATCCTTGCCTGCCTATCAAGATCATAGGTGTTTTCAAAGAACACATAAGCTGTAGGTGTAAAAGGAAAGCCATGTTCATGTTACGAGCATTTCTATATTTTCCTCACTGTTCAGTTCCTGTTTGTAAATACAGAGAATTCATGTATTGTCTTGAGTGCTTCCCAAAGAATAATAAATGTATTCTGGCTATAGGCTGTGAAGCAAGGGAGTTGTGTAATCATTTAGGGGAGCTGAGATAGACAGATCTTAAGGGTTTTTTTTCTATGACTATTGGAAACCTATTTGAGGAATGCAGAAAATCCATAGTCACCTGTGATAAAATTTGGTCTGAGCAATCTGAGCACAGAAATTCTCTGACTTTGAGAAAGTCTAGTTTTGTAGTGTTGTTTTTTTATAAAACCAACCTTTTTCTCCCTTCAATCCTGTCCCATATTCATTACCATTCAGCTCCGTGCGGGCTACTACAGCAGCCTGGAGACAGCTGCCTGTTTCTATGTAACTGCTTCTTTTTGGAGCACTTCCACCCTTTCTAGTGAATCATGTAATGGTAATGTGCAAAAAATAACGCGAGTTGAAGTTACTAAAGACAGTCCCCTTCTGTGTAGACAGAAGAAGGCCTGCAGTGCAGTTATAGATACAAACATAACTTCTAGGATTTCTCGACTGTTAAAGGCTTGGCTTTGCATACCTCTGGTATACATCTGTTGTCCATCTGTCATCTATACAGGAAAGCTTTCAAATGTTTTTACTGCTGTCTCTTTTTGTGATTTTAGGTTCATATGCTATGTATTATAAAGGAGGAGAATCACAGCTTTATTGTAATGCATATATATCCTTATAACATATGTGTGTGTGTGTATGTACACATATGAGTAGAGTTGTGCTCTAAATATTGCAGTTGGAAAATTGTTACTGCCAAAAATAGTCAAAATATTGGATAAGCACTTGGGATGTGTAGTTAAAGTTGACAAGCAAAATACTACTAACATTTCTGATATATTTGTGATACCTGCTGAGATGAGTGCTCAGTGCTCTTCCAAAAAGATTCTGAGAGTCCAAGGTGCACCTGGACATTATCTAGTAAAAAAAGTTAATTTCAGTTTTCAATTGAAGAAAAAAAGTTACAGTTGGCTCAAATGGGTCTTCCCATTAAAGATGATTATAAATAACTTTGAGGAAAGTGATGCCAGAGCCACTTCTAGCAACCATTTACTTACTTTCTACTTACACTTAATTACTAGAAGGAATTAAGAGAACTTTCTTATACTTCTTGTAGTCTTATTGATATACAAGAAAACCTCATTATTTTATGATTTTTATTTCAGATCAGTTTGTTTTGTTTTTTTTTAAATCTGATCCCAACGACATTGTTCTTCAGTTTTAACAGGCTTTGAATCGTGAAGTTTTGGTTGAAGTTAAGAGCCTGAAGAAAGGGAGAGTGGGGTATCCACTCTGTTCAGTATCCCCGAGCTTGGTGTGCCCCTCTGTGACTTAGGCAATAGGAGCTGTAAACCTGTCCTGTGCTCCTCAGTGGCAAAGGGTCTCTTGTCTTCACCACTGTAACGAATGCCAGTGTACACTGACTGCTGTGACAGCTTTGGTGTGGGACTCCTGCTCAAACGTAACAGTGTGAGGAGTTTAGCTAGTTTTTCACTGAGTGCTCCCAGCTGACAGAAAGGTTTCTGAAGAGCTCTCTGTAGAGCTTGTTTAGATTTCAAAGTGTTTCTGTCCTGTAGCACCACCTCTTTCATTTTTATTTATGCTGATACTGAAATATCTTTTTATTCTCTTTCCCTTTGATTACAGTTTTTGTACTTGACAGCTACTACTGCACTGCCATCTTTAACAATTCGAGCACGCTCCCTCATTGCCCCCTTCATTTGCTGCCTTTGTTTTTTGGGCCCTGGGAGGAGGAAGGGTCAAAACACATGTCCCTAATACAAAGCTGTTTCCAGGCTCCCAAAATCTCTCTCTATTGCACAGAAAAAAGCGTTAGCATCAATGCAGACCTTTCTTTTGCTGTTGTCAATAGCTCTGCTGGACAGAAATCTATCATTCGCACTGTGCCTCTCCTTTGAAATTCAATTAGTTTCACTGCCAGTATCTCCTTAAGATGGTTTAAAGGAAAATTACAAAAATACTGCACGGCCACCTTTCACAGTGATTAAGTCATATCATATTTTATGCTCATTTCTTAAAATGATTTTATTAACACAAGCTGTTCATATACTGGCATTCTGATCTGCATTATAAACCTTTCCCATTTAGTTGACTCATTTTCACTATGCTTTGTATATTAATTGAAACTTTGTGCAGACAAGACTTAAAACTTTTTTGAACCTTACAAACCAATACCTCCATTCTCCGTATACCGGATCTTAAACAGCATAGTCTGAGCTGAGAGAAGCTTTTTAGCTGACAAAATAGAAAAGTAGTCACAAAGCCTCCTGCGTAGCCCAGTGGTGCAGGATGCATCACATCTGCATGCACACAGATACCCTTCTGGTCTTGCTTCCATAACTCACTTGTGGGCCAGCAAGATAGTGCATCAACCGTTTTATCAGCCAATCTCCGTTTCACATAAAATAAACATACTGGGTGTCATTAAGTGCACCTTCAGATCAATGATTTTTGCAAATGACATTCAAGTACCATTCGAGTAGTGCATTTTTGCTGATAAAAGCAAATTAAATTAGCACAACTACAAGTGTGCTGATAAAAACTAAAACTGAACAGCAGCACCATTAGCTAACAAAGTAATATTTTCTCTTTACTGCTTTCTGCCATTTAGTTATTATCCTATTGGAAATCTAATTATAATCCTTTTACTCCCTAGTCAAACTTCACAGTTTTTGCAAGCTTAGCACTGACAAGTGATTTCATTACATTTGATTGCCCGCGCCCAGATTGACTTAACTTCACTCCGAGACCTAAAAGCCCTCTCAGTTTCTCAGATTCCCTGTTTGCACATTACAGCAACAGCTCCTTTAATTAATTAGCATGAACAGCAGTAACATGAACTGCTGAACAGAAAATAACATCATTTTATGATCGCAGGGAGACTTCTCCTTTTGCATGTTTATACCTTAGTTAACTTTTGTATTACTATATTTCATTGTTAGGGGATATTGGAACAATCAGCAAAGCAATGTTATCTTAAAATTTTAAAAAATAGATGTTGCGATAATACTTGATGATAACAATTTACAAAAAATAAAAGACTCTAAATTTCAAGAAGGAGGCAGCAGCACGGGCACACAGATTTCCCTGATGAGCAAACATGGTTCAGAGGAAACATGGTCCATTGTACCTGAAACGGGAGGGTGACCCAGAGCTGCTGCTGCTGCTGCTTTTGTTTGTGAAATAACCCAACAGAGATTTAGCACAAAATCTGTCTGTAGCCACGACTAACTCTTTATTTTTATCTGTTCACCAAAGATGAAGGAACTGTCCAAGTTTGGGCCATATTTTGGTTTTTATTAATTAGAAAACTGGGCTATATTTTTTTTTCATTATGCTGATAGAAGCCAGTCAGTTTTCAAAGCTCATCTATGGTAAAAAGGGCAAAGGGGAGACAGAAGAGAGGAGCAGTGTTTTTAAGAGGTTTAACAACTTCGTTATTGTATCAAATTACACCTCCAAATGCTGCTGTCCACTGAAACCAGCCTCGGGAAGAGTGCTCTACAACTGTAAGAGACAAATTCAACAGCTTGTAAATGACAGTGCTATTGTCATGGTCTTGCTTTAAATGGAAAAAATTAAATGTTCAAGCACTTACAATTTTACATGAGAAAAGAGCAGAAACCTGTGATTAAAACTATTGAGATTAAACTAAACAGAGGCCTGGTATTTTCTTTGTGAGCGAGTTCTTTGCCATCTTCTTTGTTTGAGTCTTAGGCTTTTTCTCCTCCCTCCTGTCCGAGCTGCGCTCTGCCCTTAGTGCGTGACCTGTTCTGAATTACTAGATCTCTAGCGGTTACCTTGTGCTGTGGCATATTGCAGCACTTATGGAAAAACTCTTTCGAAGTTTGTGTGCCATCACCAGGCTGTCACACCCATGCACACGGTGTCCATGCGCCGCTGAAAGGCGTCTCGTTAGCTGTGAACCAAAAAAAAGGCCCTCTTCAGCAACTAGCCACGAAGTTACTGCGCTGATGGACTACAGGGCTTGCCTGCTGGTGATACAAATGCAGGGCTTTAAAAGATAACAGTGTAGCTGATCTTAGTCTCAGTGTTATTTCTGTTTCTGATACACGGTGTTTTTCTGCATCTCATTCTCTCTCTCTGTGAACTCGTACACACACATACACATCAGGGAGGAAACTGAAATTTTGCGATTTACTGGAAACAAAAGGTGAGGAAAGGTTTCCCCAGGAGACTGTTGAGTGTAAAGGTCCATACCTTTCTGTTCTTACAAAGGGGCAAAACACTTATTCAATAATTCAATGTCAGTAGGCTTGAACATTTCCTAAGCTGGAACCACTGTGTTACCTTCCCGTCAACTCCAGCTGACAACGGCAATCCAGCATCTGCAGAGTTTGTATTCAGTGAACAGATTCTTGTCCTTGACTATTGTTATGCGTTAGAAATCTGACTTTCTGTACAAGTTCTTAGGGCTATTAACGTGGATGTGGAACTATTTGACAGAGTCAGCTCGGTAGTTCCCAGCACAAAATCAGTGGGGAAGAAGCCCCGGGGGCAGCCCCTCTGTGTGTGTGTGGCACTGAAGGTCAGGTGCCACTGTCCCGCCTGCTGCGGGGAGCGAGGGCCCGCAGGGAGGAGAGGGCTGATACTGCTCCCCTCATCAGCACAGCCAGCGTTAGACATCAGAGGCTGCACATCTGCAGGGGTGGAAAAGAGGAGATATGAAAGAGGGAGAGATTAAAAGAAAGCAAGCCAAACTTCATTAGCACTGCCACTCTCAGAAGCAGCATTTATTGTTCACATTCTTCCGCGAGTCGAGCGGAAACAGTGTCCTGCTCACGGTGGGTTATTTTTTATTTTTTTCTCTGCTCAGTTTGGAAACTATTTACAAGTAAGTGGAAGGGAAAATTTTTGGTGGACAACTAATAAAGAGGCAGAGAAGTCAGTTGTACTCACTGTTGTCACTTGGCTGAATGACTAGCCCAAACACATGAGAACTGGCTGCAGGCCAGGTCTTGTTTTTTTCATGGTAGTGAAGGGATGTTTTTCTGTGTTTTTCCTAAATGCCGTGGCCCTTGCCCCACCAGCAGCGGCCTGGATGCAGCTTCCCTCCAGGTCAGTCAGCACTCCTGTTTGCTGAGAGGTTTAGGCAAAGGGGTTTTTTTGAGGGATTTTTGTCCACAGTAAGAGCTAATGCAAATTGTTCTCTGAGTTTTCAGCCCCTCAAGGAGGAGTTGTGCTGCCCTCATCCCTCCCTCTGTCTGGAGAAACACAGACACGTCTCAGGTCTACCTTTATTTTAGAAGCTCTCCCAACTCTCCTTCATCTAAATTGGCAAAAGGGGATTTTCAGTTTATTATTTCATCTCTGCAACATGTAGTGCTGGGGTTTAGTTTTTAAATTGTGTGAATAATTTACAGTTACTGATAGAACAAATTTATCCTTGTTTTCTCATTATGTAGCAGATCCCAGATTTCCTTCCTCCAATTTACAGTGTGCTGAAGTTACTTGAACAATCCCAGCCTGTAGCTGTGCTGGTTAATCGCAGCCAGACGGCTGCACCGCGTTGCTCCCCTTCCTGGTGGGATTTGCACATCAGCATTACTGGGGGCCCATTTCTTCATGCAAGTTGTGAGAGTACATGTGTACATTTTGGTTTAAAGTTACTGTATTATGGAAATACATCTGAATTACCGACTTAAAGATACTACAAACAAAGCCTTACAAAGGATTCAGAAAATTTAGAGCTGCTGAAAAGGCCGAATAAAAAGGAAAAAAAAAAGATTAAAAATTGAATAAATATGCAGATTATAATTATTGCTTTTGGATTTCTCCTTTGTCCCCACATTAAAACCTTGAAAGAAAAAGATTATATTGTTGCTGAAAGAGCACGCAAGAGATGAATGTATACCCTGGACTAACAGCTCAGGGAAGACAACACCATCCTGAGGGAAAATCACAATTATTTACATAGGCTCTGGCTCACTGAGAAATTGTGAGATCTTTACTTGTCTTATACACTGTGAAGGGAAAAAAACCCCTTTCTAAATGTCTTGCTTATTAAGCCAGTCATGCATTTCACTGTAGGCTGTAAAGCCGTATAACATGCACAGGGGGCTCATAAGCATATTTTAGTGTTAGGGAATATCATTTATACAGTTTTTATATTGTCAATATTACCCCTAGAGAATGAGATTAGGCTTTAAACTACTGTAAATCTACGCTTTTGCTCACCTTTGTATAATTTCATTTTTTAATAGAATGAAGCCCACATAAATGAATATTTGATTAAGGGATAAACCTAATAAAAGAATACATCTATTGCACACAGATTTATTCAAATCTTTGCTATATAATACAGTAAAATGCTCTAAAATGGTATGTAGCTTGCAGTCAGCTACGCTGAGAGGATGGTGAGTATTCTTCAAAAAGATGAATTTGACAACATCGCATTGTCTTTCGTGTATAAGTGGTAGCACAGATGCTCCTAACACTTTAATTCCTCATAGGTGGTTGCTGTGTGGCATTAATGCCATGGAGTTATGTTTCTTGCACAGCAACAAAAAAAGTATTTTAATTTCTGGAGAACAACTGAGAGCTTTGTAAAAAAGGAAATGGTTAACTATGCACTTTCTGTTTACTGATCAATAGTATCTCCTGGGTGGCTGCACTATGCTTGAGCTTGGCATTTACTTTCTCTCTTACAGTTATTCCAGATACCTCCATTGATCTTCCCTTGAGATACAAAAGGAATAGGAAGGGAAAATTGAAACCGGTTTCAAAGTTTCAATAGCCAGTCCATCAGCCCAGGACACCCTCAATGACCACCTCTTACCTTAGTTTGAAAAATAATTATTAAAACACAGTAAAACTACTAAGAATTTTAAAATAAGAGCATTACAGATCCTTACTGATCCTGATTTTGATAAATCAGTTCTTCCCCTGAATGCACCCTTCTCTTGTTGCTTGTTGCCAGGCACAGCACCGTAGACATGGGGGGTGTACGTAGTCTCTGTCTCACTGTCTTTGCACAAATATCAACCATCAACCATGTGTCAGAAGATGAAGATGATGCCCAGTGGTCATTTAAAGTGTGAGTTAGGTACCTAATTTCTGCTGACTTCCACTCACCAAGCATGCCTGTAAATCCCACCCCACGTAGGTGGGTAAGAGAAGATACCTTTGTACATCTGGCTGCTGAGCCCAGGCCCACAAAGAGCGCAGGCGCGTGGGCGTTGGATGCCCAGGACACTTAATGCTTTGGCTGCTTCTCTGTGGCCCGTGGAACTGGTGTGTGACTGGCAGGAGCAGCACGCTATGGCAGAACTTCAGCCTTTCCAACTGCCTGTAAGGACTATTCCTGTGATTTTTTGAGGGCAGACAAACTTGTAGAGTCTGTCAGCGGCTATCTTTTTTAGAAGTACAACTTCAATACGGGCTCAATCACCTACAGCCTGCAATGGGAAGAAATCATGTGCAGCTTCCTAGTAATCAGAAGGAGAAAACAAATCAAACCAAACAAAAACTCCTACAAACCAAACAAACCCCACAGTGTTCAGTATTTGCATTTCTGCTTACCGCCTCCCCAGGCTTTAATATTTGCCCCACTAAGTTTAAGACAATTTTAATCAGCCAAAGGCCTGAAACTAATTTTAGTCACTTCTTTGGACGTTCCCAAGCTCCCAAATGTTCCTCCAGAGATGTTATGTCCCCGGCTCTTCCGATCTTTATTCTTGTTTACATCCAAAATACATATTAAATCATTTCTGTTTGGAGAGTCTGAGCCTCCTTAAAACCATGAAACATTCAATTACTAATTAGCTGTTTCCTGTTCCTAATGAAGTGAACATGTCGGATTTGGATTAAAATTCAGCTACTGCTCTCCTCTGTTTATGGTTCCAGATGTTTTTGTTTTATCTAGGAGGTTACTTTGACAGCTACTGCTAAATGATAAATCACTCATATTATAGCTGAAATGCATTTTGAAATTGAAATGTGGCAAACTTTGAGATTGCTCCAAGGATCAGTGTCAGTTCGCAGGTCAATACTTGTTCTTTCCTTATGAGTGTTCAGTATTGGCATATGTAAAACAGTAATGGGATAGATGTCAACATTATACAAAATGCTTCTCAATATTATCATTTTGCTATCATCTTCAAGATCAGTACTTGTGGGTTTAGCTGGGTGGATTCATGATTCATTGTATAATGAACAAGAATATGGATTCTTGTTAGCTTTAGTTTCTGTGGGCATTTTAATATTTATTTTTTCTCTGGGCTTAATGTGAAAAATCATAGTTGATAGGTACTATAGCTAGGAATATTTTTATGAAGGAAATAAGTGGTTTTCTACTTGTTTCCCTAAATAAAGAAAAACATTTTTAAAAGCAATGTGGCAGTTTCTGAATGAGAGAACTGTTTTTTTCCAAAGAACAGATATTGATTTACTTCTATTCCATTTTTTAATGCGATGCAATTTTGTTTTAACACACTGTTCCCAAGGAGGTTTTTGTACACTTAATAATGGTATGTTGTAAAGCTGGTGCCACTCTTCTCGGTCTATCTTACAGAGGCATGAAATTTCACACAGGCTGCTGTATGAAAAAAAAGAAGGAAAATGAGTGTTCAATTTAAAAGCAAAGGTCATAAAGGAAGAAAATTAAAATAAAAATATTTATAGTCTCTACTCCGCAGCTGCTAGATGGCAGCCACCATTAAACAAGGCCGGTTGGTTTTTCTAGCCCAGCTGAGTGCCCACACCTGTGCCACTGAGTTCGAAGGTGGTCACTGTGCTGAGAGCGGCTCATTTCTGTGCACAGCATTCACCTCTCCAGGGCTTTGTCATCAGGCAAAGAACACTTTCCAACGTAAAGTGTTCTTGCGTGATCTGAGTACTTGATGTACTCGAGTTTGTATCACTTGTAGGTCTGGTAATTTGGTTTGAGGAAAAAAAAAGTCCACAAACAAATAAGGAAACCCACCTGTTCTGATTAATTATAAAATGTGTAACTGTGTAATTGACTTTATTTTTTCTTCTTTTTTTTTACCTCCAGAAAACAGAACATACATCAAACCTACTATTATGTACTGAAAGAAACACCTATTGCTGAAAAATGTATAATGATCACTATTTGAAGACTATATAGTTCATGAAAAACGTCCCTTCCAACCTTTGATGCCTTCAGTACTGTGTGAAGAACAGGATTTGTAGCATGAAACTTGAAGGACAATTTCAAGCAATTTACTGTTGCTGCATCGAAAACTGCCGTATTGTCATTAAGAAATATTGAGACTTTTTACAAGCTTACCATACCAAACCAAGCCTGTTGCAACAGATCATTTTTAGGTCCCTGGAGATAGAAAGGAGTTTTAGTATTTTTAAGCACATACAGGAATTATTTCCCCTTCCCCCCTCTAAAAAGGACTTTCTTTTTTTTTTTTTTTTTCCTAAGGAGGTAGTTATTACTGTATAGCAATGGCACAATGATTTTAAGCCACAAAGGTCCTCACTGGCTGTACATCATACAAGTCCAGTTTATCACTGAAACTGTTCAACATGGAGCTGTTTCGATTGTGTTTATAAATTAAGCTTTGTTTACTGAAGCAGATACTCGATATATATTACGTTTTAAAAAGAAATGTGTGTACATTTTTTAAAAGAATGATGTAAAAATTGTCCTTTCATTAGATGACCAATTCAAAAGTGTGAGCTAAACCCTAATAGCTGACGTAATATGAGGATTCTAATTGATGCTTTTTTTTTATGCTCAGTTCAGCTTGGCTTTTGGTCTTTTAAGATGAAAAATGAATATGCAGTAGAGTGTTAGATAATGGAAACTTTTAAGTATGGTTTCTCTGTTGTACCATATTAAGTTAAAAGTACACATTCTTTGTTAAAAATGTTCTTGCTAAAAATACAGTATTAAAAATTTTTTTGTTTGACTTTGGAAATCTTTTAAGATTTTTTTTTTGACTGTGAATTCCCATAGTTATTGTACTAATGCAAAACAATATTTTGCACTATTAAAATTACTTGAAGAAATTACATAATAAAGAGGGTGGGTTGGCATTAAACATTTTCCTAATTATTGTATGTTCCAAATTCTGAACTTTGCAACTAAAACATTCCTTTCTCAAAATACGTGACTAGAAGCTGGTTTGAGTCAAGTGGAATTAAGTAATCACCTGTTCACTCTTTGCTTTCATTCATGGGTCAGATGCCTGATGCTTATTTACTTATAAACTCATGTTTATATATGCATACTTATGTTTACATGCACACACCCCCTGAATTAAATCACTGCCACTTAAAAACAACCCAAACCTTTAAATAGATCTAGGGGGAACACATTTCCTATGGTTAAGTGTACTACTATCTATAACTGTATGTCTAGCGTTCACAATATCATTTATTTTTCTCCCTAGATTTTTTTTCTGGCTAACTTTCAAAGTGTAGCTTCAAACTATGCCATGTAACACAGCACAAAGAATAATCTGATTTTTCATACCTAAAAGAAAGCTATTACATCAGGATTGCCTGAAATGAGGGTTGGACCTTATTTCTAAATTTATTTTTAAAAAGGACTTGAAGCAGTCCTTGGGGTACTACAGCGTTTCTGACTGATTGACCGAACTCTGGTGCTGCTCCTGTGAATTGCAGATTTTGAAAAGAGCTCTTTGATGCATTTTAGAAAGACTTAAAGTAACTAAATATTTCAGTCTTTGAAGTGGAAGCATTTTTGCATTTTTCTTTAGTCTCCATAAAGGCAATTTTAGCTTTTTTTTTTTTTTCTCCCATCAATGGCTGATCTACATTTCTTAGGGATGCATTGATACTGGGTTGATGAGCACATCATTGATTTCTAATTTGTCCTTCCCAGAATAGTTTTAAATGTCAAAGTACTGGCAAATGAGATTTAGAAAACTGATAAACTTAAGACACTGAATCTGATGTTAAGTCCTTACTGGGTAGCTCCTGATAAATATTGACAAACCAAGACACCGAGCTCTTTATGTGTTAGCTCAACCTAATAAGCACACTTGTAACTAACACTTTCTGTTGGAGAAACCTATTAAAGCCAGAACAAGGAATGGGTTTAGTCATTTATGATTGAATAAATAGAAAAGTGCATATTTCAGATTTTTTTTTTTTTTAATTCAGTTTTACCTCCTACCATCTCTGCAGCAATATTCCAAATGACACCCTCCTGCATAGGGATCTGGCCCCAAAGCTTGTGTGGTTGTGTCCACCATTCACACATGGCCTCTGCCTCCCCAACACACAGACTTTCAGGGGTGAGGTCTCACACAGCGTGTGACACTCTACAGGACAGACTTTTCTAATTCTAGGCACTGCAACCGAGCACAAAAGGCAAGAAAAGGAGGAAATTGCTTTCATGTCATCTCTTCTAGGTCTTTGTTGATTGTGTTATTCAGAGGCAGAAGGAGATGGGATTGTTTATTCAGAGAAGACAAAACTAAGGGAAGACTTAATTGTCTTTCATATCTAAAAGTAAGCTATAAAGATCAGGAAAGTAACCGACCCTGTCCCATGTTTTCATGGCCAGTAAAGGTCAGTTTGCGCTGCTTTCAGAAAGCTGTGTAGCCCCATGATTGCTGCCTGGTGGTCCAGCACAGCAAACACAGGCAATGCTGAGCTTTTTTTAATTTCTCATGGACACAATTTCAAATTTGCCTACAGTTCTCACCTTTCTTGTTCCTCTTTTAAACAGTGGAACAGTCTCAGGAGGAGAGTTTTGGAGAACCCATACCCTCCATCATGGAGGGCAGAGCATAACACTAGGCAATTCAGCCTTCACTGTGCTCCTCCTCATTTGAGGCAGTGAGCTGAACAGCCCCAGCTGGCTACAGTACTGATAGCCCAAGAAGGACATCACCTCTTTGAGGTTTTGGCTTTTGGTGTTTTTTCAAATGAAAATGCCTGAGAGGAGCAGGACTTGGCTGCGCCTGTGTCCTCAGCACCTCACAAAAAGTGGTGGGGCAGAGGGACACTGAAACCTCATTTTTGGCACAGTGTATGGGCTGCAGGAAGCTCAGCTGGGGACGGGTGTTTGCAGGCTGGGGATCACTGATGAGGTTGTGGTGTGGCACCGGCAGCCCTTCTGCATCTGCCTCTGTGGCAGCTCCGGTTTCCTACAGAGCATCGCCTTGTTTGTAAATTGCCTTTGAAATGGCATTATGCCAATAAAGTTGGTGTTAGCTGGACACAAGGTGATCTTGGCTAAACGCAGGCAGGTTAATGGACGATGTATTTCAGCAATTTTATGAATCTTGCGTAATGCAGACTGCTATCATAATAAACTCTAACAGAATCAATAGTGACCAATCTCAATTTAAAAGCTGGATCTATAGTAATACACAGCGAGAACACTCTCCTTTAGAAATGCATGGCTGTGCATTAAAAGCTGAATGCTGGTTTAAGTAATTGCTATCTACAAGTAAATGACCCATTAATATATTTATTTACAGAATATTTTTGGTAACATGACAAAATGTGGGCTAACCCAAATTGTTATGAATTTCCTTCATGCAGTGTGTAGGTGCATGCGCATGAGTACAGACTTAGCCCTAAAGTACAAAGTGCTAATTCCCACCCTTGCTGGCCCTGGCCTGAGGATCTCTTACCTTTGGCAGCAAAACTGAGATAAAGACTTCCCACTTTCCCCTGCCGCTTCCTGCTGTGGTACTGCAGTGTCCTGCTCCTGCTGCTCTTCCTTGCTGGGGTGAGGAGGGAGAGAGGCAGAAAAGAATTTACAGCAACCTCTTTAAAGCCAGGTCACGTGCTATCATAATTTGTTATACATAGTAAGAATGTTTGAGCAGTTGTAAAAATCACTATTAATAAACATTTTGACTTCTCTCTGCAAATAAGGGCATCTTTGATGAGTTGAAGCTGGGATGGAAGGGGAGGAAAGTATTTTTAAATTATTAATTCATAGATGAATGTTTTATATTTGTACATCAAAGAAATCAACTGAAAAGAGCCAGGTTAGTGTCAGCACAGCACAACTGCTGCAGCTTGCTCCCCTTCCGTTAGCCCGTCATCCGTTTCTGCTTCTGTTGGCCAGCTAACGCTGGCATCTTAGTAGAGCATCCTTCACATGAAGTTTGGAGTATGCTAAGCTAAGGTAGGGGCATATATTCTTTTTGGCACCCATTTTTTAATATAAAGAAGAACTCCCATTATTCTGAGTTCCAATTAGAAATACAGTAAGATTTTACTATGTCTTCAGTATGTGATTCTGTTGACGTAATCCAAATTTATGAAAGTAAATACAGAACCATATATTAAAATGCTCTTATGATAACTGATACTTAACAAAATTGATCTTTTATAATACTTAAACTTTTTACAAAGACATTTGACTTTGTGTGTTTGAAAATGTAGGCACTGCTTGCACTGCTTTTTCAAAAGTGACATTGAAATATGTATTCACTGAGTCCCTATTACTATATGTCGGATCTTTGTTTTGGCTGTCTACAAGAGGGGTTAGTTTGGGGAAAAGGAGAAGTTTTTCCTGTCCCTAAAATGTAACTGCTCACCTTCATGCTCCCTAACAGCTATGAGGGCTGGCATCCCCATCTCTGTTGTGTGGCTGGGGTATCTACCTGACTAACTGCAGACAGTACCTCTAAGAGCAGTCCAGCTCTATGCCAGCACAGCTGGGGTGGCCTTTATGTTTAAGGTCCTTACATTTTAAGGTCCTTACTTTTAAAAAACAGGCCATAAACATACCTGCTGCTTCTGATACCAGAGCAAGTGCCCAGTATTCTGGAATAAACGTTGTCCAGTCAGAGGGATGGCGGAGATGAAACAGCCAGAGAACTGGCAAGTTCATACTGAACTAAGCAGAACTGGTCCAGCTCTACTTAATGGTTGTGCACTTTTTTCAGAAGAAAGTCTGAAATAAGACAAATGGAAAGAAACCTGGTCGTTTTGAATCGTTAGGTGAAGACATGCTTTCATCATAATGAACTTTGCATCACAGTTCCTTCAGATTAAGCATTGTGGAACAATACTTCTTCCACTGAGTTTAAGAGTGCTCCTGAAGTGTAGAGCCTTACGTAAACATTATGCATTAAGCAGCTGAGTGTCACAGTATCTCACACGTGCACACACAGCAGCAGGGCACAGACACCTTTTGGACTGTGCCAGCAGCTGTGCTGCTGGAGAGGCAAAGAAGTGCTTGGGGTCACAGTATGTTGGCCCCCTACCTTTGGAGGGCTGAGTACAGGCATGGAGTGCCTGCATTGTTTGCGCTTTAGGATCTGGACTGTGTCTAAACTTTAATCTTACTACTAAAATGCCACATACTCCAAAATGAATTGTTATCTCCCCCCGCCCCCCCATCCACCAAAGTGGCCAAATAGAAAAGAAAGAACATTGGCATTAAATGAAGCAAGATGAATTAGCTAAAAAAGAGAAGAAAGAATAAATGGGACTAAAAAATAAACTTCAATTCACTGCAGTGCCAGTAGGATTTGGTGTTTAATCATGTTTCATTCTGTATCGGGAAGAAATACCTGTTTCATGTTTCCCCTGATGATTCCTGCCATTAGCTGAAAGTCTGTTTATTCCCAGAGCTGTGCTGCCATCAGTTGATGATGCTGTGGCACTTACAGAGATGTTTTGGCAGTAAAAATGCTTTACCATTTGTAATATTATTATGAAATGTATTTTTTCTTTGTAGACCAGTCCAAATCAATTCTATATAAATTTTTTGCATTCTCTCACTTGGTGTCAATTGGCGAGGAGCAGAGGGGAACCACATCCCAAAAAGTAAGAAAACAGTCAAAAAAACCTAGTAACTTTAACAAGGCATATACTGCCTATTGGACTTTTTTTTTAAATAGTTCTATAAAACTGGTGAAGACAGAAATGGTACTCAGAGATTTTTGGTGTCAGATCAGTGCATTGCATTTTACATGATTATTTACACCTGTGCAAAGTAAGTATTTGATAGCATTTGACAGCTGATTTATTAGCATTTGACACCTATATTACACATGTTGAAATGACTCCACAATGTGCAAAGCAGTGGAAAAACCACTGATTCCTTTCATGGCTTTTTCCTGGTAGTTTAATACTGAGATTCCATTCCGAAGGAAAAAATGAATTCCTCACACCCCAATTGTAATTCTTTATTTCATCTAATATTTATTATGTTTGGCTCCCACTAATTTGGAAAAAAAATTAAAAGGGAAAAGAGACCTGATTCACAGATGCTGGCTCTGAAACAAAATCAAAACTAGGCCATGCTCATAATACTGCAAAGAGTCACAGAAAAATGAGAAGTCTGCTATTGTGATGAGAAACGCTGCAGGACTAACACTTTTGATTTATAACAGAACTGGTAAATAAATTGCATATTTTTGATAATTAATGGTTTTTCAAATAAACAGAAATTTTCACCAAATGAAAATTCTGTTTTCACTGAAATTATTTTTGGCTTCTTCAACCCCCCAAGAAACTCCAAATTCAGGGTATTTCTTTTTTGCTGTTTTGAAAACAGGCAGTAACAGACTCTATTCATAATCTAGGTAAGAAAGAAGAGGTGGATCGTTTTGGAATGTAGTGGACTTCTCAGTTTTAGAATTATTAAACTAGTTGGACTCAGTGGGAAAAAAAAAATCATTGTCAGCAGCATCACCTATGTGCACAAAGAGCTACTGGAGCTCTGAGTTTACAAAAAGAATAAAAGCTCTTTCCCAACCTCAGGAAATCCAGCCCAATAAGAAGGATCACGAACACAGCAAAAAGATAGTCTAAATTAAGCTATACAATTTGTCAAGCACGAAATTATTTGAAATGCAATTGCCAATTGACAGGATGTGATACCTTAATGAAAATAATAATACTGTTTGCTCATGTGGTACCAGCCCAATTTCAAAAAGAAAAGCCTCCCAGATTTCACAGATCACAGTAGCTTTTCCAGCTAAAATAATGTGGTAGCTAGTGTAGCATGAATAAGTTAAGTATCTGTGAAGTTCATGGGCTGGTGAAGAGGGAGGACCAATTTGCCAAGCTCTGAATTACTGACAGACTGAATGACCCATGTCTAGTCTTGTCATGTTACTTTACATTACACATTGTAACACAATTCAGCAGAACATAACCTGGAAAAAAATTACTTCAGCACTAGATTGCAAGATTTTCAAGGTTACAAGTGTTTGATGGTCACAGGGCCCACATTTGCTAGATCAATTATGGTGGCCTTTCACTGGCACATATTGCAAAGGTGCAGAAAGCAGCTGTTAGCTTTACCATTGTTCAGAATTAAGCTGTCCCATATTTACTGGTGTACGTCTTTTGGTCTACACAACTTAGAAAAAATCAAAGCCCCTAATGCTCATTACAACTCCCCTTTTCTGTGTTCATGACACTGGTTTTTACTTTCACTTCCTCACTTGGAGCAGCATACCTAGCCAATTTTCATGAAAGACACAGTCGTAAACATAAGTCAAAGGACAACAGAACTATTTATTCTGAAACAAGAAAAAAAAAAAGCAGCAGATAATTTTACTGCCTCAGCGTGGCAGCTATAACTGGTGGGGAGAGAAAGAAACAAATCCAAACATTTATGTTATGTATCTGGTACCCAATAAAGGTAGCAAAAGGATATAATTAAAGGTATCATTTGCTCAATCTCAGGGAAGGATTGATTTCCAATGATAATGGTTCCAGTATAGTGCACCCCAATACATAAGATTTTCCCTATTTTATAGCTTTGATTTAGAAAAAGAGAACTGACCAGGAGTTACAACTGATGGGATCTATCTGCTTAGGCATTTTCACAATGGAAGATTGAAAGGTAATGAAGATAACATCAGCTGCTGCAAATGGGCTCTGGTTATTTTTGACTTAAGTTTTATTAGGAATTTGAACATGACATCCCTTCCTGATGAACACATGCTCAGCCCATTAATGTCAGTGAGAGTTATGCTTATATGCCAGAGAGAGCAGATCTTTTAGTTGTGTATGTCCAGAGTCTGACGCACAGCCTCGCGTTCTGCACCTTACTGAAACAATTACAAGTTAATGAGGATTTCCTTTGCACGCTATATTTCTATAAAAGTAATTTTTTTAATAGTATAATGGTTTCATATTTACTTGTCAGCCTTTGCATCATTACCTCGTTTCTACCTTAGAATCTTGTAAGACAGAAAGATAGAAATAAATATTTACTCAGTCTTCATGCATGCAGTTTATTCTGTCTATAACTGTAGCCAGCTGTACTCGTTGTGTCGCCTTTCAGTAAGATGCAATAAAGAAAGGAAATTAATTGTTAAACTTAGGTACATGACAAGAAGGAAAAAAAAGTCAGCTCTGACTCCTGTCCCCATTTTACTACCAGTGCCCTGTCTCCTCTGCCAATGTGGGGAGGGGGGTGTGCATGTAAAAATAAGATTACCTCAGGCTCATTACTGTCCACTGACAGGGTCCTGCTGTAAAAACTTTTGATGAATAGGCAGCATCTAATTCCTGAGTAATAAAAAAAACCCTAAGTTGCTTGCAATCATTATTCCAAACGGAAAAATTAATTGTAAATAACTGGAAGTCAATTAAGGCTGGGTTCTGCCGGGTAATGCAAATCTTTTATAGTTTTGTTTCAGTTAACTGCCTCATTAATGATTTATAGATGTGTATACAGCTGTGGGAACCATAGCATTATCTAATGCACTCAGAGAATAATTACATATGAAAAGAACTACGCAGCTCAAGGGAAAAACTCAGAAATTACTGCCTTAACTTCAACCATATTAAGATGCAAAGTATTTAGAAATAGACTGTGATGTTTTATCATATTCTTGAGGTTTTATATTCTTTTTGAAAAGGCAAAAAGAATTATTTCTAAAAAAAATTGTATACTTCTGTATAATACAGTACACAAAAATCAAAACATCTCAAGCCGAGAATGTAAGCCATTTATTTGTTATTTGAAAGCCTAAGTTATAAAACATTTCCATTCTCTTTGTCTATCTGCTATACAGGAAAAAAAGACATTCCTACAGTTAAACAATTCATTGGCATATGCATATATATCCCTGAGTTGCATAGAGCTATAAGTAATTTTGGAAAGACTTCATGAGTCGTTTTCCTGGATATACAAATATATTGGTATTTGTTCTGTGGTGTCATCATTGAAGTTTGAGGGTTTTTTTGTAAAATATTCTTTTCAATCCTGAAACTTATTTCACTTCTAATAGTATAGTAAACTGAAGTTTGCACAATTTGCTACTTATTTCTTATAAACTCTAACCCAGTGATAAATTGTTGTTGGACATTTGGAAGAACCACAGACGATCCTTTGTTTTTAAGCCTGCTTTTCTTCTTAGTTAGATCTGAGGAGGTAAGGGTCTGTCTCACCAAAATCAGGCATTTGACACCCAGAACCTTCCCTGAAACTTTGAATATATTTGGCTCTGTAACACAGCAGATCCTCAGTCCAAAGCTTCTGGCATCACCATGAGCAAATTGCTCTCTTGCATTTCTGTAGGAACAGGACAGAAAAGCAGAGCGATCTCATCCTCCATGCTCTGCCTCCCAAAAGCATCTTTCGTCTTCAGGCCTAAACAAAATCACCTTCCCATACTTTTGTCCATAAAGGGTGATTGTGGTCAGCTGCTGTTGATTTAATCTGCTTCTGGCTCCCACTTTGTTTGACTACCTGGTTGCTTTTTTGTTCCTTTGACTTTCCCAGCTCCAAGTCTGCCTTTCACCCCCTGTCCCTTACTGGCACTGGCTTTTCGTAGGTATTTCTCCCTGTGGTGTTGGCCATCAAGTTTCCTCATTCCTTGCTACCACTCTTTCCCCTCTTCAGTTCAGCCAAAGACTGGTGGATTAAAACGTCCTTGCAGCCACCTCTTTTCCAATTACTGACGCAGCACAGATCCCAGAAGTTTATTCTTCTTGCTTCTCTTTCAACACATTCTTCAGGACTTTGCTCCCAAGTTTTTGCTCTAGCTAATGCTCTTCATTTGGTTGTTCAATCAGATGTGATGTGATGTGATCTGTCAGTGCTCCTTCTTACGTGTTGTATGATTTAGGGCAAGTACCTTTTTTGCCTTCAGTTTAGTAATATTAAAATCCTGGACCTATCTATTTGAACTATACATGGCCAGAAGGGAACAAATAACATTATTTTTATTTTGTCTAAAGATGCCTGGGCTTTTACATAAAACCTACAGCTAAACTGTATCATTTACCCATTTCACAAACAAAGTCAGCACATTTCACCAGCTAGGAGAAAAAGAAATCAGCCTGACATCCTTTTGGGGGAAGCTGAGGTGGGTAAAGGACACCAGAGACTCATTCCATGGTTTCACATCAGCAATAAAGCACAAATGCCAGTTGGCCACCAGACTGCCTCTTCTAGCCAACTGGGCTGTAGGATTAGACAGAGCACAGAAATGTTTATTACCCTGCTTGCTGTGGTAGAGAGCTCGTTCCCTCTAGGGAGATGCTTAGATGAAAATTCACAAGTTTTGTCTTTGCAGAAAATCTGTGGCAACTTTTGCATACCTTTGAAAGAACAGGTTTACATGTTTATAATTATGCTTATATGCTTCTGCTAGCACTGAAGAAAACTACTTATAGATTTTATTGACTCGTAGAATAATTCAGGTTGACGAGGTCTCAGGAGGTCATCTGTTCCTACTTCCTGCTCAGACTTATGCATCTACCTCAGTGACCATGTGTGAAATGAAAATGAAGTCAAAAGCACAGGATTAATTTATTTGGAGATTTTGTTGCCAGAGAATAAAATAAAAATAGACAATTGAAATTGTCATAAAATATTTGTAACTCTGCAGTCTTGTCTTACTTGCTAATGAAACATTACGGTAATCTACAAGAATAAATGACTGCAAATCAAGTATCATTTAGCTTTAGAAAATCATACTTTTAATTCTGAACTTTTGGAGTTGCATTCAATAATCTGCATAAAGAACAGCTAAATAAATCAAGAGTCTGCAATCTGGAAGAGAAATTACCAAGATTTCATGAGATGGAGGTCCATATAATCATTAATGCCACAAACAAAATGACAAGAGGATGATTATTCAGCATTTAATACAAGAAATGAGGGCTACCAAATGAAAGCATCAGGTGTCAAGGTAAAGCAATAGAAGGAAGGAGTTTTTTCTACCGCAGGACCTCAGCTGGAGAGCTATTGCTGGGGCGCTGTCTTACATCTGACCAAAGACTGACTCAAAAACTCATTGAAAAAAAAAAACCACGCAAAATCCCCCAAAATGTCTAGGGTGATGAAGCACACAGATACACGCTTGGGATTATGCCATTCTCATGGATTTCTAGGCACAGAAATGTATAGCCTTGATGCATGTTTGATTCTACTCTTCCCTTTGCGTGTTCCTGGGGAGAGCAGAGCATAGGGTAAACATCCTTCAGTATGACACAATATGGCCATTCTTATCTTCTGCTATCTCTATCTGTACAAATTATCTCACTGCAACTACCACAACTCTTTCCATTAAGTCTTCCTCAACAGTAGCCAGTAATCTTTATGGCTATTTCTTAATTGCACTTGGATAATTCAGTAAGGGAAAATAAAGGAGGTAACATATTTGGCAAACTATTTTATAATTAGCAAAATGCTAATTTCTAATTAGAAAATTGCTCTTGTTTAACTATAGTTTATCAGACATTGCACTGTGAATTGAAAAGAGTTGAAGATACTCTTAATTCTGGTTTTAATATACTTTAGAATCAAAAGGGTAAAATAAAGGCACATCACTATGATTTAACGTATGGTGGAAGACAGGCAGAAAACCTTACCAGTCTGTATCTGCCAGCTATTAACCATGCTTCTGTCAGATCTGAGGGTTTCATAAAGATGCTCACTCAAAGACAAAAAGAAGAATGCAGATCAAATTTGCATCTTAGATCTTTTGCCCCTTAGAGAAAAACAGGAACACTGAATTAGAAGCTGAAAATAACGTTTTACTATGAATTCCATTACCATCTGAAATTTAACTTAGAGATGTGATTGCTACGCACAGTAACTACCATTTTTTTCCTTTGTGTTGTCAGATGTTCAGATTTTATAGATCAGCTAAAAAGCCACAAGCATTATAGATTGTTATCTCCCCCCGGAATGGACTCAGTGGGACATGAGAACAGGGAACAGGAGAAGAATAGAAGAGAGACATGAGACCTCATGGGACTCCCCATCTCACCAGCTGGTCAATGGATGATGCACAGTTCACAAGAAGACACACTCATTCCTTTTGCAGGCACAGCCTGCTTTTTCATCTGGTTTTTTGTGGTTTTTTTTTTTTTTTCCTAATCTGCTAAATTCTCCTAACTGAAAAATCATGGTCAAGTAATTATTTTGTTGCCACACTACGTTATTCATTTGAAAGATTTGTAAATCGGACATGAAAGTTACTCACTCCAGGTTGAAGTCTGATGTTACAAAGGTTCAAGCTGGGGAAAAAATCCCACCAAAATAAATTCTGATCTATTACATTTACTAACATTCCAATTATGTCTTTCCATTTTATACAATTCTGGAGAAAGGCAAGGGGAAATGACACATATTTATCAATGTGGTATTGTACTTTATTCTGCCTATATGCCTTTGGCAGTAACTTCAGAAGATGAATGCCAAACATAACCAGCTAATAACTCAAGAACTATTATTCTGAGTTACAGACACCCTGAAGGAGAGCAGCTTCAGTGATCATTTCTCCTCCTGGATCGAATATTTGAAGTGTTCCAATTGGATCAGTGTTTGCACAAGAAATGGTCCCCTGTAATTCTCATGACTTCTGCTGGCTGTACTGTCCTTCCCTTGGGGACACGTGCATGTAGTGAGGATGATTTGCATGGTTTTGCAAAAATCCAGGCAGAGGATGAAAAGTCAGAGAAGGCTGAAACAGTCTCTCAGGCTACACTAACTATAATTTCCAGAAACAGTGAAATTCATAGTTTAGCAGTTTCACTTCACTGAGCCTTTTCACAGTTCTGTTATTGTTCATGTGGAGAAGCCTGAAAAAAACCAGTTGTGTTTGTGGTCTGCAATTTCTAAGTACAAACGCTTTGAAAGAAGAAAATAGCTATAGATAAACTGTAAGTAAATTCAACAAAGCTGATTATTGATTATTAGGACTGAGGTATACAGGCACTGGAAAAGAACAAAGAAATGGCATAAACTGACTTGCCTAAAAGCTGAAGAGGAAGGGCAGCTGAAGGAGTGAAGAAAATGTGTAGAGAAAGGAAGGAAAAGGATGTGTTAAGAATGAAGTGGTATAGTTCATGACACAGTTACACCAAGCAGAGCTGGAAAATTGTAGCAGTGCTCAGAGTTCAGCCTTTCCTTGCTGTATGCCCATGTCTGCTTTGTGCTGGCAGCACTCTGTTTGGAAATCCATGCAGATTATCTCCTTTCAGAATCACTACCGCCTGGACACTGGGATGCAGTCAGTTTGACAGCCAGTGAAACATTAAGACAATAAACAAATACTAGCTAAAACAACATCTATTAAAATCCAAACATTTGTTTAAAAGTTGTTATAGTAAAAGGCAGATACAGGAAACCAAAACATACGACATCTTATAGCTAGTCCTAAATTTGCTTTTTAAAAAATATTTACACACTTCACACTGGAGAAAACAGTGGAAAATTAGGCTGTGAAAATCATGTACCAAAGGACATCTTTCCTATGGTACATGTGAGCATTAAGACTGAGTCAGCTGACATAGTTTAATATTTCTGCAGATTAAAATTAGCAGTGAATAAGACATAATCACTTTAAATTAATAGATGAATAGTTTACTATATCCTCATTGGAACATTTTCCTCACATCAACATACATTCATACACAGGTGAAAACATACTTTGTGAACTTTAAATGTGATTAGCCCTTCCAGTTATGTCTAATGTGTTTTTTAAATTGACCATGAGTGCACACGCACGTGTGCATGTGTGTGCCATAATTCTCATCCTCATTCCATGGATTGCCACTAGATTTTAATAAGCTCAAAGCAATCCTGGGAAATTCATAAGCACTGTGACCTCATTTGAAATACACCTAAAAGTGTACTTACTTTTATTATTCAGCTATATGCAATGTAACTTTACATGTGATAGCTAATTTTGAGAGCAATATATCCAATTTCATGTTCTCATGGATGGCAAAAAAAATATTATTTTGTTCTTAGATCTGTTACTTTCTCTCAAGATAACATTACAAACCAGCAGCGTAGAGACAGCACTAATAATGTGTACTTTAACCATAATAATTCCACAGTCCTTACTTACGCTATAAAGGTGATGCATACAGATTTTACAGTTGGTACTGGTATAAAAAATACTGGTATAGCCTAATTGCATCAAGCTATAAAGCTATAACAGAAAGTACCAGGATAAAAAAGATAATTTTAGGCACCCTGGAAGGCTTAGATGCTATTAATTGAAAAACAAACAAACAGCAACAACCAACAGTAAATCCAAGTTTTAACAGCATCTCTTTTCATATGGCCTCTAAATGGGTCTGAAATATCATATCTGACAATTTTTCATAGTGAAGAACAGAAATTTTGGGAAAAAAAAATTATGAATTCAAAGTTTGGTAATCTATTAATTAGCCCTGAACTTGTTTGGCCTAAAGAAAGGATACACACATCAGATCTGAGCTCCGCCTTCATCCCCCATGACCTTACCCATTCCCTGTGATGATGTCATGGGGCATAGATGTATAAATGTGTATATAAATTATACAGGGGGAGCAAGGTGAGTGTGGGTCTACAAAGACCAACACATGAAAGATCCACCTCATTTTCATTTACAAATGGGGAAAGGGAGATTAAATAGAGATTAAAAAAGTGACTTGCTAATGCAATATAGAAATCTATGGAGGACTGTAATTTCATCAGTTCAAAACACAGCACAACTCTGTATCCACAGTCTTCCCAACTGATTAGTACTTTTAGGTGACTAATAAAGGTGGGGGGAGTACCATAAAATTAACTGACTCATTATAAGCACAACCATCGCTCTGTAGCTGTGTGACTAAGTTTTTTACCCAGAATGGGTTTACTTGTCCAATTTCATGGAATACACTGGTATTTTATTCAGTAGTAACTGGAGTAGAAGTTATGGCTTGTATACTATTGTCCTTAGTAGTTCCTGTTATCTTGGCCAAACAACTTAGCATGATTTCTGTTACAAAAGCGTTTACACTGGATTCACGCCCACATAATTTAAAACTTTAGTTTGAAAACTAGGTGATTCACTAATTGGCACAGCACTGCTAATTCTTTGTGAAGATGGACTGAATTGCCAATATTAGGGAACTATTCTTATTTAAATACAGCACACATATTTTAGAAGGTCTTGTTAAAATAATAATCTATCTGAACGCTTAAACCTGTACAATAAAAGGGCCTGTTTGTCTGAATGGGTCTATCAAAAAAACCCCAAACCCATAAGCATATGTATAAACCCATGTTGTATTAGAACCTATGCTTTTTGGGAAGCAATGAAACATAGATGTACAAAAATGTGTGAACATCCCAAAGCACTAGGAGAATGGCAAGGTACAACAGGGAAACCAAAAATGAACCAATGGACAGATTGTGTAAATATCAATCCCATGTTTAGAATGGCAGAACTGCTAAAAGTCTTTCTGGACTTTGAGACAACGAAGTCAAACAAGGGGACCACAAACTTTATACTGAAGGCAAAGAACACTCACTTAAGTAGAATTTTTTTCCAAGCTCTTTGGGTTTTATTTTCAGTGAAAGGTATTTGAGCTTCACACAGATCACTGTCCATACAACAGCTTGCAGGGAGATGCCACCTTTAAACCCAAAGTCCTGCCCTCATGCTTATTCCACGCAGCTCCAGTGTCTATATGATCAGGAGTGGTCAAAGTGCTTGGCAGAGAGCAAGGGCCTTGCAGGGCCCAGGAGCCCTCTCACTATGGCTGACCAGCAGCACAGCCCCTTAGAGGTGGGTTTCTCCCCACGCTACAGTAAGTGGTGGCTAGATGAGGGTCCAAAAGTGAAGCTACAGATAGCAAAATATCTGGGTGCTGGGAGTTGATGAAGGGTATTCATGTGTTAGTGCTTTTCATAGCTTTCCTGTCACAGCTATGTTTGCTGCAATAAGATTTAAGTGAGGTCTTAGCTAGCAAACACCAGGTTCACTGAAGACTTGACTTGCCCTGAAGAAATGGTAAATACTGGTAACAAGGCCACTTCTTGTGGTGGGTACCATGTAGAAGCTATGGGGTCCTGCCATGTTTCAGAAAAGGTCCAGAAGCATCACAGTTTGGGTTGCTCCCTGCTTTGACATGTGACAGTGAGGTCTTAGCTGAGCCTGAAGCTTCTGAGCTCATTTTAGTTGCATGTAGCGCTTATCCAAGGAAAGAAGATTAAGGTCCACATTAAGGCTGGGAAATAATGGTGAATTTGTATTGCCTTTTGTTCCATGGCCTCTTTGGTCTTCTTGATTTAGGAGCGTGGGCTAACAGTCCTGATGGACAGCTGATTAAAATCTAATTTCTTATGTCCAACAAAACGATGATATGCTTGCTTTGGCCAGGAAAATAATCCATATAGTTCAAATTCACGAAGAGGGTATCATACTCTATGCCCTTATCCCTTCATTTTGTGCAGTACTCAGAAGTAAGAGCACTTGGTGCTGAAAATGAATCCTCAGCAGTTATGATGAGAGGACGATGATAGCCAGTGATAGCAAGAAACAACAAAAGTGCAGAATCCAAACCACTGTCATTGAAGCACTTTTTTTTTGTCCCACAGGCTACAGGCAGGGCACACACACAACCATGTATGAAATGGGAAACGTGGAGCTTGTGTGGGATCGGATTGGTTCTGCTGAGGGAAAATATTATAGGGTTTTATACATTCATGCTAAAGCATGACTGTATCTATAGTCAAATATTCAAAGGAGAAATGCTTACCCAGCTGTATCTGCCAGCCTTCCAGGGCCCAGAGACTAGATGAAAAAAAAAAATGGATAAAGATGTTTTAAAAAAATCCCCTGGGATCATATCCCGTATTTAATAAGGAAAAGCACCTTCTGTGCCACCAATAAAAGTTGAGTCTCTCATGAAGATTTATACCATATTACATGCTGAAATTCAATGTACAACGATACCCTTGTGTATGCTGTTGTCAGAATAATAATCTTTGTCTGTCTGATCAACTTATATTTTATGCCAACAACACAGCATTTAATATTACACAGCTTCAGAGGAAGAAAATATATTTATTCATGCAACAACTTGCCCAGTAGCTTAGACAAAGTGGAAAAAAAAATAGCTTGGAGTTTTTACATTAACTTATGATCCACAATATGGATTTCTATACAATTTTAGCAATTTTATGTAGCAATCTAAACTATGATTCTTAATCTAGTTTGTGAAATTGTCTCACTATTTTATACTGTCATGAGGAATAATATAGTTGTATATGACTGCTGAAGCTTGCTTTCGGCATTCTCCTGCAATGAGGAGACTAAAAATACAAATGGTAATCAACAGCTTTTTTCTATATTCTGCATTATCATATTCTGTGCTGTATTCTTAGGTTTTGTGTCTCAAAATATGTATCAAGAAGCACTCATGGAGAAGATACACATGTACTCCCCCACAATCAAAGCACTCCCTGTCAGAAATCAGTATCTTCCTTCAGCAGAGAAAGTCTACCCATGACAGAGGGCTGGTTCCAAGTGATGCAATACTCTGTCAGATGAAAAATCTTAAGCAATATAGAAAAGCTCTGTTGTATGTAGATCCATTAAATCTATTCTTCTAGCAGCCTGTGCAGAAAACTGTCAGACTTTGAATGATTTATAGTTATCTTTTAAAAGGTATCTACTTTTTACCTTACATTAATTTTTCTTTATATAACTATACCTGACAAAAAAGAAATCTGGGGACACTCACACGTCCCCCACCCCCCGTGACACAAGCTAATGAAAAGACTGTATGTAGGGTTTGGAACAGAAATAAAAGAGGATGGTTAGAAATGTATTTAGAGCAGTATCTGTACCCCATACATATATGGGGTACATAAATATGCACAGTCATAAAATAAAACTGCACACTCATGAAAGAAAGCTGTGCTACGATCTTTTAACAGTAGTATTTAAACTTCCCTTAATGTTAAGCTTATGATAGCAGAGGAAAAGTCAAATTCCCGTAAGAATGTGGTGAAGTGACTAGATTTCTTCACGCATGGTGGACTTATAAAAATCTTCAAATCCTCTGGCCAGGCTTCATGTCTTTAGGGAAGTGTTGCCTGATAATCCATTAGCAATTATTATTGAAACTTTTCCAAAGTTAAGTATTTGTTGCATCAAGACACAAAGTTGCTGCTTCCTCATAACAGGATGTGATATCAGCACCTAAACAAAGTGACTGATTCCAAAATATACACGTGCACGTGTGCACACACAGAGATAATTTTCACGTAGGAAGAACTTACTGAAATTTGTTGGCCAAGGATTGGCTGTAACTCCAATGCATGGTGGACTCAGACAGTTCTTTTGCAACCAAAAGGAGGAAACAGCCACCTGTCAAGTTAATTATTGTAACCTCCCTATTTAGTCTTCCATAGACTAGTTTATATGTAAGAATGTATACACCAGGTCCATTAATATGAAATAAAACATACATTTAAATATGGAAATAATTACCACATGACAGACATGTGTATGAGAAAAACACACCTACACTATAGGAGTAGAAAAAAGCTAAAGAAGGACACAGATTAAGTCCTGCTTTGTGATTTATAGGAATTTGTTTGCACATTTGGAGTGCTTTGATCAGATTACCTCTTCTATATAAAAGCAGACCAACACTTAGAACCTACATTATATTGTCCCACAGGGAAAAAAAAAAGTCAGTAACAAATGAGTTGGCCCTCAAAATAACTCAGATGTTCATAGACTGACAGTATAAAACTATTCCAGAGAGGTGAGAAAGAGGAAAGAAAAATCAAAGCATCAGAAAGCAGAAGTGCCTAAAAGCATATGAGAGATCTTGCACAAGGCCAGCTTAACAAAGATCAGAGAAGTTATGCTGATTTACACCAGCTGAGGAGCTGGCCAGTACCTTTATGTTCTTGAAGCTCAGACTTTAGAAATATATTCAATGTGTCACACCGTCACTGTTTGAGAATTAGATTGTGCTGAGAGTCCCAAAATAGAAGTGATCTATTTTTATTGGCAAAGGAAAAAATAGCTCCCTCCTGCCTTCTTCAGAAATCTTCAAACTAGATCCACGTGACATGAAGGGAACTCTTTTAACCTATAGATGTTTTATTTGTAACTTAGTCAAATGTACTTCAAATTCTCTGTTTGCTAAATAACACACCAAATTAATTACTGTTAAAATATGACTATAACTGATAGTATTGTATACACACAATGTCTGAAGTTAAAATTAAAGAAAATTTTAAGACTAATAAAAATTATAGATTCTCCATTAAAGAAGAGATGTCATTATTTAACAGCTGTCATTACCTAAATATGCTTTTGTTTAGTGGTAGCTTAGTTAAACTGATGATCTAAAAAAAATGCAGGTATCTTTTCTGTTTAAAAAGTATTCTACATATTTTAGTGATCTATTTTAAAGATTTCATACACTCCTATTAGCTTCTAAATATATACTGTGTAGTATACTGTAACACAAATACTTAACGTGCTGCAAATACACTGCACATGAACATTTGTGCTTGTTTAACCAGGCACATTAAATTGAGCTACACAGATATGTGTCATGTATTCCCCTTGGATGGTTCAAGCATGCTGCAACTAGAGTAAAATATCACCTGCCACTATTTCTCCCTGGTCCCAGTCCTACTCCTATGGAAGTGGAATACTTCATATTTAATAACCAAGGTTTGCTATAGACAGGGAAGAGCCTCCACAAACAAAGGCTGACATTTATTTGTATTTAGACATAGGCTTTTGGGTTCGCATTATTCGTATTTATTAGTCTGTTAAAGATACTTGTCACATATTTGAGGATGATGAATCTCAAAACAGTAAAATTTTGCAGATGGTGGAAAATTCCCTTATACATCTAATACAGCTGCATCTTAGGTTAAAATTGTGTAAATACATTTTCCTGAGAGATTCTTTTATCCACTGGGAAAAATCTACAAGATACCCAATTATTTATTAAATATTCCAGCATTTCAGACCTCAAACAGGGTCTCCTTTTATAATTTAATACATTTTACCAAATTTTCTTTTCATAAAACAAATTTCTTATCTTAGCAGCATATAGTGAAAAACTAGTTATATAAAATAATGCTTAGATTTTATATTTAATGCAAAATGAAGTAGATAGAAATAGCTTCTTAAAGGATTTTTGCAGGGCTATTTTTTGCTGTAAAACAAAACAGGTATCCCTGTTTCCTATTAATCTTTCTTGATGTATTCTATTCAGGGTGGCCAGCAAACTGATAAGATCTTTCCTTCAGATTTCAAAATTACTGAATCTGGAAATAGTTCTCATTTATCTCATGCACTGCTGAGAAAACAATCTCAAATCGTTGGTTCTACTGATGAAACTTCCTTAGCAACACAACGGCTCCAGAATTATTTTTCAGACCTTGTCAATGCTTCCTGTGAGGTTTCCGTCACTGTCAACACTGAACACTTTGCAGATGAGGGCACCACC